>OZ018334.1:110608919-111099919 GCA_963969495.1 Ceratothoa steindachneri | reverse complement strand
CCGACATAAAAGTTATGAGGATAGACTAAGGGAATTAGATCTGTTCTCGTTGGAAACCCGTAGACTGCGTGGTCAGCTCATCGAAGTTTTCAAAATTCTTCGAGGGTTCGACAATGTTGACTACCGGGATATTTTCACACTGAGTGAGAACAGAACGCGCAATCACGGCTTCAAACTTGAACTGAAGCGTTACAACCGCAATCTGTGTGGAAACTTTTTCACCTACAGTATCTGCGGTAAGTGGAACGCACTTCCAGTGGAAGTTGTCAACAGCGAATCTGTTGACCAGTTCAAGTCAAGACTAGACAAAGTCTTGAAAAGTGGCCGTTTAGGGACGCAAAACAATTGAGCAGCCATGTGCCCGCTCAATTGCTAGTCCCAAGGTACCCTCTTTGAATGGACCGTAAGGTCTCCTAGGGTACCTTCTTTCCTTGTAACTCCTTGTAACTCTCTCTCTCTCTCTCTCTCTCTCTCTCTCTCTCTCTCTCTCTCTCTCTCTCTCTCTCTCTCTCTCTCTCTCTCTCTCTCTCTCTCTCTCTCTCTCTCTCTCTCTCTCTCTCTCTCTCTCTCTCTCTCTCTCTCTCTCTCTCTCTCTCTCTCTCTCTCTCTCTCTCTCCCGTCTGTCTTCTGTTCAACCTAAGTGGTTTAATCGAGAAATCGGCCAACTGCTTAGGGAGAAGAGAAATGTGTACCGGCAATCGAAGATCTCGGGTGACTTTGACGAATACCTGAGGCTAGCCAGGAGAGTGAAGTCCAGCATAAGGGCGGCTAAGCGGTCTGAGGAACTCCGAGTGGCGAGACTCTGTAAAGAGAATCCCAAGGAGTTTTTTGGATATGTGAAC
This sequence comes from Ceratothoa steindachneri, assembly GCA_963969495.1. Lineage (NCBI taxonomy): Eukaryota > Metazoa > Arthropoda > Malacostraca > Isopoda > Cymothoidae > Ceratothoa > Ceratothoa steindachneri. The sequence goes on along the minus strand of OZ018334.1, from coordinate 111,099,077 downwards.
AGCCGTAAACCAATCCGTCGAACGATTGGCCCTTTGAGGAATGAGGAGGGGACATTAAAGCATTCAGATGCAGAAAATGCTAACCTCCTCAACGACTACTTCTCTTCAGTGTTTACTGAAGAGTGTGGTCCCATTCCCCAGCCGACAGATTCCTACTCGGGGGAAAAGCTGGAGGCAATGGACTTCACCGAAGGAGAAATAAAGAAAAAGATCGCTGACCTAAAGACGAATAAGTCCCCTGGACCGGACGGGTTTCTACCTAAAGTGTTGAAGGAAGTGTGCGATGAAGTATCACGACATCTGTGCGCTATCTTTAACATGTCAATCCGGACCGGATGCGTTCCTAGAGACTGGCGTGAGGCGGAGGTGACTCCTATCTTCAAGAAAGGAGACCGTAACCAACCGTCGAACTACCGACCTATCAGTCTGACTTCGATAGTCGGTAAACTCATGGAAAGCATCATGGTGGACAAAGTGACGTCGTATTTAGAGTCAAACCTGCTACTGAGGAGTTCCCAGCACGGCTTCCGAAGGCAACGGTCATGCCTGACGAACCTTGTGGAATTCTTCCACTTCGTTTTCAGTGAGCACGATCGGGACAAGGCGGTGGATGTGGTCTACCTAGACTTTCAGAAAGCCTTTGATAAGGTACCACACCGCCGCCTTCTCCGGAAAGTGCGAGCGCTTGGCATAGACGGAAAGGTAGCCGGCTGGATCGAGAACTGGCTAAGTGGCAGACGGCAACGGGTGGTGGTAAATGGACAGTCTTCTGAGTGGGTGCCCGTTACTAGCGGGGTGCCTCAAGGTTCTGTCCTGGGACCACTACTATTTATCATCTACGTCAACGACATGGACGGTGACATGGTTGCCGAGATTTCCAAATTTGCCGACGATACCAAGCTTGGTATGAACGTTGCAAAGGATGGAAATACTGCCCGCCTGCAGGAAGATCTTGGGAAGATTGGGGAGTGGTCGGACACGTGGCAAATGCCTTTTAACGTGGGCAAATGCAAAGTGATGCATATCGGCCACAGAAACCCCCAATCTCAGTATATCCTTAAGGGCACTGCTATGGAATCCACCGACACTGAGAAGGACTTGGGTGTAACAATCACTAGTGACCTCAAGTTCTCGAAACAGTGCATTGAGGCGGAGAAAAAGGCCCAAAGGATGCTAGGCTATATTAAGCGCCAGTTTGGTTATCGGAACCAGGAGATTGTACTGTGCCTGTACAACTCACTTGTCCGACCGCACCTGGAGTATGCCGTACAATTTTGGAGTCCTTCATTGCGAAAGGACATCGCGAGATTGGAACGCGTACAAGCCAGGGCAACCAAGCTGATTCCCTCTATCCGACATAAAAGTTATGAGGATAGACTAAGGGAGTTAGATCTGTTCTCACTGGAAACCCGTAGACTGCGTGGTCAGCTCATCGAAGTCTTCAAAATACTTCGAGGGTTCGACAATGTTGACTACCGGGATATTTTCACACTGAGTGAGAACAGAACGCGCAATCACGGCTTCAAACTTGAACTGAAGCGTTACAACCGCAATCTGTGTGGAAACTTTTTCACCTACAGTATCTGCGGTAAGTGGAACGCACTTCCAGTGGAAGTTGTCAACAGTGAATCTGTTGACCAGTTCAAGTCAAGACTAGACAAAGTCTTGAAAAGTGGCCGTTTATGGACGCAAAACAATTGAGCAGCCATGTGCCCGCTCAATTGCTAGTCCAAAGGTACCCTCTTTGAATGGACCGTAAGGTCTCCTAGGGTACTTACTTTCCTTGTTACTCCTTGTTACTCCTTGTTACTCTCTCTCTCTCTCTCTCTCTCTCTCTCTCTCTCTCTCTCTCTCTCTCTCTCTCTCTCTCTCTCTCTCTCTCTTCTGAGTGGGTGCCCGTTACTAGCGGGGTGCCTCAAGGTTCTGTCCTGGGACCACTACTATTCATCATCTACGTCAACGACATGGACGGTGACATGGTTGCGAAGATTTCCAAATTTGCCGACGATACCAAGCTTGGTATGAACGTTGCAAAGGATGGAAATACTGCCCGCCTGCAGGAAGATCTTGGGAAGATTGGGGAGTGGTCGGACACGTGGCAAATGCTTTTAAGTGGGAAAATGCAAAGTGATGCATATCGGCCACAGAAACCCCCAATCTCAGTATACTCCTTAAGGGCACTGCTATTGCATCCACCGACACTGAGAAGGACTTGGGTGTAACAATCATAGTGACCTCAAGTTCTCGAAACAGTGCATTGAGGCGGAGAAAAAGGCCCAAAGGATGCTAGGCTATATTAAGCGCCAGTTTGGTTATCGGAACCAGGAGATTGTACTGTGCCTGTACAACTCACTTGTCCGACCGCACCTGGAGTATGCCGTACAATTTTGGAGTCCTTCATTGCGAAAGGACATCGCGAGATTGGAACGCGTACAAGCCAGGGCAACCAAGCTGATTCCCTCTATCCGACATAAAAGTTATGAGGATAGACTAAGGGAGTTAGATCTGTTCTCACTGGAAACCCGTAGACTGCGTGGTCAGCTCATCGAAGTCTTCAAATAACTTCGAGGGTTCGACAATGTTGACTACCGGGATATTTTCACACTGAGTGAGAACAGAACGCGCAATCACGGCTTCAAACTTGAACTGAAGCGTTACAACCGCAATCTGTGTGAAACTTTTTTACCTACAGTATCTGCGGTAAGTGGAACGCACTTCCAGTGGAAGTTGTCAACAGTGAATCTGTTGACCAGTTCAAGTCAAGACTAGACAAAGTCTTGAAAAGTGGCCGTTTATGGACGCAAAACAATTGAGCAGCCATGTGCCCGCTCAATTGCTAGTCCAAAGGTACCCTCTTTGAATGGACGTAAGGTCTCCTAGGGTACTTACTTTCCTTGTTACTCCTTGTTACTCTCTCTCTCTCTCTCTCTCTCTCTCTCTCTCTCTCTCTCTCTCTCTCTCTCAGCCTGAAGGGCTAGCCTGCAGGCTGATATAAATAAAATTACCGAATGGTCTGAGAAATGGCAAATGCCATTTAATATCGACAAATGCCAAATCCTTCAGTGCGAACAAAAAACAAAAAATACACCTATACAATGCAAGGCGGCTTAATAAACACAACCCCGCAGGTTAAAGATTTAGGAGTAATAATTACAGAAAACTTAAAAACATCAAACCAATGCGCAGCTGCTGCAAACAAAGCTAACACAGCACTAGGATTTATAAAAAGAAACTTTACTTATAAAAGCGAGGAGATAATTATGCCACTATATAAAAGTATTGTCAGGCCCCATCTCGAATACGCTGTACAGTTCTGGCCCCTTACTTAATAAAAGACATAGATAAATTAGAAGCTGTACAACACAGAGCGACAAAACTTATCCCGTCAGTACGTAACAAACCTTACCACGAGAGGCTAAAAAAAACTCAATCTATTTTCCGTCAGAAAACGAAGACTAAGGGGGCAGCTTATAGAGTGCTTCAAAATACTTAAAGGATTTAACAACGTTAATGCCAATAACTTGTTCACACTGACAGGGGAGTGTCCCACCCGTGGACATGATTCAAACTTCAGGGTAAAAGAGCCACTATGGATGTAATAAAAAACTTCTTCACTTACTCGATTATTAATGATTGGAATAATTTGCCAAACGCAGTAGTGGACAGCAGAACTATAGATTCATTTAAAATGAGATTAGACAAACACTTAACAAATATTGGAATTGTTTAGCATAAGCTACAAAATAAAATAATATTACAAAAATATAACTCTTTCAGGTTTATGTAAGTGGTTTTCATATTCATTTCATTTAATTACTATTCAATGCAAATTTCCTTCAGGTACTGTCTTCTTACACCTGCAAGGTACTTTTCCAAAATTATTTCATGTACGGCTTTTGCCGGAGGGAGTGGAGGGTGGGGAGAGCCTAAAACCTGTCTATCCTTTACTTCTACTATTCTATGTGTAAGTGGCAGTAGATTTAAGGCCAGATCACCTTAGTCTGGGCCGTAAGGCCCGTGTGATCTGTGTATCTATGTAACTCTATGTAACTCTCTCTCTCTCTCTCTCTCTCTCTCTCTCTCTCTCTCTCTCTCTCTCTCTCTCTCTCTCTCTCTCTCTCTCTCTCTCTCGGCAACGAGCAGCACCACCACCGCCCACCAAGAAGTCCTATGCGTGGACTTGGAGCTGGGTACCACCAAGTACAGGACTGTTACAGTTTATAGACCCCCATCCTCGACGGAGGGTCAAGACAGGGACCTCTATAATCAACTGAATCAGTTAACTGAAGGCACGGTGAGTATCGTCATGGGGGACTTCAACACTCACGTTGACTGGGCAACCAGAGAAACCCGCATCGACAACATACGGCTCCTTAACTTCGTAAATGAAGGATTCTTCACTCAATGGGTGAGAGAACCAACACGAGGTGCAAACATCCTCGACCTAGTTCTAACATCCGAGGATGACATCATTGAGGAAGTTAGTGTAGATGAGGAGCTAGGTGGCAGCGACCACCGCCTCATCAGGTTCTGCATTCGAGTCCCAGCTCGCGAAGCAGTAGCTCGTGCTGCAGCCAAGCTGAACTTCAGAAAGGCAAATTTCGCGGGACTTCGTGCTGGCGTGGCAGCGATAGAGGTGGAAGATAGTGACAACGTCGAGCAACCATGGAAGAATTTCAAAAACTCATTCATGGCCCTGCAGTCACGATTCATTCCATCAGAACGCGGCCGAGTCGGAGCTACTCAACCCAAGTGGTTCACCCCCGAAATCGGGAGAACCCTACGGAAGAGAAAAACCGCCTATCGCCAAGCGAAGAACACTGGAGAATTCGAGCACTACAGAAGTCTATGCCGAAGTGTCAAGTCCATGATAAGGGTGGCGAAACGCGCCGAAGAAGTCCGTGTGGCGAGACTCTGCAAAGAGAGCCCCAAGGAATTCTTCGGATACGTAAACAGCCGTAAGCCGACACGTAGACGGATCGGTCCCTTGGTGAAAGAGGATGGTGAGCTAGAGCTCAGTGACGAAGCGAATGCGACCATCCTCAACAAGTACTTCTCGTCAGTTTTCACTGAGGAGAAGGACACCACCCCTGAGCCTCGCGACAAGTACGAAGGCTCAGAGCAATTGGAGAGATTTCACTTCGAAGAGACGACAGTGCGTTCAAAGATCGACGCTTTGAACCGCTACAAGTCGCCAGGGCCCGATGGCTTCTTACCACGGGTGCTGAAGGAAGTGCGAGATGAGGTCTCCCCACATCTCTGCTCGATCTTCAGGAAATCGCTCGAGACTGGATGCGTGCCAAAGGACTGGCGAGACGCGGAAGTCACCCCCATATTCAAAAAGGGTAACGCGAGCGAGCCATCTAACTACCGGCCGATCAGCCTGACGTCGGTAGTAGGAAAATTGATGGAAAGTATCCTGGTTGACGAAATAACGCAGCACGTCGAGTCCAACCACCTATTGAGGAATTCCCAACACGGGTTCCGGCGGCACAGGTCATGCCTAACGAACCTTTTGGAATTCTTCCACTTCGTGTTCAGCGAGCACGACCGGGAGAAGGCGGTGGATGTCATCTACCTCGACTTGAAGAAGGCCTTCGACAAGGTGCCCCACCGCCGATTGCTGAAAAAGGTTCGAGCGCTAGGCATCGCCGGAGCTGTAGGTGACTGGATCGAAAACTGGCTGCATAGTCGAAGGCAGCGAGTAGTGGTGAACGGGCAAAAGTCCGGTTGGCTACCGGTAACAAGCGGCGTTCCCCAAGGCTCCGTGCTGGGCCCCCTACTCTTCATCATCTATGTAAACGACATAGATGATGGCATAACTGCGAGGATTTCCAAATTTGCCGACGATACCAAACTAGGTATGAACGTGGCAGACGCGGAAAACGTCGAGAGACTCCAAGCCGACTTGAGGAAACTCTGGGAGTGGTCAGACAAATGGCAAATGCCGTTCAATGTCGAAAAGTGCAAGGTGATGCACATCGGCCACAGAAATCCCCAAGCCGTCTACAGCCTCAAAAACTCGGCGCTCGACAGCACAGACATGGAAAAAGACTTGGGAGTCGTGATCACCAGCGACCTCAAGTTTTCCAAGCAGTGCATCGAGGCGGAGAAGAAAGCCCAGAGAATCTTGGGGTATATCAAGCGACAGTTTGGGTATCGGAACAGGGAAATCGTTCTCACTCTCTTTAATTCCCTGGTCCGACCTCACCTGGAGTACGCAGTCCAGTTTTGGAGTCCATCCCTTCGGAAGGACATCGCCCGACTGGAGCGAGTACAAGCCAGGGCGACCAAACTGATCCCCTCGATCAGGCACAAAAGTTACGAAGCCCGCCTAGAAGAACTAAACCTCTTCTCACTGGAAATCCGAAGACGGCGCGGTCAATTAATCGAGGTCTTCAAAATCCTCCGAGGTATTGACCACGTAGGCAACGGGGACATGTTCCAACTAAGCGAGGGCGTAACGAGAAACCACGGCTACAAAATTGAGCTGCCGCGTTATCACCGGGACAGATGCGGGAACTTCTTCAGTTACAGTATCTGCAACGAGTGGAACGCGCTTCCGCCAGAAGTCGTGAACAGCGACTCTGTGGAGCAGTTCAAAAGGCGCCTGGATAAAGTCCTGGTTCGCTGACAGGCTCACGAGTCCGTGACTCGTAACAAGTACCCTCTCGTATGGACCGTAAGGTCTTCTAGGGTACTTCTTTTCCTTGTGACTCCTTGTGACTTGTGACTCTCTCTCTCTCTCTCTCTCTCTCTCTCTCTCTCTCTCTCGGGGTGCACCTCTCCTTTAAGGGCAAGGCGTTCCTAGCCAACCTCATCCAGGATGTCGTGGAGCGCACCCAAAGGAGTGTCCGGCCCATTGGGAAGGCGGACGTACGCCAGTACGCCCGAGTCACTCCCCAAACAACCTTCTCGGAGGTTGTTAAAAATGGTGCCACCACGACAAACAAGAAGCCGGGAAACGGAAGAGTATAGGGGGTCCTACATTAGGGGACTCCCTCAAGGTTCTTCTGTTCAATGCGAGGTCAATCAGGAACAAGTTTCCTGAGCTCCGTGGCCTCGTAGCGACGGAAGAACCCGAAATGGTAGCCATAACAGAATCGTGGATAAAAACGTCAAACCGAGACTTTGAAGGCGAATTCACGGTTCCTGGCTACCAACTCTTCCACAAAGATAGGCCAGACAGAGAGGGTGGCGGTGTAATGTTGTATGTCAAGGATACAATCAAATCTACGAACTCCAACGTTATATCCGACCACGAGCTCCTAGGCGTTGACCTAGAGATCGGTCCTGCCAAATACAGGACCCTGCTGCTTTACAGACCCCCTTCCCAACCTGTTGAGAAGGACAGGGAACTGTACCAGCTGCTGGGTGAGCTGGTTCAAGGCAGAGTGTGCATCGTTATGGGCGATTTCAACAGCCAAGTTGACTGGGAAACCAGAGCAGCCTGTGGCGAGAGCGCGCTACTCCTGGAGTTCGCCAACAACGAGTTCCTCACTCAATGGGTCAGAGAACCGACGAGAGGAGACAATATCCTCGACTTGGTCTTCACCTCTGAGGATGATATCGTTGAGGATATCTCTGTAGGCGAAGAGCTCGGTGGCAGTGGTCACCAGCTAGTTAGATTTAGCGTCAAGATCCCGAAGGTAAGGTCTGTTGCCAGTCAATTAAAGAAACTTGACTTGAGAAGAGCAGACTTTGCAAGCCTTCGAGCTGGACTGACTGACGTGAGGCTAGAAGTGTGCGATGCCGTTGAAGACTCGTGGAATAGTTTCAAAACCACATTCATGAGTCTTCAATCGCGTTTCATCCCTCTGAAATGCCCCCGTCTGTCTTCTGTTCAACCTAAGTGGTTTAATCGAGAAATCGGCCAACTGCTTAGGGAGAAGAGAAATGTGTACCGGCAATCGAAGATCTCGGGTGACTTTGACGAATACCGGAGGCTAGCCAGGAGAGTGAAGTCCAGCATAAGGGCGGCTAAGCGGTCTGAGGAACTCCGAGTGGCGAGACTCTGTAAAGAGAATCCCAAGGAGTTTTTTGGATATGTGAACAGCCGTAAACCAATCCGTCGAACGATTGGCCCTTTGAGGAATGAGGAGGGGACATTAAAGCATTCAGATGCAGAAAATGCTAACCTCCTCAACGACTACTTCTCTTCAGTGTTTACTGAAGAGTGTGGTCCCATTCCCCAGCCGACGGATTCCTACTCGGGGGAAAAGCTGGAGGCAATGGACTTCACCGAAGGAGAAATAAAGAAAAAGATCGCTGACCTAAAGACGAATAAGTCCCCTGGACCGGACGGGTTTCTACCTAAAGTGTTGAAGGAAGTGTGCGATGAAGTATCACGACATCTGTGCGCTATCTTTAACATGTCAATCCGGACCGGATGCGTTCCTAGAGACTGGCGTGAGGCGGAGGTGACTCCTATCTTCAAGAAAGGAGACCGTAACCAACCGTCGAACTACCGACCTATCAGTCTGACTTCGATAGTCGGTAAACTCATGGAAAGCATCATGGTGGACAAAGTGACGTCGTATTTAGAGTCAAACCTGCTACTGAGGAGTTCCCAGCACGGCTTCCGAAGGCAACGGTCATGCCTGACGAACCTTGTGGAATTCTTCCACTTCGTTTTCAGTGAGCACGATCGGGACAAGGCGGTGGATGTGGTCTACCTAGACTTTCAGAAAGCCTTTGATAAGGTACCACACCGCCGCCTTCTCCGGAAAGTGCGAGCGCTTGGCATAGACGGAAAGGTAGCCGGCTGGATCGAGAACTGGCTAAGTGGCAGACGGCAACGGGTGGTGGTGAATGGACAGTCTTCTGAGTGGGTGCCCGTTACTAGCGGGGTACCTCAAGGTTCTGTCCTGGGACCACTACTATTTATCATCTACGTCAACGACATGGACGGTGACATGGTTGCGAAGATTTCCAAATTTGCCGACGATACCAAGCTTGGTATGAACGTTGCAAAGGATGGAAATACTGCCCGCCTGCAGGAAGATCTTGGGAAGATTGGGGAGTGGTCGGACACGTGGCAAATGCCTTTTAACGTGGGCAAATGCAAAGTGATGCATATCGGCCACAGAAACCCCCAATCTCAGTATATCCTTAAGGGCACTGCTATGGAATCCACCGACACTGAGAAGGACTTGAGTGTAACAATCACTAGTGACCTCAAGTTCTCGAAACAGTGCATTGAGGCGGAGAAAAAGGCCCAAAGGATGCTAGGCTATATTAAGCGCCAGTTTGGTTATCGGAACCAGGAGATTGTACTGTGCCTGTACAACTCACTTGTCCGACCGCACCTGGAGTATGCCGTACAATTTTGGAGTCCTTCATTGCGAAAGGACATCGCGAGATTGGAACGCGTACAAGCCAGGGCAACCAAGCTGATTCCCTCTATCCGACATAAAAGTTATGAGGATAGACTAAGGGAGTTAGATCTGTTCTCACTGGAAACCCGTAGACTGCGTGGTCAGCTCATCGAAGTCTTCAAAATACTTCGAGGGTTCGACAATGTTGACTACCGGGATATTTTCACACTGAGTGAGAACAGAACGCGCAATCACGGCTTCAAACTTGAACTGAAGCGTTACAACCGCAATCTGTGTGGAAACTTTTTCACCTACAGTATCTGCGGTAAGTGGAACGCACTTCCAGTGGAAGTTGTCAACAGTGAATCTGTTGACCAGTTCAAGTCAAGACTAGACAAAGTCTTGAAAAGTGGCCGTTTATGGACGCAAAACAATTGAGCAGCCATGTGCCCGCTCAATTGCTAGTCCAAAGGTACCCTCTTTGAATGGACCGTAAGGTCTCCTAGGGTACTTACTTTCCTTGTTACTCCTTGTTACTCTCTCTCTCTCTCTCTCTCTCTCTCTCTCTCTCTCTCTCTCTCTCTCTCTCTCTCAACACAACCACCTTGTCGTCGGTGAGAGAGCTTGCGTGATCTGCCTGAGTTAAGCTAGCTAAGCTGGGGGACTTTTAGTCCGGTAGGGTCACCCATGCCAGTAAGGTAGCTGTAGTAGGATCCAGACTAATGGTTGTCAAACTTCTCTACCACTTCTTTGATGCGTCTCCTTGCATCCTCCTAAATTTTTCAATGGCACTTTGCCGCTATGACTCCGTCCTTTTCTTACGCTATCCCCAACCTTGAAATAAAATGTAAAACAAAACAAAAAAAACAAAAAACTTCGATACTATTTGATAGTAAGGACCTCACCAGCTACCTTATGCCGTGTGGGAAGAGAGGCTTTGGAACCTCTATAAATAACACTATCTAACGCTCACAGGTCGCGAGAGACTAGGACTGAAGGGATCCTAGGCGCCGGGGCGCGATTAATGGAGATGAGCTAAGTGCCCCGTTAAGCCTTCTCCTAACGTGCAATTGCCTGACCAGCTCCCTGTGACCGTTCCTTAGTGTCAGTGGTTGCACCGACCCGAGGTGACGGGTCCTTGTTACCAGGTTGGCTGCCAGGCCAACTAAAAGCCCCGGGTAGAGTCTCTCAAAGCGAGCACGATATCCCTTGACCGCTCGCCAGAGATCCTGGCCGCTCCGACTTCAGTCATTAAGAGTTAGTAAGGTGCATGAAACTGTTGTCTCCCTGTGCATTCGCTTGGTTGGGAGCCACGGTGCCCAGGGCTCGACAGTCTAGTCGCTACTAGCTGGACGGCAACGCCAAAGCGGATTGCACTCCAAAAGTCCCAAAGCTGAAGGAAGGGTAGGCGGGAGCGACTCGCGCGAGGATAAATCACCACCCCCCAAAATTTTTTCAACAAGTGGTCTACAAGTGATAACAATAATGCCTGGCGCTCAAACACTAAAAAGCGAATGCCCAAAATGCGAAAGCACACGCTGGTGTATCGACTTCCCGGAAGGCAACTTAAGGGACATCGCTCCAACGAGCAGATGCCTCTTCTGCGTTCTGGAGGAGAAGCTCGAGCAGGCGGAGGAAAGGAGGAGGAAGGAGATCGCCCAGATGGAGGAGAGGTACAACGGGCAGATCGCCGACCTTAAGAGCCAAGTCGCCCTCCTAAAGAATGCACTCGACCTCAAGCACTCGAGTGACGACTCGAGCGCTACGGCTGAGGAGAAGACCGCTGAGGGTAGTGGAGGGGACAATGATGGCAGCTACGCAGCCGCCGTCAAGAAACCCCCCAAAACTCCCATCACAGAAGATGAGAAAAAGGAGAGAAAGCGAAAGAAGCAAGAAAGGAAGAAGAATAGAAGGAAGCAGAAAAGGGAAGAAGAGAAGATTGAAAAGAAGAAAAAAGAAGAGAGCGAAGCTTTAAACACGAAAGAGAAGGAAAAGAGCACGAAGGCAGATGGCTGGAAGAAGGTGGAGAGGAAGAAGGAGAAAGCGTCCAAGAAACCGGAGGTCACTGTCTATGGTGACTCTCAGGCTCGAGGACTAGAACCGTTCCTGCGAGCACGGCTCCAAAAGAAAGTGGAGGTCAAGTGCCTGCCCGGCAAGGGTAATAAGGCACTGAGAAAGGAGGTGGAGAAGAGTCCCACTCCTGACTCTTCAGTAGTTGCCATTCTGGCTAGTGGCAACGACCTCTACTTCCGCAACGGGGGAGCAGGGGTGACAGAACCAATACTCCAGAACGTCATGGGGGCAGTCGACGACTGCGGACTAAAGACGAGGAGGAGGGTCGTTGTCGGGATCCTTCCACGGAGGAGCCCTAACCCCATTACATACCGTCGCAATGAGCTGGTAAACCAGAGGTTGAGAGACCTCTGTACAGCTGAAGGGGTCTTCTTCGCGGACCCTTTCCGGACGTTCTTTGGTAGGAACGACCTCTACCAAAGGGACGGAGCCCACCTGTCGATGAAGGGAAAAGCCATGCTGGCTAACCTCATCCAGGAGACGGTTAACCGCTGCGTCCGGTCTGTTCGGGAAAGGAGGACCGTTTCTGCCGCCAAGCCAAAGGCGGCGGGAAACGGTCGAACTTAGGAAGACCACCAGCCGGGAACTCCCTTAAGGTTCTTCTGTTCAACGCGAGGTCCATCCGGAACAAGTTTCTGGAATTAGTGGCCCTCGTAGCAACGGAAGAACCAGATCTGGTGGCCATCACGGAGTCGTGGATTCGAACCTCTGTTCGTGACTTTGAGGGCGAATTCGCAATCCCGGGCTACCAGATCTTCCACAAAGACCTGCTGGCGAAGGAGGGGGGCGGAGTGGTGGTGTACGTGAGAAGTGTATTCACGGCAACGAGCAGCACCACCACCGCCCACCAAGAAGTCCTATGCGTGGACTTGGAGCTGGGTACCACCAAGTACAGGACTGTTACAGTTTATAGACCCCCATCCTCGACGGAGGATCAAGACAGGGACCTCTATAATCAACTGAATCAGTTAACTGAAGGCAGGGTGAGTATCGTCATGGGGGACTTCAACACTCACGTTGACTGGGCAACCAGAGAAACCCGCATCGACAACATACGTCTCCTTAACTTCGTAAATGAAGGACTCTTCACTCAATGGGTGAGAGAACCAACACGAGGTGCAAACATCCTCGACCTAGTTCTCACATCCGAGGATGACATCATTGAGGAAGTTAGTGTAGATGAGGAGCTAGGTGGCAGCGACCACCGCCTCATCAGGTTCTGCATTCGAGTCCCAGCTCGCGAAGCAGTAGCTCGTGCTGCAGCCAAGCTGAACTTCAGAAAGGCAAATTTCGCGGGTCTTCGTGCTGGCGTGGCAGCGATAGAGGTGGAAGATAGTGACAACGTCGAGCAACCATGGAAGAATTTCAAAAACTGATTCATGGCCCTGCAGTCACGATTCATTCCATCAGAACGCGGCCGAGTCGGAGCTACTCAACCCAAGTGGTTCACCCCCGAAATCGGGAGAACCCTACGGAAGAGAAAAACCGCCTATCGCCAAGCGAAGAACACTGGAGAATTCGAGCACTACAAAAGTCTATGCCGAAGTGTCAAGTCCATGATAAGGGTGGCGAAACGCGCCGAAGAAGTCCGTGTGGCGAGACTCTGCAAAGAGAGCCCCAAGGAATTCTTCGGATACGTAAACAGCCGTAAGCCGACACGTAGACGGATCGGTCCCTTGGTGAAAGAGGATGGTGAGCTAGAGCTCAGTGACGAAGCGAATGCGACCATCCTCAACAAGTACTTCTCGTCAGTTTTCACTGAGGAGAAGGACACCACCCCTGAGCCTCGTGACAAGTACGAAGGCTCAGAGCAATTGGAGAGATTTCACTTCGAAGAGACGATAGTGCGTTCAAAGATCGACGCTTTGAACCGCTACAAGTCGCCAGGGCCCGATGGCTTCTTACCACGGGTGCTGAAGGAAGTGCAAGATGAGGTCTCCCCACATCTCTGCTCGATCTTCAGGAAATCGCTCGAGACTGGATGCGTGCCAAAGGACTGGCGAGACGCGGAAGTCACCCCCATATTCAAAAAGGGTAACGCGAGCGAGCCATCTAACTACCGGCCGATCAGCCTGACGTCGGTAGTAGGAAAATTGATGGAAAGTATCCTGGTTGACAAAATAACGCAGCACGTCGAGTCCAACCACCTATTGAGGAATTCCCAACACGGGTTCCGGCGGCACAGGTCATGCCTAACGAACCTTTTGGAATTCTTCCACTTCGTGTTCAGCGAACACGACCGGGAGAAGGCGGTGGATGTCATCTACCTCGACTTGAAGAAGGCCTTCGACAAGGTGCCCCACCGCCGATTGCTGAAAAAGGTTCGAGCGCTAGGCATCGCCGGAGCTGTAGGTGACTGGATCGAAAACTGGCTGCATAGTCGAAGGCAGCGAGTAGTGGTGAACGGGCAAAAGTCCGGTTGGCTACCGGTAACAAGCGGCGTTCCCCAAGGCTCCGTGCTGGGCCCCCTACTCTTCATCATCTATGTAAACGACATAGATGATGGCATAACTGCGAGGATTTCCAAATTTGCCGACGATACCAAACTAGGTATGAACGTGGCAGACGCGGAAAACGTCGAGAGACTCCAAGCCGACTTGAGGAAACTCGGGGAGTGGTCAGACAAATGGCAAATGCCGTTCAATGTCGAAAAGTGCAAGGTGATGCACATCGGCCACAGAAATCCCCAAGCCGTCTACAGCCTCAAAAACTCGGCGCTCGACAGCACAGACATGGAAAAAGACTTGGGAGTCGTGATCACCAGCGACCTCAAGTTTTCCAAGCAGTGCATCGAGGCGGAGAAGAAAGCCCAGAGAATCTTGGGGTATATCAAGCGACAGTTTGGGTATCGGAACAGGGAAATCGTTCTCACTCTCTTTAATTCCCTGGTCCGACCTCACCTGGAGTACGCAGTCCAGTTTTGGAGTCCATCCCTTCGGAAGGACATCGCCCGACTGGAGCGAGTACAAGCCAGGGCGACCAAACTGATCCCCTCGATCAGGCACAAAAGTTACGAAGCCCGCCTAGAAGAACTAAACCTCTTCTCACTGGAAACCCGAAGACGGCGCGGTCAATTAATCGAGGTCTTCAAAATCCTCCGAGGTATTGACCACGTAGGCAACGGGGACATGTTCCAACTAAGCGAGGGCGTAACGAGAAACCACGGCTACAAAATTGAGCTGCCGCGTTATCACCGGGACAGATGCGGGAACTTCTTCAGTTACAGTATCTGCAACGAGTGGAACGCGCTTCCGCCAGAAGTCGTGAACAGCGACTCTGTGGAGCAGTTCAAAAGGCGCCTGGATAAAGTCCTGGTTCGCTGACAGGCTCACGAGTCCCTGACTCGTAACAAGTACCCTCTCGTATGGACCGTAAGGTCTTCTAGGGTACTTCTTTTCCTTGTGACTCCTTGTGACACACTCTCTCTCTCTCTCTCTCTCTCTCTCTCTCTCTCTCTCTCTCTCTCTCTCTCTCTCTCTCTCTCCAAACACAGCCACCTTGTCGTTGGTGAGAGAGCTTGCGTGATCTGCCTGAGTTAAGCTAGCTAAGCTGGGGGACTTTTAGTCCGGTAGGGTCACCCATGCCAGTAAGGTAGCTGTAGTAGGATCCAGACTAAGGGTTGTCAAACTTCTCTACCACTTCTTTGATGCGTCTCCTTGCATCCCCCTACCAACCCATTCGATTCTGTTAGTACTAAGTTAAGTTTCACCAACTCTCTTCAACTGTCAAAAAATCAAAACAAAAACCCAATTTCAAAAAAAAAACCTTCATCTCTATTACACATAAGTTGTTTATTAATAAGGGCCTCACCAGCTCCCTTATGCCGCGTGAGAAGAGAGGCTTTGGAACCTCTTTAAATAACGCCTTGGAGCACTCATAGGTTACAAGAGACTGAGATTGAAGGGATCTTAGGCGTTTGGGGTACGATTAATGGAGAAATGCTAGGTACCCCTTAAAAGCTTTCTCCTAACGTGTAATTGCCTGACCAGCTCCCTGTGACCGCTACTTGGTGAATAAAGGCTCAACTGATCTTTGGAGAGAGAGCTTTTGTGCCTTGCTGGTTGCCAGATCAGCTAAAGATCTCGGATGAAGTCGTGGGCACTTAGCTTTACTATTTGCCTCAAGTCTGGCCGTTTTTAGTTGATTAGTAGGGCTTAGTAGGAAGACAGTTACACCTCAAGCACCCCTGTCGAAAAATCAGAGAACCAGTTCACTGGGGCTCTCGTGCTGCTCAGTTGGGAGCTGCGGCACGATTGGGGACGTCCGGCCCAGGGGAGACCTTAGGGTTGGTGTGCTTGATCAAAGGGTTTCTGTTCGCCGAACGACCGAAAACCTCCTGGAAATAGGCGGATGAGATTAGTGCGAGAGAAAATCACAACCAAAAACCCCTTTTTTAATGCGTATGGTCCGAGATTTTTGTAAGATGGCGAAGAAGAATGGTCCTCCGTTTCGAAAGCTAACCTGCAAAATATGCAAAGTCTATAGATGGAGTGAAGACTTCGGGGGAAGGAGTTGCAAGGAACTCACAGATGGCGTCAGTGTCTGTGACTTCTGCGAACTCGAGAAGCGCCTGGGCGAGAGCATCGCTCAACTGATAGAGGAGAACTCCCTCCTTAAAAGGGAAGTTCAACTCTTAAAAACAGAGAGATGCAGATGCTCAGGCGAGAAGGCTCCGGACGTCCAACAGCCGATTTCTTCTGCTGAAGGGCTTCCTCAACGAGCCAAAAAGAAGAAAAGAAAGAAGAAAGAAGAGAAAGTAAAAATAGAAGAAGAGAAAGTAGAAAGAGAAGAAGAGAAAGTAAAAGGAGAAGAAGAGAAAGTAGAAAGAGAAGAAAAGAAACTGGAAACAGAAGAAGAGAAAGTAGAAGCAGAAGAAGAGAAACGGGAAACAAACGAAGAGATAGCAAAGGAAGTCAAGAAGAAGAATAAGAGGAAGAATAAGAAGAAGAAGAAAAAAAAATTAGAGATACAAGAGGAAAGCGGCAAGTCGCCTCCGAAAGGAAAGACTAAGTCGTCCGCAGTCAAATGTGCAAGAGTCACCCTTATTGGTGATTCTCAAGCACGGGGTCTGAAGCCCCTGCTAGCGGCCCGCCTTCGCACAAGCGTTAAGGTGAACTGCATCCCAGGTTGTGGGAATATGCAGGTAAGAGCTGAGGCCCAGAAGTCTCAGATTTCAGAGACTTCAGTCGTTGCCCTTATGGTAAGTGGCAACGACCTCTACCTCAGAGGAGGTAGGGTAGGCCCTACAGGTGAAATTATGAGGACAGTTATGGGCGCTGTCGACGACTGTGGACTGAAAACCCGCAGACGCGTCGTGGTGGGGATGCTCCCGAGGTGGGGTCCAAGCCGGACTGCCCACTTGAGGAACATGTCGCTAAACAGGCGCCTTGCAGACCTCTGTACGGCTGAGGGTGTCTTTTTTGTGGACCCGTACGCCGTGTTCTATGGTAGAAAAGACCTCTACCAAAGGGACGGGGTGCACCTCTCCTTTAAGGGCAAGGCGTTCCTAGCCAACCTCATCCAGGATGTCGTGGAGCGCACCCAAAGGAGTGTCCGGCCCATTGGGAAGGCGGACGTACGCCAGTACGCCCGAGTCACTCCCCAAACAACCTTCTCGGAGGTTGTTAAAAATGGTGCCACCACGACAAACAAGAAGCCGGGAAACGGAAGAGTATAGGGGGTCCTACATTAGGGGACTCCCTCAAGGTTCTTCTGTTCAATGCGAGGTCAATCAGGAACAAGTTTCCTGAGCTCCGTGGCCTCGTAACGACGGAAGAACCCGAAATGGTAGCCATAACAGAATCGTGGATAAAAACGTCAAACCGAGACTTTGAAGGCGAATTCACGGTTCCTGGCTACCAACTCTTCCACAAAGATAGGCCAGACAGAGAGGGTGGCGGTGTAATGTTGTATGTCAAGGATACAATCAAATCTACGAACTCCAACGTTATATCCGACCACGAGCTCCTAGGCGTTGACCTAGAGATCGGTCCTGCCAAATACAGGACCCTGCTGCTTTACAGACCCCCTTCCCAACCTGTTGAGAAGGACAGGGAACTGTACCAGCTGCTGGGTGAGCTGGTTCAAGGCAGAGTGTGCATCGTTATGGGCGATTTCAACAGCCAAGTTGACTGGGAAACCAGAGCAGCCTGTGGCGAGAGCGCGCTACTCCTGGAGTTCGCCAACAACGAGTTCCTCACTCAATGGGTCAGAGAACCGACGAGAGGAGACAATATCCTCGACTTGGTCTTCACCTCTGAGGATGATATCGTTGAGGATATCTCTGTAGGCGAAGAGCTCGGTGGCAGCGATCACCAGCTAGTTAGATTTAGCGTCAAGATCCCGAAGGTAAGGTCTGTTGCCAGTCAATTAAAGAAACTTGACTTGAGAAGAGCAGACTTTGCAAGCCTTCGAGCTGGACTGACTGACGTGAGGCTAGAAGTGTGCGATGCCGTTGAAGACTCGTGGAATAGTTTCAAAACCACATTCATGAGTCTTCAATCGCGTTTCATCCCTCTGAAATGCCCCCGTCTGTCTTCTGTTCAACCTAAGTGGTTTAATCGAGAAATCGGCCAACTGCTTAGGGAGAAGAGAAATGTGTACCGGCAATCGAAGATCTCGGGTGACTTTGACGAATACCGGAGGCTAGCCAGGAGAGTGAAGTCCAGCATAAGGGCGGCTAAGCGGTCTGAGGAACTCCGAGTGGCGAGACTCTGTAAAGAGAATCCCAAGGAGTTTTTTGGATATGTGAACAGCCGTAAACCAATCCGTCGAACGATTGGCCCTTTGAGGAATGAGGAGGGGACATTAAAGCATTCAGATGCAGAAAATGCTAACCTCCTCAACGACTACTTCTCTTCAGTGTTTACTGAAGAGTGTGGTCCCATTCCCCAGCCGACGGATTCCTACTCGGGGGAAAAGCTGGAGGCAATGGACTTCACCGAAGGAGAAATAAAGAAAAAGATCGCTGACCTAAAGACGAATAAGTCCCCTGGACCGGACGGGTTTCTACCTAAAGTGTTGAAGGAAGTGTGCGATGAAGTATCACGACACCTGTGCGCTATCTTTAACATGTCAATCCGGACCGGATGCGTTCCTAGAGACTGGCGTGAGGCGGAGGTGACTCCTATCTTCAAGAAAGGAGACCGTAACCAACCGTCGAACTACCGACCTATCAGTCTGACTTCGATAGTCGGTAAACTCATGGAAAGCATCATGGTGGACAAAGTGACGTCGTATTTAGAGTCAAACCTGCTACTGAGGAGTTCCCAGCACGGCTTCCGAAGGCAACGGTCATGCCTGACGAACCTTGTGGAATTCTTCCACTTCGTTTTCAGTGAGCACGATCGGGACAAGGCGGTGGATGTGGTCTACCTAGACTTTCAGAAAGCCTTTGATAAGGTACCACACCGCCGCCTTCTCCGGAAAGTGCGAGCGCTTGGCATAGACGGAAAGGTAGCCGGCTGGATCGAGAACTGGCTAAGTGGCAGACGGCAACGGGTGGTGGTAAATGGACAGTCTTCTGAGTGGGTGCCCGTTACTAGCGGGGTGCCTCAAGGTTCTGTCCTGGGACCACTACTATTTATCATCTACGTCAACGACATGGACGGTGACATGGTTGCGAAGATTTCCAAATTTGCCGACGATACCAAGCTTGGTATGAACGTTGCAAAGGATGGAAATACTGCCCGCCTGCAGGAAGATCTTGGGAAGATTGGGGAGTGGTCGGACACGTGGCAAATGCCTTTTAACGTGGGCAAATGCAAAGTGATGCATATCGGCCACAGAAACCCCCAATCTCAGTATATCCTTAAGGGCACTGCTATTGAATCCACCGACACTGAGAAGGACTTGGGTGTAACAATCACTAGTGACCTCAAGTTCTCGAAACAGTGCATTGAGGCGGAGAAAAAGGCCCAAAGGATGCTAGGCTATATTAAGCGCCAGTTTGGTTATCGGAACCAGGAGATTGTACTGTGCCTGTACAACTCACTTGTCCGACCGCACCTGGAGTATGCCGTACAATTTTGGAGTCCTTCATTGCGAAAGGACATCGCGAGATTGGAACGCGTACAAGCCAGGGCAACCAAGCTGATTCCCTCTATCCGACATAAAAGTTATGAGGATAGACTAAGGGAGTTAGATCTGTTCTCACTGGAAACCCGTAGACTGCGTGGTCAGCTCATCGAAGTCTTCAAAATACTTCGAGGATTCGACAATGTTGACTACCGGGATATTTTCACACTGAGTGAGAACAGAACGCGCAATCACGGCTTCAAACTTGAACTGAAGCGTTACAACCGCAATCTGTGTGGAAACTTTTTCACCTACAGTATCTGCGGTAAGTGGAACGCACTTCCAGTGGAAGTTGTCAACAGTGAATCTGTTGACCAGTTCAAGTCAAAACTAGACAAAGTCTTGAAAAGTGGCCGTTTATGGACGCAAAACAATTGAGCAGCCATGTGCCCGCTCAATTGCTAGTCCAAAGGTACCCTCTTTGAATGGACCGTAAGGTCTCCTAGGGTACTTACTTTCCTTGTTACTCCTTGTTACTCTCTCTCTCTCTCTCTCTCTCTCTCTCTCTCTCTCTCTCTCAACACAACCACCTTGTCGTCGGTGAGAGAGCTTGCGTGATCTGCCTGAGTTAAGCTAGCTAAGCTGGGGGACTTTTAGTCCGGTAGGGTCACCCATGCCAGTAAGGTAGCTGTAGTAGGATCCAGACTAATGGTTGTCAAACTTCTCTACCACTTCTTTGATGCGTCTCCTTGCATCCTCCTAAATTTTTCAATGGCACTTTGCCGCTATGACTCCGTCCTTTTCTTACGCTATCCCCAACCTTGAAATAAAATGTAAAACAAAACAAAAAAAACAAAAAACTTCGATACTATTTGATAGTAAGGACCTCACCAGCTACCTTATGCCGTGTGGGAAGAGAGGCTTTGGAACCTCTATAAATAACACTATCTAACGCTCACAGGTCGCGAGAGACTAGGACTGAAGGGATCCTAGGCGCCGGGGTGCGATTAATGGAGATGAGCTAAGTGCCCCGTTAAGCCTTCTCCTAACGTGCAATTGCCTGACCAGCTCCCTGTGACCGTTCCTTAGTGTCAGTGGTTGCACCGACCCGAGGTGACGGGTCCTTGTTACCAGGTTGGCTGCCAGGCCAACTAAAAGCCCCGGGTAGAGTCTCTCAAAGCGAGCACGATATCCCTTGACCGCTCGCCAGAGATCCTGGCCGCTCCGACTTCAGTCATTAAGAGTTAGTAAGGTGCATGAAACTGTTGTCTCCCTGTGCATTCGCCTGGTTGGGAGCCACGGTGCCCAGGGCTCGACAGTCTAGTCGCTACTAGCTGGACGGCAACGCCAAAGCGGATTGCACTCCAAAAGTCCCAAAGCTGAAGGAAGGGTAGGCGGGAGCGACTCGCGCGAGGATAAATCACCACCCCCCAAAATTTTTTCAACAAGTGGTCTACAAGTGATAACAATAATGCCTGGCGCTCAAACACTAAAAAGCGAATGCCTAAAATGCGAAAGCACACGCTGGTGTATCGACTTCCCGGAAGGCAACTTAAGGGACATCGCTCCAACGAGCAGATGCCTCTTCTGCGTTCTGGAGGAGAAGCTCGAGCAGGCGGAGGAAAGGAGGAGGAAGGAGATCGCCCAGATGGAGGAGAGGTACAACGGGCAGATCGCCGACCTTAAGAGCCAAGTCGCCCTCCTAAAGAATGCACTCGACCTCAAGCACTCGAGTGACGACTCGAGCGCTACGGCTGAGGAGAAGACCGCTGAGGGTAGTGGAGGGGACAATGATGGCAGCTACGCAGCCGCCGTCAAGAAACCCCCCAAAACTCCCATCACAGAAGATGAGAAAAAGGAGAGAAAGCGAAAGAAGCAAGAAAGGAAGAAGAATAGAAGGAAGCAGAAAAGGGAAGAAGAGAAGATTGAAAAGAAGAAAAAAGAAGAGAGCGAAGCTTTAAACACGAAAGAGAAGGAAAAGAGCACGAAGGCAGATGGCTGGAAGAAGGTGGAGAGGAAGAAGGAGAAAGCGTCCAAGAAACCGGAGGTCACTGTCTATGGTGACTCTCAGGCTCGAGGACTAGAACCGTTCCTGCGAGCACGGCTCCAAAAGAAAGTGGAGGTCAAGTGCCTGCCCGGCAAGGGTAATAAGGCACTGAGAAAGGAGGTGGAGAAGAGTCCCACTCCTGACTCTTCAGTAGTTGCCATTCTGGCTAGTGGCAACGACCTCTACTTCCGCAACGGGGGAGCAGGGGTGACAGAACCAATACTTCAGAACGTCATGGGGGCAGTCGACGACTGCGGACTAAAGACGAGGAGGAGGGTCGTTGTCGGGATCCTTCCACGGAGGAGCCCTAACCCCATTACATACCGTCGCAATGAGCTGGTAAACCAGAGGTTGAGAGACCTCTGTACAGCTGAAGGGGTCTTCTTCGCGGACCCTTTCCGGACGTTCTTTGGTAGGAACGACCTCTACCAAAGGGACGGAGCCCACCTGTCGATGAAGGGAAAAGCCATGCTGGCTAACCTCATCCAGGAGACGGTTAACCGCTGCGTCCGGTCTGTTCGGGAAAGGAGGACCGTTTCTGCCGCCAAGCCAAAGGCGGCGGGAAACGGTCGAACTTAGGAAGACCACCAGCCGGGAACTCCCTTAAGGTTCTTCTGTTCAACGCGAGGTCCATCCGGAACAAGTTTCTGGAATTAGTGGCCCTCGTAGCAACGGAAGAACCAGATCTGGTGGCCATCACGGAGTCGTGGATTCGAACCTCTGTTCGTGACTTTGAGGGCGAATTCGCAATCCCGGGCTACCAGATCTTCCACAAAGACCTGCTGGCGAAGGAGGGGGGCGGAGTGGTGGTGTACGTGAGAAGTGTATTCACGGCAACGAGCAGCACCACCACCGCCCACCAAGAAGTCCTATGCGTGGACTTGGAGCTGGGTACCACCAAGTACAGGACTGTTACAGTTTATAGACCCCCATCCTCGACGGAGGATCAAGACAGGGACCTCTATAATCAACTGAATCAGTTAACTGAAGGCAGGGTGAGTATCGTCATGGGGGACTTCAACACTCACGTTGACTGGGCAACCAGAGAAACCCGCATCGACAACATACGGCTCCTTAACTTCGTAAATGAAGGATTCTTCACTCAATGGGTGAGAGAACCAACACGAGGTGCAAACATCCTCGACCTAGTTCTCACATCCGAGGATGACATCATTGAGGAAGTTAGTGTAGATGAGGAGCTAGGTGGCAGCGACCACCGCCTCATCAGGTTCTGCATTCGAGTCCCAGCTCGCGAAGCAGTAGCTCGTGCTGCAGCCAAGCTGAACTTCAGAAAGGCAAATTTCGCGGGACTTCGTGCTGGCGTGGCAGCGATAGAGGTGGTAGATAGTGACAACGTCGAGCAACCATGGAAGAATTTCAAAAACTCATTCATGGCCCTGCAGTCACGATTCATTCCATCAGAACGCGGCCGAGTCGGAGCTACTCAACCCAAGTGGTTCACCCCCGAAATCGGGAGAACCCTACGGAAGAGAAAAACCGCCTATCGCCAAGCGAAGAACACTGGAGAATTCGAGCACTACAAAAGTCTATGCCGAAGTGTCAAGTCCATGATAAGGGTGGCGAAACGCGCCGAAGAAGTCCGTGTGGCGAGACTCTGCAAAGAGAGCCCCAAGGAATTCTTCGGATACGTAAACAGCCGTAAGCCGACACGTAGACGGATCGGTCCCTTGGTGAAAGAGGATGGTGAGCTAGAGCTCAGTGACGAAGCGAATGCGACCATCCTCAACAAGTACTTCTCGTCAGTTTTCACTGAGGAGAAGGACACCACCCCTGAGCCTCGTGACAAGTACGAAGGCTCAGAGCAATTGGAGAGATTTCACTTCGAAGAGACGACAGTGCGTTCAAAGATCAACGCTTTGAACCGCTACAAGTCGCCAGGGCCCGATGGCTTCTTACCACGGGTGCTGAAGGAAGTGCGAGATGAGGTCTCCCCACATCTCTGCTCGATCTTCAGGAAATCGCTCGAGACTGGATGCGTGCCAAAGGACTGGCGAGACGCGGAAGTCACCCCCATATTCAAAAAGGGTAACGCGAGCGAGCCATCTAACTACCGGCCGATCAGCCTGACGTCGGTAGTAGGAAAATTGATGGAAAGTATCCTGGTTGACAAAATAACGCAGCACGTCGAGTCCAACCACCTATTGAGGAATTCCCAACACGGATTCCGGCGGCACAGGTCATGCCTAACGAACCTTTTGGAATTCTTCCACTTCGTGTTCAGCGAACACGACTGGGAGAAGGCGGTGGATGTCATCTACCTCGACTTGAAGAAGGCCTTCGACAAGGTGCCCCACCGCCGATTGCTGAAAAAGGTTCGAGCGCTAGGCATCGCCGGAGCTGTAGGTGACTGGATCGAAAACTGGCTGCATAGTCGAAGGCAGCGAGTAGTGGTGAACGGGCAAAAGTCCGGTTGGCTACCGGTAACAAGCGGCGTTCCCAAAGGCTCCGTGCTGGGCCCCCTACTCTTCATCATCTATGTAAACGACATAGATGATGGCATAACTGCGAGGATTTCCAAATTTGCCGACGATACCAAACTAGGTATGAACGTGGCAGACGCGGAAAACGTCGAGAGACTCCAAGCCGACTTGAGGAAACTCGGGGAGTGGTCAGACAAATGGCAAATGCCGTTCAATGTCGAAAAGTGCAAGGTGATGCACATTGGCCACAGAAAACCCCAAGCCGTCTACAGCCTCAAAAACTCGGCGCTCGAGAGCACAGACATGGAAAAAGACTTGGGAGTCGTGATCACCAGCGACCTCAAGTTTTCCAAGCAGTGCATCGAGGCGGAGAAGAAAGCCCAGAGAATCTTGGGGTATATCAAGCGACAGTTTGGGTATCGGAACAGGGAAATCGTTCTCACTCTCTTTAATTCCCTGGTCCGACCTCACCTGGAGTACGCAGTCCAGTTTTGGAGTCCATCCCTTCGGAAGGACATCGCCCGACTGGAGCGAGTACAAGCCAGGGCGACCAAACTGATCCCCTCGATCAGGCACAAAAGTTACGAAGCCCGCCTAGAAGAACTAAACCTCTTCTCACTGGAAACCCGAAGACGGCGCGGTCAATTAATCGAGGTCTTCAAAATCCTCCGAGGTATTGACCACGTAGGCAACGGGGACATGTTCCAACTAAGCGAGGGCGTAACGAGAAACCACGGCTACAAAATTGAGCTGCCGCGTTATCACCGGGACAGATGCGGGAACTTCTTCAGTTACAGTATCTGCAACGAGTGGAACGCGCTTCCGCCAGAAGTCGTGAACAGCGACTCTGTGGAGCAGTTCAAAAGGCGCCTGGATAAAGTCCTGGTTCGCTGACAGGCTCACGAGTCCGTGACTCGTAACAAGTACCCTCTCGTATGGACCGTAAGGTCTTCTAGGGTACTTCTTTTCCTTGTGACTCCTTGTGACACTCTCTCTCTCTCTCTCTCTCTCTCTCTCTCTCTCTCTCTCTCTCTCTCTCTCTCTCTCTCTCTCTCTCTCTCTCTCTCTCTCTCTCTCTCTCTCTCTCTCTCTCTCTCTCTCTCTCTCTCTCTCTCTCTCTCTCTCTCTCTCCGTCGACGACATTACTAACTCGATTGACCCTCTCTTTCAGGACGTAAAGAAGGAAACAGTCATGGTTGTACATGTGGGAACAAATAATGTGCTGACCACTCGATCGGAAGAACTACTCGACAAATACAAGAAGATGATTCGAGCTTTTAAATCTAAAACTAATAATTTCATCATTTCAGGAATTCTTCCGCGTAGTAAGGGCAGGGACAGTTTCTACAGTAGAGCCCACTATACTAATAATTGTCTTGAAACAATTTGCAGGAGTGAGAGTGTTGAATTTGTGAACCTTTGGGATGACTTCTATAACAAAAGTGAACTTTTTCTCCCAGACGGCCTTCACCTCAATAACATGGGCTCTACTCGGTTGTCGAGACTATTTACAGAAGCAATCGCAAATTTTCAGATACTACAGAGGTTCCGCGCGATAAAAGAATAAAAAACATTTCATGTAAAAATTTGAGAAATTCTCTTAAAGCTACCCTATTTAACGCTAGATCACTCCGAAACAAATTTTCAGAATTCCAAACGTTGGTAGCATTAAATAAGTTTGACATAATAGGCATTACTGAAACTTGGATACATAGTCATACGAGAGACTATATTAGTGAATATCATTTGCAAGGCTACAAATTATTTAGCAAGGATAGAATATATAAAGAAGGAGGTGGAGTTCTTTTGTATATAAATGAGGAGCTTCACCCTATTAACTGTAATATAGACACAGATTTTGAATTAATAGGAGTAACATTAAATATAAAAAAGTGTTTGCATATCTTCTTAGTCTATAGAAAGCCCCACTGTTCATATGAAGCGGATCAAAGATTATATGAAACTCTGACGAACGTAAGTAAAGACAAATTCTGTCTCATTATTGGCGACTTTAATTGCCCCCAAATAAATTGGCTGACAAAGAACTCGGATTCGGAAGGCCAAAGATTACTAAATTTTATAAACGATAATTTGTTAACTCAGTGGGTCACCGAGCCAACAAGAGGAGGAAATATATTAGACTTAATTTTAACTTCGGATGACGAACTTATTTCAAGAGTTTACGTCGGCGACCAACTTAGCGGTAGTGACCATAATCAAATAGAATTTGAATTAAGCTTACCCCAAGTAAGGAATATACGTAGTGTTACAAAATTTGACTTCCGAAAGGCAAATTTTAGAGGGCTAAGAAATAGTCTCAGGAACTTTAATATAAACGGTACAGATATAAATGAAGTGTGGAACAAGTTTAGAGACAATCTTCTAAGGCAACAATCTCAATTCATTCCTTTAGCAATCACTAAATTAGGAAAAAAACAAAATCCCAAATGGTTAACAAGTGAAATAAAAAGAGACATCAATAGAAGAAAAAATGCTTATAAGATGTTTAAACTGAACAGTTCAGACACTAACAAGAAGAATTATTTCAATCTGAGGAGAAAGGTAAAAACCGAAATAAGGAGAGCAAAGCGTAACGAAGAAATGAGGGTGGCACTAAACTGTAAAAGAAACCCCAAAGAATTTTATGCCCTAGTTAATAGTAGAAAACCAATAAAAAACAGTATTGGGCCAATCATGGACGGACACAATAAGTTACAAGTTAAAGATAAAGATATATCCACTGTACTAAACGAATATTTTGCATCTGTTTTTACCAACGACACTTCTAATCCAAATATCGAGCCTTACTGTGAGTACTCAGGAAATGGCACACTAGAAAATATTGAATGCACGGGGATTGATGTAGAAATAGCAATAGATAAAATGAAGAGATTCAAATCCCCCGGGCCTGACAAACTAGTGCCAAGAATAATAAACGAATTAAAGGATGTTCTAGTGGATCAATTAACGTACATCTTCAATTTATCCCTTGAAGCTGGGGCTGTTCCTCAAGACTGGAAACTAGCTAATGTCACGCCAATATTCAAAAAAGGACGCAAAGATTTACCAAGTAATTATCGACCAATAAGCCTGACATCGGTGGTAGGCAAGATGCTAGAGCGTATTATTGCAGATAAAATAGTGAGCCATCTAGAAACAAACGAACTGCTATTCAACACGCAGCATGGATTTAGGAAGCATAGGTCCTGTCTTACCAATTTATTAGAGTTTTTACATTACATTAATAAAATTCATGATAGTGATAGATCTGTAGACATTTTGTATCTAGATTTTAAAAAGGCCTTCGATAAAGTCCCACACAAGGAACTAATGTGTAAAGTCAGAGCCTTAGGAATACGTGGAAAATTAGCAAATTGGATTGAAGATTGGCTTAGCGATCGTAAGCAAAGAGTAATGATTAATGGAGAAGAGTCCAATTGGAAAGCTGTAACCAGTGGAGTTCCCCAGGGATCGGTCTTGGGACCCTTGCTCTTCATTATATATGTGAATGACATAGACGTTGGAATAATTTCTAAAATCTCAAAATTCGCTGACGATTGTAAACTGGGTAAAAGCATAGTCACCGAGCAAGATAGACTAGATTTTCAGAGTGACATTGATCACATAAGTGAATGGTCTAGGAAGTGGAAACTTCCCCTTAACCTGGAGAAATGTAAAGTAATGCACATTGGTCACAAAAATCCTAAGGCTGAGTACAAACTCGAGAGCGAAACAATAACAGAATCAGAAATCGAAAAAGATCTCGGTATCTATGTCACAAACGATCTCAAGTTCACTCGACAGTGCGTCAATGTTGAAAAGAAAGCGCGGCAGATACTAGGTTATATAAAGAGACAAATCACATATAAAAGCGATACAACTGTTATCAACCTGTATAACGCCCTAGTGAGACCCCATTTGGAATACTGTGCGCAGGCTTGGTCACCCTCCTTCAGAAAAGACATTGAAAGATTAGAAAGAGTTCAGGCCACAGCTACTAAAATGATACCTTCGTTAAGAAATTATAGTTATGAAACACGAATAGACAAGCTAAACCTTTACAAGTTGGAAACTAGACGTGTACGAGGCCAGTTGATTCAAGTATATAAAATACTAAATAGAATTGATAATGTGGATTACTCAATCTGGTTCGAGTTCAACAGAAATGTAACAAGGAATAACAGTATGAAGCTAATCCCTCCAAAATACAAATTGAATGTATGCGGTAATTTCTTTTCGTATAAAATAGTAAATATTTGGAATCAGTTAACGGAAGAGGTCGTTTCGAGCCCCAGTGTCGAGGCGTTTAAAAGGAGGTTAGATAAAATCATAAATACGCTTAAATACTAAAAACATAAGATTACACTGAAAATAATTAGATTAAGAATATTAAAAGAAAAATAATAATGTAGAAATGCATTTCTGCTTTCCTGTCGAAATTCCTGTTTGTGTACTTTTTTTTCTAGCACAGCGGGTATCTTTTCATCTTTCATTGCCCGAAAGTTCGGGCGGGAGAGGTGGGAGGGGAGAGCCTTGAACTTTACTATACTATTTCTATGACGAGTAGATTGAATAGCAATATTAAATGAGTACCTCCTCGGTATGGACTAACTTAGTCTTCTGAGGTACTATCTTTCCTTGTAACTCCTTGTAACTCTCTCTCTCTCTCTCTCTCTCTCTCTCTCTCTCTCTCTCTCTCTCTCTCTCTCTCTCTCTCTCTCTCTCTCTCTCTCTCTCTCTCTCTTTACATCATAGCCTTAACTGAGACCCATCTACAAATTGGCATAAAAGACTTATTATGTGAATACATGCTAGAAGGCTATAGATTATTTTACAAAAACAGGGCCAATGGAAGGCTTGGAGGAGGAGTGGGACTATATATAAGATCAGAATTAAAAGTAACGGAGGTAGAACTTACAAATAATGAAGTGGAGCTGATCTGTGTTAAACTACATTTACGAGATTTTAAAATAAACATAAGCACTGTTTACCGTCGCCCAAATACTACCGTTAATGAGGACCTGGAAATATATAGAATCTTGCAAGAAACATTACAGGAGGAACAAACGCTATTACTGGGAGATTTTAATTTACCTAATATCTGCTGGGACTTGAATATAGGGACTAGCCAACAAGAAAAATTAATGACAAATTTTATCGATACTAATTATTTACACCAATGCGTAAGGGAGCCAACCAGAGGAAATAATATACTAGACCTAGTTATTGCATCCCAGGAAAATTTAATATCAACTCTGGCCGTAGCGGAACATATAGGTACATGTGACCATAAACTAATCCGCTTTGATCTAAATGCCAGGTATTCAACTACCAATAACTATTCAAAAGTACCAGACTACAGTAAAGCTAACTTAGAGGGCCTCAGAGAAGCCCTGGAAATATTCACGAGCAGCTAATAGAAATAGAAGATGTAAATCAACTTTGGAATAAATTTAAAGAACTATTTTTTATAGCCCAAGAAAACCATGTTCCTCTTAAGACAAGGAATAGTAACGCGAATAGAGGCAATCCGCCGTGGTTTAATAATGACATCAAACGAGCAATTAGAGATAGGAACCGTCTCCACACGTTATTAAAACACAATAGAAGCTATCAAGTTAACCAACAATATAACACTAGCAGAAGAAAGGTTAAAACACTCATAAGATCAAAGAAACGTCAATACGAAATCGAGATAGCAAAAGCAAGCACCACTAATCCCAAACACTTCTATACTTATATCAATAGAAATAGGCAAATGAGAAGCGGGATTGGCCCCTTGAAAAACCAGTTGGGTGAAATTATTTCAGATGATATGGGTATGGCTAATATCTTAAACGAGTTTTTTAGTTCAGTCTTCACCTTAGGATATACTAATAACGATAACAACGAGTCTATACAGGTCAGACACCCATCACTAAGGAGCCTGGAAGTAAATCCGCAACTAGTAATTGATAAATTAAAGAAAATGAACTCGTACAAGACTCCTGGTCCTGATAAATTTTACCCTAGAATCTTAAAACATGTCCATAATGAGTTAGCAGAGTCACTTGCTCTCATTTTTAACAAATCTCTCGAGCATGGGGTCGTCCCTGATGATTGGAGGAAAGCTAACGTCACACCTATCTTTAAGAAGGGATGTAAAAACCAGGCCAGTAATTACAGACCCATTAGCTTAACCTCAATAGTTGGAAAGTTGCTCGAAACGATCATTAGAGACAAGCTAGTAGAGTTCCTCGAAAACAATAACCTTATACGTGATAGCCAGCATGGTTTTAGGTCTAAGAGATCGTGCTTAACAAACCTAATTGACTTTTACCATAACC
Source organism: Ceratothoa steindachneri (assembly GCA_963969495.1). Lineage (NCBI taxonomy): Eukaryota > Metazoa > Arthropoda > Malacostraca > Isopoda > Cymothoidae > Ceratothoa > Ceratothoa steindachneri. Next base: position 111,068,857 of record OZ018334.1, on the reverse strand, counting down.
TTTTCAACCTATATAACGATACTAAATCATTAGATATAATTTACCTAGATTTCAAAAAGGCATTTGACAAAATTCCACATCAGAAACTCATGAACAAAGTGCGTACGCTAGGAATTAACGGTAATATATACGGATGGATTAGTAGCTGGTTAAAAAACAGGAAGCAGAGAGTGATAATAAATGGCGTGGAATCGGACTGGGTATCTGTTACCAGCGGTGTTCCCCAGGGATCAGTCCTGGGGCCTATTTTATTTACTATATACATCAATGACATAGACGTTGGAATAAATAATATCATATCTAAATTTGCAGATGACACGAAAATAGGTAACTCAGTACTATGCGAAGATGACAGGGCTAGCCTGCAGGCTGATATAAATAAAATTACCGAATGGTCTGAGAAATGGCAAATGCCATTTAATATCGACAAATGCCAAATCCTTCAGTGCGGAACAAAAAACAAAAAATACACCTATACAATGCAAGGCGGCTTAATAAACACAACCCCGCAGGTTAAAGATTTAGGAGTAATAATTACAGAAAACTTAAAAACATCAAACCAATGCGCAGCTGCTGCAAACAAAGCTAACACAGCACTAGGATTTATAAAAAGAAACTTTACTTATAAAAGCGAGGAGATAATTATGCCACTATATAAAAGTATTGTCAGGCCCCATCTCGAATACGCTGTACAGTTCTGGGCCCCTTACTTAATAAAAGACATAGATAAATTAGAAGCTGTACAACACAGAGCGACAAAACTTATCCCGTCAGTACGTAACAAACCTTACCACGAGAGGCTAAAAAAACTCAATCTATTTTCCGTCAGAAAACGAAGACTAAGGGGGCAGCTTATAGAGTGCTTCAAAATACTTAAAGGATTTAACAACGTTAATGCCAATAACTTGTTCACACTGACAGGGGAGTGTCCCACCCGTGGACATGATTCAAAACTTCAGGGTAAAAGAGCCACTATGGATGTAATAAAAAACTTCTTCACTTACTCGATTATTAATGATTGGAATAATTTGCCAAACGCAGTAGTGGACAGCAGAACTATAGATTCATTTAAAATGAGATTAGACAAACACTTAACAAATATTGGAATTGTTTAGCATAAGCTACAAAATAAAATAATATTACAAAAATATAACTCTTTCAGGTTTATGTAAGTGGTTTTCATATTCATTTCATTTAATTACTATTCAATGCAAATTTCCTTCAGGTACTGTCTTCTTACACCTGCAAGGTACTTTTCCAAAATTATTTCATGTACGGCTTTTGCCGGAGGGAGTGGAGGGTGGGGAGAGCCTAAAACTTTTCTATCCTTTACTTCTACTATTCTATGTGTAAGTGGCAGTAGATTTAAGGCCAGATCACCTTAGTCTGGGCCGTAAGGCCCGTGTGATCTGTGTATCTATGTAACTCTCTCTCTCTCTCTCTCTCTCTCTCTCTCTCTCTCTCTCTCTCTCTCTCTCTCCATATATATATATATATATATATATATATATATATATATATATACATATAGGGGGGAGGGCAGAAAGGTTGCCTCGATTTCAAAGGTTAATAAAAAACAAACATATGAAGATACAAGAAAAAACTTCGTATCCTTATGAAGTATATTAAATGCCATTTATTTTCTGTTTCAGGGAGTACCCACCATGACCTGGAGGGGAGAGCATCGTGCATTTGCTGTGGAAGAGTTTCTTAAGAACGGTGAGTCCATCGTAACGATGCAACGTTCCTTCCGAAGACACTTTGCGCTTCGTGGTCATGATCCCGTACCAGATGGAATAACAATTCGTCGGTGGGTTTCTAACTTCAGAGAAACATCATCGGCTTTAAACAAGGAAAGGCCTGGCCGTCCTAGGACCGCTACAGGGCCCGAAAATATTGCAGCTGTGACAGCTTCAATACAGCAGTCTCCCAGACGTTCAGCACGAAAACACGCATCTGCCTTACACATGTCTGTTCGAAGTGTTCGCAGAATCATACACAGGTCTCTCCACATGCATCCCTACAAGATGATGGTTGTACAGGAGCTAAGCGAAAGGGATTATGAAACCCGCACAACTTTGGAGTTGGACATACTCCAGACCATCCTCCCAACAGCTGTTCTGATCTGCAGTGATGAAGTGCACTCCCATTTATCGGGGATGGTTAATAAACAGAACTTTCGATACTGGTTAGTCAATAACCCTCGTGAACTCCACGAACGACCACCCCACAGTGCGAAGGTTACTGTCTGGTGTGCCATGGGTGATTTTGGCTTGTCGGGTCCTTATTCTTTCGAAGAAGAAGGTGTTACATTAATTGTTACATCGGACCGTTATTGTGAACTCCTCGAAAGGTTTCTCCATCCTAAAGTCACCCAGTTACTCGCTGCTCATAATCCGGATGATGTATGGTTCCAACAAGATGGTGCCACATCACATACGTATCGACGTTCATTCGGAATCCACCGTAACATATTTCCGGGTCATCTTGTTTCTCTGTGAGGCGATATTGGGTGGCCCCCACGTTCCCTGGATTTTTTTCTAGGGGGGCACCTCAAATCACGAGTGTATCAATACCGGCTAGCAACTGTAGAAAATCTAAAGGTAGCAAAATAACTCAAAATCAATGCAATTCCACGGGACATGGTTCAAAGGGCTATGGTGAACTTTCGAGAGAGAATTCAAAACTGCATCGACATTGGCGGTCGTCACTTAAGTGATGCAATTTTCAAAACCACTTGAATCACAATGGCATTTAATGTACTTGCTATAAATACGAAGTTTATTCTCATATGACCATGTGTTTGTTTTTTATTAACCTTTGAAATCAAGGCAACCTTTCTGCCCCCCCATATATATATATATATATATATATATATATATATATATATATATATATATATATATATATATATATGAAACTCCGGCCTTGGGCGGAATTTCCGACAGCTCTGTGCTGTGTTCTTGTTGTGCCTACATATTTCCCATAGATTTAGCTTTTTTTTTATAGGGAATCGCTTGTTGCGGGTCTCTGTGAAATTTCTCTTGTCAAAGCCTATATTTGTTCAGCTGCTGATAAATATTCCCAACACGCGTATGTTTGTTTGTGTGCGATCCTCGTATTCGTGCAGGTGGTCACGTTTGAAATTTTTGTATGTTCGTGTGTTTCCGCGCGACTCTACCGACCGCTTGCCTCAGAACTATTTGTACAGTTTAACATATAAGATGTCAGAGCCGGCAAAGACCGTGTGGTCCACTTTTGGGGCCAGCTCTCCTTCAAACCACGCCGATGTAATTAAAGTGTGCATCTAAGCGGTTCTTAAACATGTTTATGGTCGTTGATTTAACAACGATTTCCGGCAACTTGTTCCACGAAGAAACTACCTTGTTTGAGAAAAAATTATTTGCTATATTTGATTCAAATATTCGTTTCTTAAGTTTGTACCCATGGCTTCGGGTTCTTGAGGAAGCGTCCAACTCGAAAAGGGTTTCAATTTTTACTTTATCAAAATTGTTTAGGATCTTAAAGCCATGTATGAGTTCTCCTCTTAACCTTCTCGTCTCAAGTGATTGCAGGTTGAGTGCTTTAAGCCGTCTTCGTAGGACTTTTGACGTAGTATAGGTATCATTTTTGTAGCACGATGTTGCACTCTCTCCAACATTTCTATATCTTTCCGCAAGTATGGATTCCAAAACTGAACTGCGTACTCCAAATGGGGTCGAACCGAAGCTTTGTACACGGGAATTACTATATTTTCCGATTTGTAGGCAAAATTTTTATATATGAAACCGAGCACTATGTTTGCTTTCTTGCATGCCTCCGCGCATTGTCTTCCAACTTTCAAATCGTTGCAGACTATAACACCAAAATCTTTTTCTTGTGATACCTTTTCAGTAGCAGGCCTTTTAGTGGAATAGTTGAATTTGTGGTGCACACAATATGTGCACACACAAACCCATGAAGTATTAATGTGTACACTCAGCCAATGTAAATAAATTTATATGTGTGAAACGAAACAAAAATAAATTCAAATGAAACATTGTAACATGTAACAAGATATTTTAGAACCATTCCCATTTTGATTTCCCGAAAAGGCCAAAGTCGCGATGAAAAGGTAAACTGGGAATGAGGCTAATTATTCTGTAGTTACAAAAGGGAACCTTAAAATGGGTTAGCTCGATCGTAACGATACTCGGTGAGCATCAAATTACAACCACAATATTATATTTTTATTAAGGAAGACGAAAAAAAGCGGTTGTACAAATTTCACCGTTTCAGTAAATTTTCTCAGGAGAGAAAAGGTTTTCCAAAGTATTGTATATGTATATATATACACGAGGGGCCGTCAATAAGTTTTAAGAATCGGTAAGGCAAAACAGAGGAAGGGGGATGGCTGTTTGTGGGGGTGTTAGGAAAAGTTATGACAAGTCAGGACCTGCAGCCGCACGCTCCTGCCTCGTCTATTTAAGAAGCAGTAGCTGATCGCAGATCGTCAGTCACAAATTTTTCAACAATGGATAAGGTTGAGCACCGCGCAGTGATCAAATTTTTGACCAAGGAAGGCAAGAATGCAAAAGAGATCCATGAACGCATAGTTGCAGTGTACACCGTCACCGCCCCTTCCTATGCAACCATTGTTCGCTGGAATAGGGAGTTCCGCCACGGTCGTGAGTCCCTTGAAGAGGACCCCCGTCCAGGACGCCCGTCAGACGTGACATGAGGACAATGTGGCTCAAGAAGTGGAGAGGATGATCCTCGAAAATCGACGGGTGAAGGTCGAAGAAATCGACCGAGAACTTGGAATATCACATGGAAGTGTTATCAACATCATCCACGACAATTTGGCGATGACCAAGGTCTCTGCCCGTTGGGTCCCTATAAACCTCACGCCCCATGATCGACTTCAACGTCGTCAAAGTCCACAAGGCCAGAGTTGCACAAGCTGCCCTGCGCGAGTGTGGATTCGAGGAGCTCAACCCTCCTCCCTACAGTCCAGATCTGGCCCCTAGCGACTACTTTTTATTCCGCCAGCTCAAGGCCGCACTGCATGGACGCCGGTTTGGGGACGATGAAGATGTTCAGCTCACTGTCCAGGAGTGGATTGAACAGCAGTCGGGAGATTTCTGGTTGTCGGGAATTCGAAGTCTCAGGGATAAGTGGCGCAAGTATATTGAAGTCGAGGGTAGTTATATTGAAAAATCATAAAACACTTTTCCTCATATCTCGTTTCCTTATATCCGAATTGCAAAACTTATTGACCGCCCCTCGTATATATCTGTATGTTTGTAAATGTGTCCAAATATAAAACGAGCATATCGAGGAGAGAGAACTCATTTCGAGGAGCAGTTTCACATATCGCTCGAGGGTCATACCAATCAAGCCATTTACACCGCATTAGGAGATAGCATTTACGCAACTGATCTTGCATCAAGATGAGTCTTATTCATTCATCGTACCAAAGCACGAACATTAAGAGAGTTGTATTTAAGCATCATCAAAGATAAGCTCGTGAAATCGATAATCAATCTAATTCGAACTCCTCCTCTATTTGCTACCCAAAGCCACTAAATAAATAGAACTGTAGTTTTATTGTTTTCATCACCATTTTGCTCGAAGGCGGAATCATATCAGAATTTCTGCTCATCGCCCAGCTAAAAATATTCATCATTACCTTTTGGAGTTGGGTAATAATTTTTCGGAACGTTATTGTATCACCCAAATCCGGTTTAACGATCAACGTTTCGCAACAATCTTATTGGGAGCACAATATGAAAGAGGATCACAAAACGAGGTGGAATATAAATATATGTGGTGACCAACGAAGAGATCTTTTCATCATCCTTTCATCTCCCCCCCCCCCCCCAACATAAATTATTCGTTTCTTGCTCCAATGCGTAGTACCTTGCATTTATCAATGTTGAGTTTCATCTGCCAATTTCCTGACCATTCCACAATGCTGTTTAAGTATGTATGGATTTTAGGTTAATCGGTAAGTGTCATTGATTTACCACCCAGCTTTGTATCGTCAGCAAATTTTGAGAATAGGCTCGCTATGCCTTAATCTAAGACCTAAGTCGTTTACTTATATTAGAAAAAGCAATGGACCCTTGGGTCAGTCCGCTTGTTACGTCTCGCCATCTTGATTGGTGACCATTTATGACTGTACGTTGTTTCCTTCCGTCGAGCCAGTCTTCGATCCACTTCAATACGTTTCCACCGATTCCATGAGCAGCACTCTTCTTAGCTAGAGGTTTGTGGGGGACCATATTAAAAGCTTTTTGAAAATCTAAGTAGATTACATATGCTGCTCTATTCGTGTCATACTCTTTGATGATGGTTTGAAAAAAATCTAGCAGATTTGTTAAACATGATTTGTTTTTCGTAAAACCGTGCTATGATTCGCGGATGATACCCAATTTGTCTAAATGTTCGACTACTTTCTCTTTTAGAATAAATTCGAGCAATTTTCCGATTAGAGATGTCAGGTTTATTGACCTGTAGTTGCTTGAGCTTTGTCGGTCACCCCTTTTAAAGATCAAAGTGATGTTTGCACTTTTAAAGTCTTCTGGAACGACACCTTCTTCGAGTGATTTGTTGAATATTGTGGTGAGCGGCTCGTTATCGTTTTTTTCAACTCTTTCAGGTCACGAGAATGGATCAAATCCGGACCTGGCGATTTGCTTAGCTTTAAATTTTGATTACGTCTTCTTCTGTTACTTGAATACTAGTCATAAATGATGATTCTTTGCGTTTATTTATTAAACTCGGAATATTATTTCCTAAATTTAGGACTTGATAAATCAACCGAGCGTCCTTTTATGGAGTTCCTCGCTGGGCCTATTAAATCCTCCAATTTGTTGCCAGAGTGTTTCTGTCGTGATTCTTGAATTCAGACATACACCCCCCTCCCTCTAACTTCTCTCAGGTAGAGGTCCTTTCCACTGACCATCAGAGCAACGACTGAGCTCTCAGAAATCTGTGATTTCTCAGCCTCTACTCTGATGTGGTGGTTACTCCATCCTGGCAGGCAGCTTACCTTCACACTAGTGCGAAGGCAGGCCGCAAGCAGGGGCTGCAGATCCCGTGCTTAAGAATCACCTATAAGGGTGACCCTTGCGCATTTGTTTGCAGAAAACTTAGTCTTCCCTTTCGGAAGCGACTTGCCACTTTCCTCTTTTATCTCTACATTTTTCTTCTTCTTCTTCCTCTTTTTCTTGTCTTCATTTGTTTTTCCTTCTGTTTTTCGTTTCTCTTCTTCTGCTTCTACTTTCTCGTCCTCTGTTTCCACTTTCTTTTCTTCTCTTTCTGCATTCTCTTCTTTTATTTCTACTTTCTCTTCTTCTTTTTGGCTCGTTGAGGCAGTCTTGCAGCAGAAGAAATCTGCTGTTGTAGGTCAGAAGCCTTCTCGCCTGAGCATGTGCACCTCTCTGTTTTTAAGCGTTGAACCTCACTTTTGAGGAGGGGGTTCTCTTCTCTCAGTTGAGCGATGCTCTCGCCCAGGCGCTTCTCGAGTTCGCAGAAGTCACAGACACTAACGGCATCTGTGAGCTCCTTGCAACTCCTGCCCCCGAAGTCTTCACTCCATCTGTAAACTTTGCATATTTTGCAGGTTAACTTGCGAAACGGAGGACCATTCTTCTTCGCCATCTTAAAAAACTCTCGGACCATACGCATTGAAAAAGGTTTTTTGTGTGTGATTTTCTCTCGCACTAATCACATCCACCTATTTCCAGGAGGTTTTCGGTCGTTCGGCCAACAGAAATCCTTTCCTCTGGTTTCCTCTGTGCGGGACGTCCCCAATCGTGCCGCAGCTCCCAACTGAGCAGCACGAGAGCCCCAGTGAACTGGTTCTCTGATTTTTCGACAAGGGTGCTTGAGGTGTAACTGTCTTCCTAATAAGCCCTACTAATTAACTAAAAACGGCCAGACTTAAGGCAAGTAGTAAAGCTAAATGCCCACGACTTCATCCGAGATCTTTAGTTGATCTGGCAACCAGCAAGGCACAAAAGCTCTCTCACCCAAGAGCAGTTGAGCCTTTATTCACCAAGTAGCTGTCACAGGGAGCTGGTCAGGCAATTACATGCTAGGAGAAGGCTTCTAAGGGGTACCTAGCATTTCTCCATTAATCATACCCCAAACGCCTGAGATCCCTTCAATCTCAGTCTCTTGCAACCTATGAGTGCTCCAAGGCGTTATTTTAAGAGGTTCCAAAGCCTCTCTTCTCACGCGGCATAGGGAAGCTTGTGAGGCCCTTATTAATAAACAACTTATGTGAAATAGAGATGAATGTTTGTTTTTTTGTTATTGTGGGTTTTGTTTTGTTTTTACAGTTGAAGAGAATTGATGAAACTTAGTACTAACAGAATCGAAGAGGTTGGTAGGGGGATGCAAGGAGACGCATCAAAGAAGTGGTAGAGAAGTTTGGCAACCCTTAGTCTGGATCCTACTACAGCTACCTTACTGGCATGGGTGAACCTACCCGACTAAAAGTCCCCCAGCTTAGCTAGCTTAACTCAAGCACATCACGCAAGCTCTCTCACCGACGGCAAGGTTGTTGTTCTGATATATATATATATATATATATATATATATATATATATATATATATATATATATATATATATATATATATATATATATATATATATATAAGAAAGAGAAATTGGACGCGAATGAGCAATGAGACAAGAAACAGGAGTTTTTTAAAGGCAAGAGAAAGGGCCATTAGAAGAAGACTAGAATCAAAGAGAGCAGAGGGCGGCACAATGATGGCAATCCTTTACCGAGAAGACAGAGATAACGCCAGGGGAAAAAAGTTTGAAATTCCTTGCCGGGACTCGAACCCAGGTCTGCTGATTGCCGGTCAGATGCTCTACCGCTGAGCTACCAGGCACAGTGACTCTACTTCGCCCAAAGCGTTACCCAATCAAACCCAGTATCTCTCTAAGCTAGGATCTCCAGGGAATTTGAATTGTGAGCGGGTAAGAAGATGTGGTATAAAAATTCCTTGGAGGTTTCTAGTTTAGAGAGATACTGGGTTTGATGGGGGTAACGCTTTGGGCGAAGTAGAGTCACTGTGCCTGGTAGCTCAGCGGTAGAGCATCTGACCGGCAATCAGCAGACCCGGGTTCGAGTCCCGGCCAGGAATTTCAAACTTTTTTCCCCTGGTGTTATCTCTGTCTTCTCGGTAAAGGATTGCCATCATTGTGCCGCCCTCTGCTCTCTTTGATTCTAGTCTTCTTCTAATGGCCCTTTCTCTTGCCTTTAAAAAAACCCCTGTTTCTTGTCTCATTGCTCATTCGCGTCCAATTTCTCTTTCTTGTACTATATTGTTATATAGTCTGCAATGCAAGGTTTCTGCAACTTTATTTCTGTCTTCAAAATTGTTTTGGAAGGCAGAAAGTAAATATGGCGAAAGCCCTGTGGTGGTTGTTATCACCCGCAGAACTTGCGTTTGCTCCTTCTTCTATATATATATATATATATATATATATATATATATATATATATATATATATATATATATATATATATATATATATATATATATATATACGCTCCTTCATGGGATCAACGACATTTTACTGACAGTCGGCTCGAATTTTACCTCCCTAGCGGCCCTCCTTTTCTCTCTGCTGCAGAAAAATTCGCCAGATCCCCTTGCCTGGAAACCCAAAGCTACCGCCCATTTTCAACAGCTAAAAGACAAGCTTGCGTCAGCCCCCATCTTAAGGCTCTCAAATCCAAAGAAGCCTTTTGGTATTCGAAACGACGGCATCGGATGCGTACTCCTCCAATATGGAAGGGATGGCGAGAGCCACCCTGTTGTTTACGCCAGCCGGAAGCTTCTGACGCGAGAAAACTGGACGTTTAATGAGATGGAGCTTACTCTTCCAAGAGTACCAGATTCGAATTCTCTATATAAAGGACTGAGAATTGCATAGCCGACAGTCTTAGTAGGAACCCCGTGGATGATCCTCCCAGTTAAAGTAAGAATCATTAGCCCTCAATTGTTCCCCTATGTAAATAAAATTTGGTTGTCGAATCAGCGTACGCGCGTTATAAAACTCGCATTAGATAGTATATGAACCTATTCTTTGTATACCGTTATTATTTTGTTATGTCTTTTATACAATTGTCATATTTTTCTCTGTTCCACTACTCTTTGCCTGTCAAATCGTTTATGTGATTTTTTTTTCTTTGTATATGTATTATTTCTTTTATCTGCTTTTATCGACTGGGTGATTTCTGTATCAATTTTTTTTTTCCTTCACATACATTAGTACCGAATGAAGAACCAACACAAAGGAGCAAAATAAATCATTTAGTCATTAATTGGTTTGCCTCAGTGACGGCTTGAATTAAAATCACCTTTGGTAGCGACTACCTAACTTGGTTCAGTCAGGTAGTGATACTATGTATGTGCACCTGTTCGGAGCAGGCTAGGAATGTCACGTCCCCATCCGTTGGTACCCTCCGAGCACGACCGCTTTCCAAGTTTGGGGTATGCCCTTTTCTCTCCCCTTCGCTCGAAGAAAAGTTCATCTTTCGGAAGGGAGGATTGTGAGAGGACGACACTGAAGGTCTACCTTGACCGCCTAACCCCCTGTTTGGTAGAGGCCGCGTGGCCTTAAGCGGGATTTCAAAAGGCGAGGCAGCAAAGAAATTGTAGCGTGGGAACAGCCAGCAACTGTCCACAGCTGTGTTTGCTAACGCCGACCGATCCCCCGGTGAGACGCCTTAACGGATAACCCCATGCCCCGCGAACACACTAATGCCGCGCAGATACGAGGCTCCAGCTAACCTCCCATGCCTTGAGGCGAGGATCGCCGCCTGAACGAACGTTTTCCCAAGCCCTTATCTCGTCTGGTAGACGAGGAATGGCGCCACCAGATTCCCTTGGGATTGACATTGCCTGAAGGCCTTCGAGCGAGCAAGCAAACAGAGTATTTATTCGAAGGTCTCCCATTACTCGAGAGAAAGTACCGCTCACTGTCCGTGAGGATACATCCCCTCGGCTCAAGTCGAATCTAAGAGTTAGAAGGTTTCGTCGGCTAGACTAATTGCCGTCAAATTTGGCCATAGTCAGTGGGCAAATTCAATTCGTGAAGCGGCATTTCCTTGGAGAATTATGCGACCCACTGGTCTCATCCCATTTTTAAGATTACTTCGCCCTTCGTTCGAGATTACTTATTTGAATTTGAACCAAATTGTATCATGCACACACTGTAGCAGGAAATTGCATAGGTGGGCGTTATCGTGATAACGATATCGGATTATCGGCTATCCGATATTTTCCCCCTCGATATCGATTCATTGGTATCGCCAATACCTTTGGTTCCAAGCTAGCGATAATCGATAATTTCAGTTTTTTTGTTCCAGTTTAGCACAAGGGCGAGCAGCGCGTGTCTTGAAGGCAGAAATAGGTAGGTCCGAGCTGGAAGGAGGAGCCTCAAAACTTGTGAGAAGAGGAAGGAGAGCTTCACCAAGTAAGAAACTAAGAAACAGTATGCAAATATTCTTAATATAGTATTATGGAATAACGCTATATATAGCTAATAATCAATAATGTATTATAATTTTGGATTTATCGGTTATCAGCTTATCGGGCGATAAATAAATCGCGTTATCGATTATCGCCGATAAGGTTATCGTTATCGAGTTATCGCGATACATTTTTTCGTTATCGCGCCCACCTATTGGAAATTGCCCCCAAAACAATCAATAAAAGCGTCGAACTTTTACAATTCCCTTCTATATCTTCCTAATTCGCAAGTTGAAAGAACCCATATTAATTACTTGGTCTCCTGTATTACAACCTTTATCAAATTCCTAGCGGTAAAATTTCCATTACTGAATTTTATTAGGTGGCTTATAATAAGATCCATTTTTTTGTATATATAAAGCCCATCTGGCAACTGCCCACATGGGCATAAGTCGCCGGAAACACGACAACATAGAACTAGGCTACTTTAAAATAAAAATATGAAAACATAACAATGATATAAATTGGAAAAACTTAGCAATCAGGAAGCAATCTCCGGCAGCGGGGAGAGGGGGACGTCTCCCTTACCCCGGTGTAGGAGCGTGCAACCTACAAAGAAAACAATAACGAACCAAAAAAAATAGAACCTTCTTAAATTAAGGGGAAGAAGCCCGGCCTCCCCCCCAAAAGTCAACAAGTCAACCAGTCAATGTGCACGCACTCGTCCCGAATACAAAGGACAGGCGGTAGCGATCCCGCCCATCCCGGTACCGGGAGAGGTAACGTGTGCGAAGATCACCCAGACTGGGACATTGGACAAGAATGTGCCGAACAGTCTGGGGAACGACACAGTCGTCGCAATAGGGCTCAGGCGAGCGCTCCATCAAATAGCGATGTCACACGAGTGTGTCTGATTCGGAGACGACAGAAAGCGACCTGAAGCCGTGGCGGCATTGTGTGTTAGGTCCACGGAAACAGTCGCGGCGCAATAGCACGCAACTTTAAGTTCCCTTCGACCGTCTCCCATCTTCTTTGCCAAGCAGTCCGAAGAGCTGCCCGTATTCCGGCCATGTGGTCGGTGTGAGGAAGAGCGAAACGCTGGTCCGGTCGCAGAGTCCTCGCGTACTCTTTGGCGCCCTCATTCCCCGCAATTCCTACATGTCCAGGAACCCAGCAGAAGATAATCTCGACATCTGCCCGGCTCGCCAAAACCATGGCGCCACGGATATCGTGAACCAGGGAATGCGGAGATTCCAATGCCCTGAGAGCACTCAGGGCGCTTTATGACTCGCTATAGATCCCATCCGGTCTCCGAACCGGGCTCGTCGCGTAATCTTCCGTCTCGAGTGGTGTATTGCCACCAGCTCAGCCGTGAAGACAGACGCAGCGCCTGGTAGAGCCCCACTGACTTCAAACAGAGGGGATACGGCGTGGAAGCCGACCCCCTCTTGGGACTTGGAGCCACCCGTATACACTGGCACGGTTCCAGCGTGACACGACATGTACTCCAAAACAGTCGAACGCAATACTCCCGGTGCCGTACAAGCTTTGGGAGCAGAGGCGTGGTGACAAATAGCCAAATGTGGTACCTTCCAGGGTGGCGTCCTGGGCAGAACCAGGGGCGCCACCGGCCTGAGAGCAATATCTAGCTCTCCAAGGAGTTTCCTGGCCCTAAACCCAAAGGGCTTAGGGTATGACTGGCGTCTCTCGGCGGCATAGGCACCGTCGAGATCAGCTGCGGATGCAGTGAATGCTGTTGGCGACTGAGGAAAGCGCCGGGCTCGCGCGTACAGGCGAGTGATGCACTGCACGCGGTGCAAAACGAGTGGCATCTCCCCAGCATAGACCAACAGGCTCTCAATGGGGGAAGTGCGGAAGGCACCGGTTGCAAGGCGAAGGCCAGTGTGGTGGATCGAATCCAACTTCTGCAATAAACGCTCGGCTGCGGATGCATAAAACTCGCATCCGTAGTCGAGCTTCGAACGAACAAAGGATCAATAAACAAGTAGGGTAGTAGCCCTATCAGCGCCCCAAGCGCTGAACGTCACGGAACGGAGAATATCCATGGCGCGGGCACAAGAGACACTAAGGCTGCGAATATGAGCCTCCCAGGTTAGGCGTCGGTCGAATACAAGGCCAAGGTAACGGTGCGACTCAACCACATCCAGGCGCACCCCATTTAGAAACAAATCTGGGTCGGGGTGAAGCCGTGGATGGCGGCAGAAGTGCCCCCCCTTAGTCTTGGCCAAAGGAAACCGAAACCTGTGCGATTCGGCATAGCGAGAGCACGCGGTTCAATGTCTGTTGGAGTCGACGCTCCAGAGTTGGCATCTGGGCCGCGCCAAAAGAGATCGAAAGGTCGTCCACGTAGAGCGTAGCGAAAATATCTTCTGGTAACACCGAGGTGATGCCGTTGATGATCAGGGCAAAGAGTGAGACAATGAGGACACTTCCCTGCGGGACACCCTCTTCCTGCTTTTGGGGGCCGGAGATAGTTCGCCCCCCCCCCCTGTACGCGGAATCGACGATCTCGCAAAAATTCAGATATAAAGACTGAGAGGCGTCCCCTCGCCCCCATCTTGTGGAGAGTCTCCATGATGCCGTATCGCCATGCGGTATCATAGGCTTTCTCCAGATCGAAAAACACCGTGGCGTAGTGCTGTCTACGAAGGAAAGCCTCGCAGACGGCATTTTTCAGTCGGAGCAGAGCATCCGACGTGGAGTGAAACTTGCGGAAGCCGCACAGTGCAGAAGACAGATAGCCTCCGCTGTCCAGGAAAAATGCTAGTCTAACATTTACCAATTTCTCCATCAACTTGCGCACGCAAGAAGCTAGAGAGATTGGGCCGAAACCGGCGAATAGACTGATCTCCCCCCGGCTTGCGAAATGCGAGTACAGTAGCGATTCACCAGGAATCTGGGAGAAGACCCTTCACCCAGATCCTGTTAAAAAAATCTAAGAGAAAGTCCATGCCTCGCTCACCCAGGTGTCGAAGCATGGCTTACGAAACATCGTCCGGATCATGGGCGGTGTCCGCGCACGAAGTGAGAGCGGAGCGCAACTCACTTACAGTAAACCTGCCTTTGAAGGTTTTTCCGCCTTTGTAGGTAAAGTCCAGCCGGCCGCCTTCCACGCAATGACGACGTGCATTGAATGCTGGCGGAGCAGCATCCCGGCTAGAGAATGCCGATTAAGTGGTCGCGAAAGATTCCGCCACGGACGCGGGGTCCGAGATTGCGGTCCCATTCTCCTAAAGAATGGGAGGGGGGTCCTGCGAGAACTTGCCCCGAATCCTTTTGACTCGCTTCCACACCTCTGCTAGGGGGGTCTTCCAGGTAAGTGAAGACACGTATGCCCGCCAAGAAGAGCGGCGGGCGTGCTTTGAAATATAACGGAACCTAGCCCGACGAAATTCAGCGACAGTGAAGTGTTATGCCTACATGCGCTTATAGCGCATGTAGGCATAAAACTTCTGTTTAAGGGCCGCCTCACACTCGACCAACCACCATGGGAGTGGTCGGCGTGCAAAACGGCCAGACGTTATAGGAATAGTAGTCAGGCCCGCGGCAATGAGGTTGCCGGAGAAGAACTCAGGCCACCGCACCTGCGCCAAGCACCCCCGAGGTGGGCTCTCAGGCGGCAGTTGCCCTGAAAATGATAATTGAATGGGAAACTGATCACTACCATGGAGGTCATCGACCACCCACAATAAAAATCAGGCTGTCCATTCGAAGAGCACAAAGATAGGTCAAGGCAAGAAAATATAAATGTTCTAGGACAGTGATGCGTAAACTCATCCACGTTTAGGACACCCATCTCAAGCTCTTTGATCAGATCGGCAAAGACTTGTCCCCTGGGATTTATTGAGTAATCTCCCCAGAGAGGATGCCTGCCGTTCGGATCTCCAAGCAAGAGATAGGGCATCAGCAACCGTGCCACGACGCGGCGGAAGTCCCCCGCGTCGAAATCAGCTGACGGTGGAATGTACGCAGAAATAATAGTATTTCTTCCTATCCAGGTGCAGCTGCGCAGCCACTGCCTGAAGGGAGGTATTAAAAGAGAAAGGAAGAACGGAGACATCATGCCATGCGCATCCCCCAGCCCGGCCGTCCCGCGGTGGTGGGGTCGCAAGACCCTTATACCCCAAGAGGGCAGGCAGTGGGCACGCGCCTAGCATGGTCTCCTGCAAAAAGATAGCTAACGTGGAACGGGACGAGACGAGCCTCCGCAGCTCCTCACAGTTGGCCCGGAGCCACGGCAATTCCATTGAAGGAATATGCCCTCCAGGCCTAGCTAGGAGGAGACGCGTGGGCCCTCTTCGAACAGAAGACCCTCACGGGAATGGCCGTACACTTCCCGGAGGCGGAACCCGGGGCGCTGTTGGCCGGACAAAGCGCTGAAGGCGCTGTTGGCCGGACAAAGCGCTGAAGGCGCTGTCGCCTTCGAGGACTTATTAGGGGAGATTGGGCTCGCCATGCGAGTCTTTTCCTCCCTCCGCCTCGAAACCTTAGGCAGCCGTTGCGGCTTCGGAGGGGGGGTCCCTCTTTTTGAGGAACCACCCTATCCGAGCCACTCGCACTACCACCATGCGTGAGTGAAGGAGCCGAAGCTCCTTTGTTGCTTTCCTCCTCTCGGGAGACAGCCTTAGGAACACCGGAAGATGGCCTGGCGAATAACTTAAGGGGTGTTGCCCCCTGAGAGTTTATCGACTGAGTGGAGGCACGTTGCCGTTTCGCTTTACCGGAAACGGTCACGCTGGGGGAGCCCTGGTTTTAGCCGGGGCTAGGTATGAACCCTTTTTGCTGCTAGCTTTACCAGGGGAGTGCCCGGGTTGAGTAGAGCCCGCAGAAGGGCTTCAAATGGGCGCGGAAACAACCGTGCTCGTTGGCCTGGATGGGCCAGGAGCAGAGGGTGCCTTTCTAACTATTGATGCAGATGACGTCCCAGGCAGAGCCGGGTGCGCCAGGACCAAGTCCTTAGCCTCGCGGAATGAGATTTAATCCTGGGCCTGAACGGCCACGATTTCTTTCTCGAGGAGATATGCACCACATTGCTTCGAAGAAGCGGGGTGCGGCTCTCCGCAATTGACACACTTGGTCACACACGATTTGGACTGATCGTGTGCGGCCTTGGAGCAATTTACACAGACTTCGGGTGACCCCGACTTTGCACGTCTACAAGAACGATTCGTATGGCCGTAGCGGTGGCAGTAATAGCACCACCGCGGCAGTGGCACGAATGCCTTCACGCGGTAGCGGTACCAATCGGCACGCACCGACTCAGGGAGCCTCTCACAGTCGCACGTGACGAAGAGTGTAGGGGTGGTGAGTCTCGAGGCCCCTCCCTGTTTTCTCATCACGCGTTCGACCTTGACCGCTAATTGTCAGCCAGCTCTAAGGTGATGTCCTCAATGGAGTGGTCAACTAGTTCCCTCGCATAAACTACTCCTTTCACAAAGTTCATGGTAGAGTGCGGCGTCACACTCACCGGGGTGCCAGGAAGTTTCGGAAAAGCACTTATCTTGGCCGCATCGGCGGGGTTAACCAGAAGGCTCCCGCCCGAGAAACGGGTCACCTTCGGCTCTCTAACAATTGCACTAGCTAATCCTCTCCTCTGATAGATCATGTTCTTCTTGGCCAAAATGGTGCCATCAGTAGAACGAATAACGAGGAAGCGTTTGAAGCCAGCGGGCTCGAAAACGCCAGGTAACCTCTGAATGAGGGGCCGCGATGTCATCGAGGCTCCGCCCTGTGCACTTTTGGTCTTAGGCAGGGGCTCCGCAACCGGGATGGCAGAGGGGCCATATGTGCCGATCTTAGCTTGGTCGCTTGGGAAGGAGGCAGCAGACCCATCCGTCCCCGCAGCCCCCGCGGATGGAGAGGAGCCCCGAGTCTTCTTTGTCTTTTTCTTTTTTTGGAGAGGAGGGCGGCGAATGAACCCGCTTCTCACCTCCGCCGGAAGGAGCCCCAAGGCCAGATGGACCGGCCTCAGCCATGTCCTTCTCCGAAATGGAGAAGGTCCTGGTAGTCGTAGGGGCACCGGTCGGAGGAGATCCCTCCCTTCCTTGTACTGCCTCGGAAACCCTAGCCGTTTGAGGAGGACCTTGCATAGGAGCGGATTTGGGTTCGGTGCATCGCACCGAGCCCGAATTCCCCCCCACGGTAAGCCCTACCGTCTGAGGCTGGGTTGCCTCAAGGACCATTACTACCTCATGAGGGGCCTCCAATTGGCCACCCCCCCAAGATATCGCAGGTCTCGTTGGCAGTATCGTCACTAGTCTTGTTTCTAGAGGCACAGGCCTTGACCCCAGCAAGGTTCAATATTCTTGCCAGCAAGTCTTTTGAGGGAAGCGACCGAACGGGCCTGGCTTCCCTCTCCCCCCTAAGGGGGTTTGTCCTACCGAGTCGCTTCGATGTGGAGCGGCTGGCTAAGGGCTGCCTGCTGGCTTTCCTGGCAGTCCCCTTGGAAAGAACAGAGGGGACTTCCGCTGGAAAGAGGGAGGTTGCGAAAGCACCTCCAGAGAAGGGGGTGAGGGGGAGTCCCCTACACCCGTAGGCGAAGGAGAGGAGTAAGCCTCCGCTCCGTTTGAGGAGATATGGAGGGTCCCCTGCGCAAGCACAGGGATGGGGGGACCTCCATTTTTTTCGGTGGAGCTGCCCGAGGGCGGCTCCGTTGATGATACAGGGAAAGTTGAGGGTTTTTTTTCATCATTGGGCATGTTGACCCTATTTGTATCACGGGACGCAATCGCACATCACCTCTCGCAGTAGCCCGCACTGCAAGAGGTACTGACAGGCCCGGCAGAGCCAGGCGCCGCCATTTGGGACCACCCCTCCCGCCTGGTGGCTTGGCAGTCCATCGGCATGGCGGCCCCACCTTGGAAACGGCGTAAAAAAGATAGATTGTGAAGAGGAGAGGAAAGGGGATGTGAGTAAGGTATGGGTGGGGATGAAGCAGGTTGTTAAAATACCTCCATCCCAAAACGGAGCTCAGGGGTTAGGGAACGTTGTCCCCTCCACCCTCAGCCCCGATCCGGGATGGTTGGCTTGAGAAGAAGGTCAGCATCTACCCTGTGAAATTAGAGGCTGACCAGGGAAAGTTGTGGGGGAGGTTGTATGAAAAGCGAGGAAACAAGTGTTTTGAAGGAAGGAGAAGAGGCTAAGCTGGGGTTGGACGGGGTGCTGAGTCCCGTTAGCACGGCGGCCAGGATGGCAAATCGCCGCACCCCTTACGGGGATAATGAGCTCCAACCCATAACTTTCTTCTATCACTAAAATCCACCCAAACCGTCTCAATTCAGTTTTCTTCTTTTGTATCAATTGATGTCAATGGCCTTGTTTTCGTTTTCGGTTTCTGGGGTATAAATCTCAGTAGAATGTTAATAACTATTAATGTTATATTCGATCTTGTAATTGAATATTGAACAAATAAGAAGTTAAATAATTAAAATTGGATCAGTAACTTTTAATATGCGATTTCTTGATTTGCCGCCTAGCCACTTGTGAAGCGAGCCTAGACGAAAACACCCAATTTTAAAGTAGTTCTGTATTAACGGATTCTTCACCATTAAACTAAGTTATTTAAAAATATTATATGAATCAGAATAATTGCGTATTTTGACGGAAAAAGCCAAGTAAAAAAAATAATGATAACGTCTCTTTTAATGCAAACTATAAATACATAGGGTTAAAAAAAAGTTTTAATGTTTGCTTTCAACGTGTGTTCCGTCCGTGTCAAGGCAATTCTAAAATCGATCGGGTAATCCGAGGCATGGAACAAACCAGGCTCCGCAGGTGGCCATGGACAAACCATGGTTTTCAGCCGGCAATGGCATTGTACAAACCAGGATGGTCGGTGGCCATGTCAGATAAGCACCTTGGTTTGTTTCTTGCCGAGGATTATCGGACAGATTTTTAATTTATAGTTTGCATTAAAATAGATACTTAAATGTGTTATAAATATTCTTATGTGCCAATTTTCATCAACATAAACAGATACTTTATAGACATCCTGTGCTTCAACATCAATTCTAAATTAAATATACTTTATTTAAATTTTGAACAGTTCGAAAATGGAAAAGTTTAATCTACATACAACATCGAATGTTGTTTTTTTTTAATTTATTGTAAATATAACATATTCTCCATCGGTCTTATGGTGTAGTGGTTAGCATCCTGGACTTTAGATCCGGGGACCTGGGTTCGATTCCCAGTGAGACCTTATTTCTTTTTTATTTAAATCAGGAGAATTTTAAATTTCACTAATAATCCTAAACTTTTTTTTATGTAATGAGATTGAGAGAATCCAGAGCCATTTATTCTTTAGCAGTTTCGATGAAGCTGCTTCACAAACTTAGAAAACACAGTCTTTTATGACCCAGTTTTTAGGAAAGGTTTTTTGCAAGTATAATTTTGGCTTAAAAGAAGAGCTTTCGGAAATGACTGACTTCCATCATGAGTCAAAGAATACTAACATAAATGTTAAATCCCAAATCGCGCTTTCAATGAAAAAGGTAACATGATAACAAATGTGGATTAAATGAATGACGTTGTGTAATTACAATCTATTTCGTAATATTTTTATTTAAAAGACAGGCAATGGATTCGCCGGGGGAAGCTTGCGCTTCGCTACTAAGATTAAAATTTATAATCTAAAAAAAAGCAGCCATGGTTAAATTTTTCTAAATTTTCTTTGGGTTTTAAAAGATTCCCAAAATTTCGATACTTATATTTATTTCTGAACTTCATCATTTTGTTTTTTGATATTATAAAAGAATTATTAGAAATAACTTTGATAAAAAACATAAGTCATAACCAAACTAAGATGAAATTATTATTCAAATACTCAAAAAATCCCCTTTTTAAATTATAGAGTCAGTGATGATGATGATGATAATAATTATTTGAATATTTTTCGATTCCAGAGAAAAGCGTGCAACTATTGTTGCTCTGGACCAAAGAAGCCTAAAATGAAAGGAGATAGTTGGTAATGGTATTGCCTCAAAAAGCACCATAAATAGGATCATTAATAACCTTAAAAAAGAATGGTTACACTCATGTGAAGCAGTCTCCTGGATGACAAAAAGCTTCTAATGAACGCCAAGATTGCTTCCTGGTAAGGTCCCAACTCAAGGATCGAGTTGCCTCAAGTGCCAAATTGTTCACGATTGGAAAAAAGCAAGTGTGAAAGCTGATTGATCCATTTTTGCAGCGCTTAAGTGTAAAATGTAAAGTTTGTTTTAAAGCTACATGAATAAAAAGTGTCATTAAAAATCTGTTTAATTCTGATTGGCTAAATTTTGTATAGCTTATGTTTACGTATAATAGCTATATATAGAGCAGCATTTTGTTGCTATTTTTGCCCTCCCAACTCTTCATTACTTATTCCTCCTTTTACTCTATCTTTCTACATGGAATGAAATGAAATAAAGATGACGGATTGAAGACTTCATTGAATAAAGAACGCTAACCCACACGTCTCTTACCCGATTAGGAGGCAAAGAAAAAAGTAAGCCAGCTGCAAAACGTGGTCATTTCTACACTTTCCTCAGGGGGATTTTCGAGAAGAGATATTTAAAAGCTGCTCCTAGGCGACTTTATGTCGGCTTAATCTCCCCCACACACACTCCCTCTCGACGGAGTAACGAAGCAGAAATGAACTGGACTGCATCGTCACAACTATGATGTTCCTTGTGATAGTCATAATTAGGGGCGCCATGGAAAGCTGGTTTGAGGAAAGCCCACAGTGGAATTGAGCGTCAAAGGCACCTGGACCAAGGGCAGGACTGCAAAATCCGGGAAAGAATGTGGGGGCTCACTTCCACTCCTCCATCCAGGACCAAAGAGGGAAGCAACACCCATCTCTATGTATGCCCACTGCAGTTTTGATACCCGAACCCTCGTTGGGCGGCACGCCTGGTTAGCGATGGTTGATTCCGCGCTAGCCAACAAAAAGTCCGCCAATTGGCAGTTCACGTTCATGGATGTTGAGTTACGAAGAAGAGGGAGTCAGCCCAAAGGAGCATAAAGTATGACCGCGAGAAGAAGGAAGAAATACAACTCCGACAATCCTGGGCCAAAGTAGTCGAGGTGATTAAATTAAAAAATAGAAGAGAGAATAGTGGTCACTCACATGTCTTCAAAGTAGTCTTCCGGGAGAACTCTTATTAAACAAAAGGTTCACCTGTTGGTCAGGGGAATTCGATGTGGACTAAGGAGGCGCTAAAGCAGGAGATTGTCCTTGGGGGGGGGGAGATGAGGGGATGTTGTGCACTTGTTGACTCGAGGACCACCCAAGCCTCAAATTTTGGGGGCAATGGAAGCTAATGTCACCTGGCTAGCAGCTTCCCGACTACAGGGATTAGCGCTTCATCGGCGAGGTAAAAGCTTTTTAGCACGCCCAACTTAATTAACTGCCCCTGTGAGGCAGCTGACGGTTATTACAATTCTTTCTTCTTTATTTTTCTCTTTGGGTTCAGAGATTACTCCACGGGAGTTATACTTAGGAGAGATAGAGATGGAAGGAATTCGTGGAACAAAGGAAGGGGATATTCTTCTTGGCTTCCCTTTCCCTTACACTATCGAATCTCAAAACCACGTCCTTACTAAATCGAAAGAGATTAAATAGCCTGACCTCCATACACCCTAGCATTCAATTGCAACCCTATTAATTCTTTCCATTTCATCTATCCTTCACATCTAAAGGGCTCAACACTGCATACGTGGGACAGGGGCACTATAGAAAGAATGAATAGTAAAATGATAGGATTTAAGATTTTAAGTTAAGTTACCGGTGGGTTGCTGCCCAACCCAAGTGGATTCTATATGGCCGCTAGGGTAAAACGAGAAATATTATCTATAAAAGGTGGAGGAGACCACTTTGTAGAAAAATTCAAAAAACGACGGGTTAAAAGATTCCTCCGCCAATATGAATCGAAGACGGGTGTGTTGAGGAATAGTTAAAAGGGTCGGGAAACAGGACAACCGGAGAGTGGTAAAATTACTACAATCCAATAAAAGGTGGGCAACCGATTGGTCCCCACCGCAAAAACGACAGCAAGGGCTGATATGGGCATCACCCGAAACAAGATGGCCGTGAGTAAGTCTCGTGTGGCCAATGCGAACTCGGCCAAGGGCCACCTCCAGCGACTGCATTCTATGACGACTCGAGGGCCAAGAGCGAAAAGAATTTTTTATTTTGTATAGTTTGGATGATGAACAGTCATCCCATTCATTCTGCAACGGTTGAAAAATATACTCTCTTATTGAAGGAAAGTAGTCCCAAAGGCAGAGCAGAGTTCTCAGGGGACACAGAATGTGCTGAGCGGGCCAGCCGATCAGCCCTCTCGTTGCCCAGGACCCCCACATGCCCAGAGACCCAGCAAAAAATAATTCTATATCGGAACGCATTTTGGATCAGCCAGTTGCAAATTTCTGTGACTAGGGGATGGGACGCATTAAAAGATCTAATTGACTGTAAGACACTCCTTGAGTCGGAAAAAATGACAAAATCACTAAAAGGTAAAATTTGGATGAGTCTAAAGGCTTAGAGGATTGCTGAAAGTTCACCGGTAAAAATGGATGCTGCTGGCGGCAAAGATAGAGTTAGGAATTCTCCTCCTGGGTAGATGGCTGCGGCGCCCACGCCACCGTCCGACTTAGAGCCATCCGTGTATAGTGGGCAGCATTGTTTGTGGGTGATCGAATGCTCTAAGAACAGACTTTTAATGATGCGAGGGTCCATGGAGGACTTCTCCAGGCTCCACATGTTGGTACATACTGTCGCGAGAGGAGGACGCCACCTAGGGGTCAGTAAGGATGGAAGGGTAAGGACCCTTGGAGCACCCAGGTTAGAGAGATGATCTCCTATGCAAAGGTTTAAAGGGCGGGGTAAAGATGGCAACTTATCATATGCCGCCGTTGTTCGGCAGCATACAGGCATCTGCAGACCTCTGATACAGGGGTTTGCTGTACTCAGCAGAGGTATCGCATGCAGATTTGAAGTCTATGGTAGGGCAAAGGGAGTACCCCACTCTCGCAGTAAAGGCTGTTGAAGGTTTCGAATGGGGTTCAGCATTTTAAGGGCTGAAGGGGAAGCCGATGAGTAAATTTGACAGCTATAATCCAATTTGGATTCAACGAGGGCTGTGTATAATGTCCACAATGTTTGTCGGTCACTGCCCCACGAAATGTGTGAGAGGACTTCCAAAATGTCTAGAGCCCGCAGACAGCCTGTTCGAAGTCAGCGTAGGTGTGGTAACCAGGATAACTTTGGATCGAGAGTTACGCCAAGGAACCGAAACTTGGAGACAAACTCTATATCTTCGCCTTGTAGGGAGATAGATGGCGGAACAAGAACCCCTCTGCCTCGGTCGAAATACATTGCTTTGGTTTTGGTCGTAGAAAAGCGGAATCCATTAAGTTGTGCTCTTTTGGATACAGCATCGACCGCCAGTTGTAGCCGACGCGCTGTTGATGGAAGGCGATGTGAGGCACAGTAGTGCTAAATCATCCCCAAACAGAGTTGCCGATAAACCCTCTGGGAGAGACGAAATAATATCATTGATGGCAATTATAAAACATACGAAACTTAACACACTGCCCTGAGGATCTCCCTCCTTTTGGGGTTGCAGGTCGGAGTATGCGTCTCCAACACGTACCTTGAAGGATCGAGATGCTAAAAAACTTTGAATAAATAAAGGGAAAAGGCCTCTCATCCCCCAGACGTATAACTGCTTCAAGATGCTGTATCTCCATGTTGTGTTGTAGGCTTTCTCAATATCGAAAAATATGGCCAGGACTCGGTGCTTTAATGAGAAAGCTTTCCGGACTGATCCCTCGAAACGTACTAGTAGGTCAAGGGTACTATGACCTTTGCGGACGCCACATTGAAATGGAGAGAGAAGGTGATTGGCTTCTAGGAACCAGTTTAGGCGCTCCAATATTATTTTTTCCAGCAACTTACTCAAACAGCTGATGAGAGCTATAGGGCGGTAGTGATCTGCATCCAACCTGTCCCTGCCCGGTTTGACAAAGGAAAGGATGATCCCAATGCGCCATGATGACGGGCAAAAACCCTTCACCCATATAAGGTTGTAGAAATCAAGCAGGAAGAGAGTAGAGTGTGGATGTAGGTGCCGAATCATGTCAAAATGTATCTCATTAAGGCCAGGGGAAGTAGATCTGCGAAGAGACAAAGCGCTATGCAGCTCTTAGATGCTGAATAAAGCGTTATACGGAAGGTTAGATTTTGTTGTGAAGTTGAGAGAATGAGATTCTTACTTGGATTTGTAGGATTGAAAAGCCTTATCGTAACGGCTGACACTGCTGACGGCGCGGAAATGGTCAGCAAAAGCATTGCTGACCGCCAGGCCGTCATTCTCCAAGGAACCGTCTAAGTTGAGTGTGGGGGTATGATGATTAGCGTAACGGCCCCTGATCTTATTAATCTTCTTTCAGATCTTAGCAGTAGGTGTCATAGAGGAAATCGATGAAACGTGTCTGTGCCATGAATTTCGGCGAGCTTGACGAAGGGTTCTTTGGCGAAGCGCACGAGCTCAGCTTCGGTCGACCTTGTTGCACAAAGTTGGGTTCTTTAAGAATCGAACATAGGCTAACTTGTAATTTTTGATAGCTGTTGCACACGTCGAGGTCCACCATGGCACGGTTTAGCGGCCCGTGGTAGGTCGCCTCCGTGGGATGGACTGTGTTGTTGCATTGTAGATAGTCGATGTAAAGTATTCTACTGCCGAGTTCACTCCATTGAAGGTCCCCAAAGATGCATTTGTGAAGGACGCCTCTTGGAAACCTTTCCAATCTGCATTACCTAAGTCTCACTTAAGGGGCATGGTTGTATGAAGGCTAACTTGAAGGGCCGACAAGACAATAGGGAAGTGGTCACTCCCATGGAGATCGTCAAGAATTGACAATCGAAATTCCGTGAAGCAATCAGGGGAACAAACAGACAGGTCAACACAGCTAAAAGAGTCCTTCTGGACATGATAAGAGGTAAAATCGCCAGTATTTAAAACACAAAGAAGGTCAGATAATAAAAGAGACTCTAAAATACTGCCTTTGGCAATTCGAGTGATGTCACCCCAGTATGGGTGACGGGCGTTAAAATCTCCTAGTAATAAGAATGGGGAGGGCAACTGGTCTATAAGTTCTAAAAGGTCGGATCTTGACAATGATAAACAAGGGGGTAGGTAAATAGAGCAAACGGTAAAAAAGCTTATTAAGAAAAACCCTCACAGCAACAGCTTGGAGAGGAGTATGTAGGGAGATAAGAGAAACATGGTAGGATGAAGATACCATGATTGACACCCCTCCATGAGAGGGGCTTCCAGCAGGAGCAATATAGTTGAAAGTGAGAAAACATGGTACCGGCGGAAAGGGCCGTATACCCAGTTTATTCTCCTGGAGACATATAACAGCGGGGTGGATACTCGTCAAACAGAATTTTGAGTTCTTCCCACTTTGGAAGAACTCCTTGACAATTCCATTGTAAAACGGAAGATTTTATGTGTGACGATTAGATACCACTGTGGATATATTTTTCTCTTTTGAGGCCGATATTGTATTTGAGGTTCGTCCTAAAGAGCATGGGAGACGGAGAGCTGATTTTGATGAGCCTGCTTTTGCAGGGGGAGAGATCTTAGATGGAGCAGTAACTGAGGTATTTTTCGTGGGTTTTGGAGAACCGAACGAGGCCCTTGATTGTAATTCGGGCTCGCAACCTGGCGGAAAAGGAAGATCAAGAAGGGATTTTTGGCCGGTAGATCCGGATTCATGGGTCGAGGGTATTTTCAGTGTCTGAGGAGTTGGTCTAACCACTGCAATTGATGTTGGAGTATCAACTGCTTCCATCGGATCTTGGGTTGAAGGGTGAGCGGAACGAACAGGTGATCTGAGCGAGGTGTGTGGAGCTGGGTGTATTTCTGTCATCGTTTGGATCAGGATGGGGCCTACGTCCTGTGAAGGGCGAGACGGACTTAAGGGCAGAGAATATTCAACCATAGGGGAGGAGTCCATTGGAGATTCTCGGGGTTCGGCCGAGTCAGCTCTAGAGGCTGCACGCTTATTGGTGGTCGATGACCAAGGTGAGGAATCCTTTCTCTTACCACTGGGCTTTGGGTCTCATGGCCGGGTGGATGAACCTTCACTGGTCGATGTTGATCATTCTTTCAAATAGCGTCTGATGTCTTCAAGCGTCTCTCCCAGCTAGAGCTGCTGGAGAGAGGGGGGCTACATTGGTTATCTCGGTGTGAGAGCGATGCTTCGACTGCATATTCTGAATGTTTTCGACGTTGGGTACTGAGCTTACTCTGAAGGCGGGTGGGGTCGTAGTCCTTTAGTTCGTTTGAACGGACGACACCTTTGACGAAATTCAGACGTGGATGGGGCGAGACAGTTATTGGAATTTCAGCTATCGAAGATAGATTTCGCACAAGGTTGTGTTGAGAGTGGGATGACACTTCGACTACGACATCACTACTTCCTCTTGACCACATCCGGCGGGGTTCACCACAGCGGGACTCAAAAGATTCATTGACGTCAAACACATCGAACTTTGCAAGTGGGATGTCAGATGAGGAATTCATGACAAGCGAGTATAATCAAGATCTGGGTCTACTTCGTTGGAATAGGGGTCCAACGAGCGAGGGAAGGCTGAAAGGGAAGCTAAGGAACGTTTAGCACGAAAACCCTTACGAGAAGGGGAGGTTTTTGGTTTATGGCTAGCCATTGCAAAAATAAAAAAACTTTGCATTCTCCATCGGGCTCCCCACCATGGAGGCCTACAAGGGCCCGGCACTACTGCAACTATACAATCAGTTACGTCCGGTATGTCCTCTTGGAGAATAGATACGGATCCACCGCACCATCTTTATAACCCTAAGAGGCTGCCCGAGTTCTCCTACGCACGGAGAAAAGAGGCCAACGATGGGTTTTCCTTGGTCATTCGGTAGGCGAAGGCGGTGGAGATGCCCAGCCTCTTTCACCTTCATGAAAGAACATTTTTTTTTTTTTTTTTATTTAAGGGGCTATCTGGCGACTGCCGACTTAGGCATAAGTCGCCGTAAACAAACAGCCTAGTTCTAGGCTACTTTAAAAAATTGAAAAGAAAACAACAAAAAAGAAATAACAATAACAAAACAATAACAAAAACAACAACAACAAAAATTAAGCCTGGTTAAAAAAAAGGGAGAAGGCCGGCCTCCCCCAAAAAGTTAGCAAGTCCACCAGTCAAAGTGCACGCACTCGTCCCGAGTACAAGGGACAGGCGGTAGCGACCCCGCCCATCCCGGTACCGGGACAGGTGTCGTGCGCGAAGATCACCCAGACTGGGACATTCGACAAGAATGTGCCGAAGAGTCTGGGGGACGACGCAGTCGTTGCAATAGGGCGCAGGCGAGCGCTCCACCAGATAGCGATGCGTCACACGAGTGTGTCCGATTCGGAGACGACAGAAAGCAACCTGAAGCCGCCGCGGCATTGGGGGATAGGTCCATGGGAACAGTCGCGGCGCAATGGCACGCAACTTTAAGTTCCCTTCGACCGTCTCCCATCTTCTTTGCCAAGCAGTCCGAAGAGCTGCCCGTATTCCTGCCATGTAGTCGGTGTGAGGAAGAGCGAAACGCTGGTCCGGTCGCAGAGTCCTCGCGGA
This sequence comes from Ceratothoa steindachneri, assembly GCA_963969495.1. Taxonomy (NCBI): domain Eukaryota; kingdom Metazoa; phylum Arthropoda; class Malacostraca; order Isopoda; family Cymothoidae; genus Ceratothoa; species Ceratothoa steindachneri. The sequence continues at coordinate 111,040,709 of OZ018334.1, read as the reverse complement.
CTCTTTGGCGCCCTCATCGGCGCGCTCATTCCCCGCAATTCCCACATGTCCAGGAACCCAGCAGAAGATAATCTCGACATCTGCCCGGCTCGCCAAAACCGTGGCGTCACGGATATCGTGAACCAGGGGATGCGGAGATTCCAATGCCCCGAGAGCACTCAGGGCGCTTTGTGAGTCGCTATAGATCACAATCCGGTCTCCGAACCGGGCACGTCGCGTAATCTCCCGTACCGAGTGGTGTATTGCCACCAGCTCGGCCGTGAAGACAGACGCAGCGCCTGGTAGAGCCCCGCTGACTTCAAACAGAGGGGATACGGCGTGGAAGCCGACCCCCTCTTGGGACTTGGAGCCATCCGTATACACTGGCACGGTTCCAGCGTGACACGATGTGTGCTCCAAAAAGGTCGAACGCAATACTCCCGGCGCAGTACAAGCTTTGGGAGCAGAGGCGTGGCGACAAATAGCCAAATGTGGTACCCTCCAGGCTGGCGTCCTGGGCAGAACAAGGGGCGCCACCGGCCCGAGAGCTATATCTACCTCTCGAAGGAGTTTCCTGGCCCTAAACCCAAAGGGCTTAGGGTATGACTGGCGTCTCTCGGCGGCATAGGCACCATCGAGATCAGCTGCGGATGCAGTGAGAGCTGTTGGCGACTGAGGGAGGCGCCGGGCTCGCGCGTACAGGCGAGTGATGCACTGCACGCGGCGCAGAGCGAGTGGCATCTCCCCAGCATCGACCAACAGGCTCTCAATGGGGGAAGTGCGGAAGGCACCGGTCGCAAGGCGAAGGCCAGTGTGGTGGATCGAATCCACCTTCCGCAATAAACGCTCGGCTGCGGATGCATAAAACTCGCATCCGTAGTCGAGCTTCGAGCGAACAAAGGATCGATAAAAAAGTAAGGCGGTAGCCCTATCAGCGCCCCAAGCGCTGAACGTCACGGAACGGAGAATGTCCATGGCGCGGGTACAAGAGACCCTAAGGCTGCGAATATGAGCCTCCCAGGTGAGGCGTCGGTCGAATACAAGACCAAGGAAACGGTGCGACTCAACCACATCCAGGCGCACCCCATTAAGAAACAAATCTGGGTCGGGGTGAAGCCGTGGATGGCGGCAGAAGTGCACCACCTTAGTCTTGGCCAAAGAAAACCGAAACCTGTGCGCTTCGGCATAGCGAGAGACGCGGTTCAATGCCTGTTGGAGTCGACGCTCCAGAGTTGGCATCTGGGCCGCGCCAAAAGAGATCGAAAGGTCGTCCGCGTAGAGCGTAGCGAGAACATCTTCCGGCAGCACCGAGGTGATGCCGTTGATGCTCAGGGCAAAGAGTGTGACACTGAGGACACTTCCCTGCGGGACACCCTCTTCCTGCTCCTTTGGGCCGGAGAGAGCTCCCCCCACCCGTACGCGGAATCGACGATCTCGCAAAAATTCAGATATAAACATTGGGAGGCGTCCCCTCGCCCCCATCGTGTAGAGAGTCTCCATGATACCGTATCGCCATGCGGTATCATAGGCCTTCTCCAGATCAAAAAACACCGTGGCGTAGTGCTGTCTACGAAGGAAAGCCTCGCAGACGGCATTTTCCAGTCGGAGCAGAGCATCCGACGTGGAGTGGAACTTGCGGAAGCCGCACTGTGCGGAAGACAGATGGCCTCCGCTGTCCAGGAAAAAAGCTAATTTAACGTTTACCAATTTCTCCATCAACTTGCACACGCAAGAGGTTAGAGAGATTGGGCTGAAACCGGTCGGAGTAGAGTGATCTCTCCCCGGTTTGCGAAAGGCGAGCACAGTAGCGATTCGCCAGGAGTCTGGGAGAAGACCTTGCACCCAGATCCTGTTGAACAGATCTAACAGAAAGGCCATGCCTCGCTCACCCAGGTGTCGAAGCATGGCGTACGGGACATCGTCCGGACCATGGGCGGTGTCCGCGCACGAAGCGAGAGCGGAACGCAACTCACTCACAGTAAACTTGTCGTTGAAGGGTTCTCCGCCACTGGAGGTAAAGTCCAGCCGGCGGCCTTCCGCGACATCACGACGTGCATTGAATGCTGGCGGAGCAGCATCACGGCTAGAGAATGCGGAAAAAGCGGTCGCTAAGGATTCCGCCACATACGCGGGGTCCGAGATTGCGGTCCCATTCTCCTGGAGAACGGGAGGGGGGTCCTGCGAGAACTTGCCCCGAATCCTTTTGACTCGCTTCCACACCTCAGCTAAAGGGGTCTTCCCGTTAAGTGAAGACACGTATGCCCGCCAAGAAGAGCGGCGGGCGTGCTTCGAAATATACCGGAACCTAGCCCTAGCCCGACGAAATTCAGCGACAGTGAAATCGTTCGGGCGGCGCTTATAGCGCATGTAGGCATAACGCTTCTGTTTGAGGGCCGTCTCACACTCGGCCGACTACCATGGGAGTGGTCGGCGTGCAAAACGGCCAGACGTCCTAGGAATAGTAGTCAGGCCCACGGCGATGAGGTTGCCGGAGAAGAACTCAACGGCCTCATCTACCGACCTAAACTCCTCGACTGAGATAGAGAATTCAGTCATTTCCTGAAATGCAGGCCACCGCGCCCGCGCCAAGCACCACCGAGGTGGGCTCTCAGGCGGCAGTTGCCCTGAAAATGATATTTGAATGGGAAAGTGATCACTACCATGGAGGTCATCGACCACCCCCCAATCAAAATCAGGCTGTGCATCCGAAGAGCACAAAGATAGGTCAAGGCAAGAAAATGAAGCAGTTCTCGGACAGTGATGCGTAAACTCATCCACGTTTAGGACACCCATCTCAAGCTCATCGATCAGATCGGCAAGGACTTGTCCCCTGGGATTTATGGAGTAATCTCCCCAGAGAGGATGCCTGCCGTTCAGATCTCCAAGCAAGAGATAGGGCCTCGGCAACCGTGCAACGACGCAGCGGAAGTCCCCCGCGTCGAAGTCAGCTGACGGTGGAATGTACGCAGAAATGATAGTATACCTCCTATCCAGGTGCAGCTGCACAGCCACTGCCTGAAAGGAGGTATCTAAAGAGAAAGGAAGAACGGAGACATCATGCCGAGTGTAAACTGCGCATCCCCCAGCCCGGCCATCCCGCGGTGGTGGGGTCGCAAGACCCTTATACCCCGGGAGGGCAGGGAGGGGGCACGCACCTAGCATGGTCTCCTGCAAAAAAATAGCTAACGGGGAACGGGACGAGACGAGCCTCCGCAGCTCCTCCCAGTTGGGCCGGAGTCCACGGCAATTCCTCCGAAGGAATATGGCCTCCAGGCCTAGCTCGGAGGAGACGCGGGTGCCCTCCTCGAATTGAAGACCCTCACGGGAATGGCCGTACGCTTCCCGGGGGCAGAACCCCGGGCGCTGTTGGCCGGACAAAGCGCTGAAGGCGCTGTTGCCTTCGAGGACTTATTGGGGGAGGTTGGGCTCGCCATGCGAGTCTTTTCCTCCCTCCGCCTCGAAACCTTAGGCGGGCGTTGCGGCTTCGGAGGCGGGGGGCCCTCTTTTCGAGGAACCACCGTCTCCGAGCCACTCGCTCCACCTCGGGGCGTGGGCGAAGGAGCAGAAGCTCCTTTCTTGCTGTCCTCCTTTCGGGGGGCAGCTTTAGGAACCCCGGAAGATGGCCTAGCGACCATCTTCAGGGGTGTTGCCTCCTGTGAGTCTAACGAGTCGGTGGAGGCGCGTGGCCGTTTCGCCTTACGGGAAACGGTCACGCTGGGGGAAGAGGGGGGAGCCCTGGTTTTAGCCGGGGCAGGGTATGAGCCCTTTTTGCCGCCAGCTTTACCAGGGGAGCGCCCGGGTTGGGTAGAGCCCGCAGAAGGGCTCCGAATGGGCGCGGAAACAACCGTGCTCGTTGGCCTGGATGGGCCGGGAGCAGAGGGTGCCTTCCTAACTATTGAGGCATATGACGTCCCAGGCAGAGCCGGGCGCGCCAGGACCAAGTCCTTTGCCTCGCGGAATGAGAGTCGATCCTGGGCCTGAACGGCCAGGATTTCTCTCTCAAGGAGATATGCACCACATTGCTTCGAAGAAGCAGGGTGCAGGCTCTCCGCAATTGACACACTTGGCCACACACGATTTGGACTTATCGTGTGCGACCTTGGAGCAATTTACACAGACTTCGGGTGACCCCGACTTTGCACGTCTACATGAGCGATTCGTATGTTCGAAGCGGTGACAGTAATAGCACCGCCGCGGAAGTGGCACGAATGCCTTCACGCGGTAGCGGTACCAACCGGCACGCACCGACTCAGGGAGCTTGTCACAGTCGAACGTGACGAAGAGTGTAGGGGTGGGTCTCGAGGCCCCTCCCTGTTTTCTCATCACACGTTCGACCTTGACCGCCCCATGGTCGGCCAGCTCTAAGGTGATGTCCTCAATGGAGTAGTCAACGAGTTCCCTCGCATAAACTACTCCTTTCACAAAGTTCATGGTAGAGTGCGGCGTCACACTCACCGGGGTGCCATGAAGTGTCCGAAGAGCACTAATCTTAGCCGCCTCGGCGGGATTCGCCGCATTCGCCAGAAGGCTCCCGTCCGAGAAACGGGTTACCTTCGGCTCTCTACCAATTGCACTAGCTAATCCTCTCCTCTGATGGATCATGTTGCCCTTGGACAACATGGTGCCATCAGTGGAGCGAATAACGAGGAAGCGTTTGAAGCCAGCGGGCTCGAAAACGCCAGGTAACCTCTGAATCAGGGGCCCCGATGTCATCGAGGCTCCGCCCTGTGCACTCTTGGTATTAGTCTTCTTTGTCAGGGGCTCCGCAACCGGGGGGGGCAGAGGGGGCGGATGTGCCGATCTTGGCTTGGTCGCTTGCCAGAGTGGCAGCAGACCCATCCGTCCCCGCAGCCCCCGCGGATGGAGAGGAGCCCCGAGTCTTTTTTGTCTTTTTCTTTTTCGGAGAGGAGGGCGGGGAATGAACCCGCTTTTCACCTCCGCCGGCAGAAGTCCCCAGGCCAGATGGACCAGCCTCAGCCAGGTCCCTCTCCGAAATGGAGAAGGTCCTGGTTGTCGTAGGGGCACCTGTCGGAGGAGATCCCTCCCCTCCTTCTACTGCCTCGGAGCCCTCAGCCATTTGAGGAGGACCTTGCATAGGGGCGGATTCGGGTTCGGTGCTTGGCGCCGAGCCCGAATTCCCCCCCATGGAAGGCCCTACCGTCTGGGGCTGGGTCTCCTCAAGGACCATGTCTATCACAGGAGGGGCCTCCAGTTGGCCATCCCCTCCCAGGACATCGCAGGTCCCCTTGGCAGTGTCGCCAGTCTTGTATGGGGAGGCACAGGCCTTGACCCCGGCAAGGTTTAATATTCTTGCCAGCAGGTCTTTTGAGGGAAGCGACCGACGGGGCCTGGCTTCCCTCTCCCCCCTAAGGGGGTTTGCCCTACCGAGCCGCTTTGATGGGGAGCGGCTGGCTAAGGGCTGCCTGCTGGCTTTCTTGGCAGTCCCCTTGAAAAGAAAAGATGGGACTGCCGCTGGGAAAAGGGAGGTGCCCGAAAGCACTTCCAGAGAAGGGGGTGAGGGGGAGTCCCCTGCACCCGTAGGCGAAGGAGAGGAGTAAGCCTCCTCTCCGGTTAGAGAAATATGGAGGGTCCCCTGTGCAAGCACAGGGGGGGGGACCTCCATTTTTTCGGAGGAGCTGCCCAAGGGCGGCTCCCTCGATGAGCAAGGGGGAGTTAAAGGGGTTTGGGTTTTTTTTGGTTGTTCATCTATGGGCATGGTGACCCTATTTTTGCCACGGGACGCAATAGCTCATCACCCCTCGCAGTAGCCCGCACTGCGAGAGGTGCTTACAAGCCCGGCAGAGCCAGGCGCCGCCATTCGGGACCACCCCTCCCGCCTGGTGGCCTGGCAGTCCATCGGCATGGCGGCTCCACCTTGGACACGGCGTAAAAAAGATAGATTTTGAAGAGGAGAGGAAAAGGGATGTGAGGAAGGTATGGGTGGGGATGAAGCAGGTTGTCAAAAAAAAACCATCCCGAACCGGAGCTCAGGGGTTAGGGAACAATGTCCCCTCCCCCCCCCCAGCCCCGATCCGGGGTGGTTGGCTTGAGAAGAAGGTCAGCATCTACCCTGTGAAATTAGAGGCTGACCAGAGAAAGTTGTGGGAGAGGTTGTATGAAAAGCGACGAGGTAGGGAAGAAATCGGGCTATCTGAAGGAAGGAAGAGAGGCTAAGCTGGGGCCGGACGGAGCGCTGGATCCCGTCAGCACGGCGGCCAGGATGGCAAATCGCCGCGCCCCTTACGGGGTCATGAAAGAACAATTCGGAATCAATCCATTATACGAGCAGAGGTCGGGTATTGATAAGGACCACTAGATAGGTGAAGGAAGAGGGGAAAATAAAGGGCAGTGGAAGAGCGTAATAGAGGAGAAAAGAAAGAGGGGTATGTTAAAAGTCTTGTTAGCAGCACCATGGGTACCATAGGGGGCCCATGGCTGACCCCCCTCGCCACGAGAAGGCCAGAGCCTCTCTGGGATCAACCCCTGAAGAAAAGATCCCAAAGAGGGAGGGGGAGTAAAATGATATAATACACATCGTGGTTCGGAACCCACGTAAAGCTGTAGCTACAGCTACCAACTAGCTCAACTTTCATGTATACTACGCTATTTTAACCTTTGCTCTCTATCTTCTGACCTCCTCCTCTGTTAGGCCCGGTCGGGCTCTTGGGGGTTGGAGAGGAAGCCTGAGGCACCCAGACTCCGGATGGCCGGAGTGGGCTGGCAATTTTCCTCTGCCTCTCGTCCCACCTTTACTTTCATCAATTCAGGAAGCGATGACTTTAGCATTAGCTAAAGTTGGCATGAGTTCTCCTCGACTGTTTAAATGATCTGGGAAGTACTCTTTTGAGCGCCTGTTTTTTTTAACTTACCTGCATGTTAGCCCGTATCTCACCAGTTAGCATACAAAATTCACGTCTTTTAAAAGACCAACAGACAAAAATTCCGTCTTACGACCCGACGTCCTTTTACAAGAGAGATAATGAAACCTCAAGATATCAACGCTCTTTTGAGAGCACTCTTCAGATTGCTCTTCGTCGAATGTTTTAAATGGTTCAACGTGTGAAGCCATTATATAATGCTCATTTTTTAGGTACTTTTTGAGTCATATACGATTCCACAATGTGATTCTAACACCATAGACTTTGCGTTTTCGCACAACTTAAAGTCAGATGTTCTTAAGCTCACTCACTTTGGGCGATTACGAGACGTCACGCCTCTTTTCAAAAGCTTCCTTTACGCATTAAGTTTCTCACCTCCAAACCCTGATGAAGAAGGATGCAAAAATTCGTCTCTCGAACAACTCTCCTTCATACGCTCATGCACTTGTACGACACCCAGAAGATCTCAGACACTCAGGACATCAAGAAATCCCGGACCTATTCACCCAGCTCCCGGACTCTGCACGCTCACCGAGAGGATATGCTCTGAAATCTCAACAAGAGGATGATTTAACCTCCTTCCGAAAAGTGCATAGAGTTGAGTTCGTGGAGAAATCGACAGCTCCACACAGTTACTTCTGCGCACTTTATGGCAAGACAACTAAGTCGTGTCACCAGATAACTTTCCAAGTAGTCTCCTATCCGCAATCCCAGGCAAGAGAATAGTCGTACTTTATCAACGGTAACATATTACTTCATAGAGCAATCCTCTTTAAAATTAGGGTCCGACATTTTCTCACAAAGTTCGCTGAACAGACTTCAAGATCTCGCAATTTATGAGCATTTAATTCATGGGGAATCTACTTTCTCGATCTTTTTAATCTACCTAATTGCCTTGAGATGGTGTAGTAGATGGCTTATAAAATTCTAAACTTTTCAGCAACTGCTCGAGCAGATGTTCTTGAGTTCTTAGCCATCATTCAGAATAAGTTTGGACCTCCTTCGAAGTTCCATATTGGTGTCTGTTACCAGACCTAAACTTATTGAACCAACGCTGAAAAATTACTTTAATTTCTTTGGTAGATACCATTGCTGTTGAGGGGTTAAAAGATTAATAAAAACATTCAATTGTGCTCTATTTACATATTAGTGACAGGACTTTTGGGTATTTCCATAGTCTATACATGAATGCATGTTGGATTTTATTTTGAGGTTCATCAGCGGCTTGCATTTGACACGAATATGAGCAGGATCAGTTTTTAACATTATATTAAATAAAACATTGTCGGGGTTTAGTGAGTGGGTAATCCCAGTCTCACTTCCTGGACATATATTTTATTACCGCACCGAGGTGAAGTGTATCCAATACACCTACCTTAGTCACTTCCGGTGAATAAGAATAACCCCGGTGCGTACCTTTTGATCAAAATTAAGATGATGATCCCCTGAGTGTGTCCCCACTGAGTAAAAGCCAACGCTGGGTGGATCGGTGTAATATTGAGATTTAAGCCGAGGTGATTGCTTAATAATTACCAAAGGATCGTCCAAAATAGTTAAACTCACAGATACAAAAATACTCTTTAATGTACATGAATTTGAAATAAGCAACAGCGTATATAAATATAAATAGAATTAATCTTTGTACTGAATAAATAAGTCTACAAAAATGTCGTGGGAATTACTTGCAGATTACTCACTGGGATGTTTGCGTCTTAATGACACCCAACAGCATGAATGGAATAGTATTATTGAATTAAACACTGAATTAAGCACTTCTAATACTCGAGGTTGCGGGCTCGAGATGGGAATTCTAGTTCACAAATAAACTGGTGAAGTTAGGGGAGGGGATAATTCAATTAACGATACTTTTGAGTTCATAAGTATGTTTGAGAATGACGGTTAAGATCTCCTTCTGGTGACGATGATCGCACTTAGTCCGGCCGTCCGAGGTTACCGAATGAGAGGGTAATATTAGACTGGTGATATACTGATCCTATGCAAGATCACGAAGGTGAGCCAAACGGTGGCTCAAATTGGGCTTCTTTCTCGAAGTGCCTGTCCGATTATTCGGCTCCTGGAGTGGGTAGCCAAAACCGATTGCCTAGCTACGTCTAGGGTAATCCGCAGAGGGAGGTCCTGTGTAACCTCAGACTCTGAAGGAGGGGAGGGGGGGGGTCTGCGAGAAGTTTGGCACCTACATGTACCGTGACGGCAACACACCAATTCCCCGAGAAGTTCCATTCTTGCAACAGGCGAAATGTTTCTTATTTGGATCGAGCTCCACCTCACAAGGTAGGTCCAAGGTCTTCTGCCTGACTCCAGGGAGAAGTTTTCCTTTTATTTGCCTCGCGAGCAGAAATCGAGAGAGAGCACCGAATTCTCATAAAATCTGTATCGCCGCGCGAAAGACCTTTTTTTTTCATCTGTGGGCAGACAGTGCCTTTCACACCTTCAAGCCACCTCGGAGTTTACGATGGCGCGAAAAAGGGGGCGATAGAGAATTCGAGGCTGGTGCATTTGGAAATACGGGAGGGACACATAGCTTGTGATGGAGTATTTCTGCGTACACTTATGTACGCGGTATTTAGACTTCTACATTCCTACCCGTTTTGGAATACATTATTCTGACGTGTAATTAGGAATAATGTATACCATAACAGTGGCTATACGAACAACACAAAAAAAACACAAAAAACAAAACAAAACGGGAGTTCAACGAATACAGGGACATAAAATAATCATGACAGAAAAAGGAAAACACGGGTTACCGGTCATATACAGGAAACTCCTGAATAATTAAGAGTTGATGCCTAAGTACAAAAGAAATAAATGATTATATTAGATACATTAATCCGGGTAGCATGATATAAGACCCACATGCAAAAAAAAGAGAAACAATCAAAAATTAATCACGGCAGTTATAGAGCGTGTCATATTATCAACTTTACAAATATAACATGAATTAATTAGTGAGCCGATACTAGACCTTTATCCAAAACTTACATACTCGTAGCTATAATACCGATAATTTACAAAGACTCACTGGGTTCGTCTACCGGATTTCTAGACAAACTATCCGCGAGTAAATTTAAAGGATCTCTTTAGATATCGGATATCCTATTGATATTCGGATAATAACAGGGCCCAACGCATGAGTCTTCCATTCTGACTCTTGCAACTTTTTAAATACGTTATGGGTTTGTGATCCGCTTCTATGGAGAACGGTCTACCTATTAAATATACGTGAAACCTTTGTACCCCAAACGATAGCTAAGGTTTCTAGCTCCACAGTGGCATACTTCTTTTCCCGATCGGAAGGTTTCCGACTTGCAAAAGCCACCGGGAACGGCACTTCTGCCTCGTATCGCAACAAGGCGCATCCAAGCTCAAGGTGAGGGGTACCGATCTGAACGCCGGTTTTTCCCTCGGGATTAGATAAGGGCAGTGACTCGTTTCCGTTTGAGGATGCCAAAGCTGGCAATAGCCCTGGGGTTCCACTTAATAGGGTCTGGAGATTTCTCTTTATGCGTCATTTAAGGGTGAGGTGATGGACGCGAAATGGGGGACAATACGCCGATAGGAGGAAACTGCTTCTAAAAGGGGTCAGGGTTGTTTCTTCGAGACAGGGGGAGGCCATATCGTTTATTGGGTTTACCTTATCCTTCTGCGGGGATATGCGGTTCCGCAAAACTTGAACGCTAATGGGTAATAGTGCTATACTGAAAATAGCACTTGGAGGGCTTACTTGTTAAGCCGTGAGACCTCAGTGGGTCTAAGAGTGGGCGAAGGCTCACGAGGGGTCCTTCCCCTGTACGCATGGCTACGTACACCTTGTCCAAATGGATTGTGACGTTTTCTAGTCCTCTACATCTTTTCGCATAAGGCTCTTTAGAGCAAGACCATTCGGGCGATCTTAACGGGCCCGAGTTCGGGCTTCACAACTAACTCGGGGAAGGGTTGTTCTTGTGGGAACGGGAAGCTGGAAGTCCCCGTCTGTCTTCTATTTTTATCTTTATTTTTCTTTATTCTCCTTTCTTGGGCTTCTATTTCCATCTGTCTTCTTTCCTTTTCTTCTATTTTTATCTTTATTCTTCTTTTTCTATCTTTATTCTCCATTATTGGGCTTCTATTTCCATCTGTCTTCTTTTATCTTTATTATTCTTTCTTCATTTTCTATTTTTATTTTTTTTTATCTTTATTCTTCATCTTCATTTTCTATTTTTATCTGGAGGTCACCTCTCCTGGCCTTTTCTCACAGGGGTTGTAGGGAAGGGCAGTCATTTTGGGCCCTGGCGAACTCGGCATTATTCGGCTTCTTGAACTCTGGGCCGCACGAGAGTTTGAGCGGCGCGAGGGGGCGGTTCTCTCGGCCGCCTGCGCTCGGGTGGTGCCGGTTTGGGTAACCTCGTTCGGGGTAGTTGCGCGCTCTGTCCGACCAGTACTGAACAGAATTTCATAGGGGCTGCGACCACGTCAGCCCAACCAGTGAAGTAGCTGCACTCTACATGGCACCGGATGACAGGGAACCTGTTGGCGCGTCCCCAAAAGTCGTGCACTACCGCAAATTTCCGATGCTGGGGTTTTACGGGGGTAGTAGCTTGTCTGACACTACGATACAGGTACAACCAGGTTCCCTAACTAAAGTGGACACTTTGCACCCATTAATCGAGCCAGTTTCAAACTTGAGTTCACCAGGAGAACTCTTATTGAATACGAAGTTGACCTGGTAGTACTGATCTGACGGGGCTGCAGGTTGCGGGGTATCGACGGCGGTTTGCTCTGGAGAGAGGGTGGCAGTCACTTGATGTACCTGCTGACTTGCAGATGGATATACCCTTGAATTTTGCGGACACTGGGATTTTATGTGCCCCAGGGCTTTGCAAGAGTAACACGTGATCGGACTACTCCTGAAGGTGTTTGAGTGAGAGTTAAAACCAAGGGGTTTTCGGTCTTCTGGGGTCTCCTGGAATTTGTTATTGGGCTTAAATGGGGGAGCAACTTTTAAAAACTGAGAGGGTTTCTCATGTGGGTATAAATGATGGTTTGAAGCGTGCAGGTCCGCTCCATCGAGGCAATCCTTGAATGTGGAGGCCCTTCGGTCTTGAACGAAGGCTCTAATCTCTTGGGGAAGTGTACTTGGTAGTTGATCCTTTAAAATAAAGTCGATCAATGCCTCGTAATCTCTTTCGACTTGAGCTGAATCCAGCCAGAATTGCAGATTTCTTCTCATGATGAATCCGAATTGTCTGTATGTCTGTCCTGCTTGGAGTTTAGCTGATTTGAACTTCGATCTATAGAACTGGGGATTAAGGTTAATGGCAGAGAGAAGTTCTGTTTTTAAGGTGGAATAATCGATTGTCGCCTAATGCAGCAATGCGATAAAAATCTCCCTCAGCCGAGGGGGGAGTAAGGGGAGAAGGCGACTTACTCCATCGGCTTCAATATCCCATCCATTTACTTTGAATATTTTTTTCAAAATGTGTTAGGTACGTAATGAAGTCCTCATTTTCACGATGGGGGGTAGTTTGAGAACAGGGGCTTGAGGTTGTTGACCCCGGGAACCAAATAAACTTACTTCCACTTGGTCCCTTCTTAATTAACGTTCATGATGACAAATTATTTCCCGTTCTTCATGTTGTAGTTTTTCCCTTTCTAAATCGTCCTTCCGTTTTTGTTCTTCTCTCTTTGTTTCTCTTTCATTCCTTTGTTCATTGTGGACATACTCAATGAGTTCCTTACCTTCGTCCGAATGCTTGTCCTTGCTTTTGGAATGTTTCGAACGATGTGGAAGCCTTGGCGTAATGTTTAAGGAAAAAAGGGTTTTTATAGTTCCCTACCAAAACGTGGTAGACAAGAGAAGACAATTAAAAAAAACAAAAAAAAAACAGGATTAAACAATCACCCTAACCTAACTCATTTTTGGAGCCCAAAACAAGAATTGCTGTTAATGTTTGAGTAGTTGTACTAATTTGGACGTTAGCAATGTTTGATTAAAGTTTTGAAATGCCCACAAGTTTATAAATGTTGCTTTTAGTGATAACCCCACACACCTGATATCACTTATATAGGTCAAGAGGTTTTATGATAACCTCACACACCTGACAAATAGAATAAAATATTATCGCTTCTCCTCTGATAAGGTATTGAATTATATATTTTTTATCATATGCTATCATAAGAGTACTGAATGATCATTTTTCTTTATTATTTTCAATTGCAGAATTTTATAAAGATGCATTCCAATGAATGAATTTTTGAGCATAGAAAACAGAAATTTAAGAATTCATTTAATGGATGCTGGTAAAAAAGGAGTGCTCGGTGATTCCCTGCCACTTTTTACTGTTTGCAGGTTATGACATCCAATTGAGGTTGTGTTTACATTTTAATATCATAACACTATAGAAATATTTCACCTTCTAGAAATATTTGTCAAGTAAAGACACTTATCGATCAGATAATGCCGGAGAGAGGGAATGTAAGCTTCTGAAAGTGCATAGAGAAGGGGTCTCAAAATCACACGGATATTTGTTACGTGATTTTTTTCCCAAAACATTTGCTAATTTTCACAACCTATCAACATATTTGCACAAGAAAGCGAAACCTTTATTTACCAAAATGACTCAGGAATTGAATGGTTACGCTTATCTATTATTCGCATTCCATTTTCTTTAGAAAAGTCAATTATTTGAAGGTTGGATCATAAATTTATCGTGTTGTAAGGTATGATTCATTAATATAAAATATAATTGTCCAATGAGTTGCACTTAGAAACGAAAATTAACTCGCTTTTAAAAGATTATACGGCGATAGGGAGAAAGATCCAAACTAAGGGACTCTGAGACTAAGGGATTAAGGAATTCTTAGTAATTACCCTTACCTAACTGCATTGACTAGAACGTTATTGTTCAAAGAGAGAATTTTGCATCTTTCTTTCTGTCTTCAAAATGGTTTTGAAAGGCAGATAATTAATATGGAGAAAACCCTGTGATGGTTGTTACCACCCGCAGAACTTGTATTTGCTCTTTATATAATTTTAGCATTTTTCCTTCCACTTACTAGGGAAACACGTACCTCATGTTTTCTAATTGTTGATGGTTTTGCGGAATTTGTTTCCAGACGTGAAAACCCTTCACCTCTTACACCCATCATGCAGGTTGCTCTTTTAGGTAAGTTTATCGTATATTAGATTTGTCTCTCTTTTCAGAGTTATTTTTTTTTTTGGGGGGGGGGGTTCAAAAGTGATTATTTATCAAATTAAACCTTAAGGTTGTCTCGCCTTCATTTGTGCATTGGAGATGTACTTATCTCCCGCGCTATGTTCTTATTTAACGATTTTGATTAATTATAAAGTATTTAGCATGGTCGTTCTTTATTTTTCTTACAAAACTCCGTCAAAATAAGATTAAAATTTGTTTGGACCGCATTATAAAAAAATAAATACCATACAAATGACCAGAAGCAATTCTTTAGGATGGTTCGAGTAATTCATGAACACTTCACATACAGAATGACGTTACTCGGCGCAAAGAGACTTTCTTTCATTTCAGAACTGGGCAAGTTGGCAACAGTGACGAGCTCTTTCATTCCACACCACATAATTCCTTCTATACATTTTCAATTCTCCTAACTCCTCCACATTTGCCATAAACTTTCCCCAAACTTTATTACGCTAAAGATTTCTTATAGTTTGTGGACGATGTCCAACCCTTTGAACCATCAGAAGGTTTTAGTGAAAATTGCATTTATTAATAGAGAATAAGGAGCCAGAAAAGGAAAATGGGAATAAGAAATAAAGGAGAATACTAATAATTCGCTTTTAAATTGAGTGCGATTTCGGCTTAAACCTTACTTTTCTTTTGGTTTTAATCGCTACTGCTCTACCCCAAAGCAAATTCATTCCAGTCAAGTCTGTTTGGGGAGCCCCGCCCATCCACAGTCTTGGGGAGGAAGAAATGGCTTCCATACCCGTGCTGCTCCCGGCTCCCCCCCGTCCCACCTCCATTCTGGGAGTCCCCCTCACATCCAGCCTAAGCCCCTGCCTCGCCCAGACAGCCACGGCTTCCGTGAATGAATAAAAGAATTAATATTTTCCATCCCTGATCTCTTTAACAGATGCTATTTTAAGGTTGAAATGAAGTCATTTGTTATCGAAACGTTACTTTTTCACTTTCCAACCATTTTCACCTAATAAATAGGAGCCTATTTAATTGTTCTCAATTAAGTATAGAGAGAAGGATATCAATATTTTAGGCGTATAATTAAAATTGTGAGAATGGTTCTAACTAGATCGATAATGAAAGTTTTTTTTCATTTATTTGCTATTATTAATAATAAAAAATTTAGTCCTTTCATTTCTTACATTAATTTCGATGGAGTAAAATTAATTAAAATAATCATTTGTAGGCATTCTTGCTATGAAATTGGTGACGGGGAGTCAAGTCTGAGGCCTATGCTCAGCCCGCTCCGGGAGTTTCTGTATCCACCCTTCCCTGATGCGGAACGGGTAGCTCTCCCATGGGCCAGGAAGGGCTTACTATCGATCAACCTTGGTTCTCTTTTGGCTTGCCTGCGACTGTCAGTCTGATTTTCATGTTAATTTTATTCAACAGTCGGGAACACGAAAATTAAGAGTGTGCAGTCGTGGTCCTGACTGTTGAATAAAATTAACATGAAAATCAGACTGACAGTCGCAGGCAAGCCAAAAGAGAACCAAGGTTGATCGATAGTAAGCCCTTCCTGGCCCATGGGAGAGCTACCCGTTCCGCATCAGGGGAGGGTGGATACAGAAACTCCCGGAGCGGGCTGAGCATAGGCCTCAGACTTGACTCCCCGTCACCAATTCCATAGCATCAAGCCATGGAAATGTGCGATTTCCCCCCTGAATTTAAAGAGAAAACCAACGAGGGCATCTCCCGTATAAGGTTTCTATGGAGGCTTAAAGGGACGCAATCCTCCAGATGATAGCTGCAGCATGATATACCTGACACCCCCTTCCTGGGGAATAGTGATAGGAACGAGAGGGGGGCAGAAGGGCGTGTTAAATACCTTCCCCCCTTTCCGACCAGAAGTGAGTGGACGAAGGCCGGTCGATCGAGAGGAAGAAAAGGGAACTGGGAATCGTGCAATAAGAAAACACCCTGTTGAGTCCCAATGAAATGTTGTGATTTTATACACCCACCCCACCCCACTCCTCCCCGCTAGAGGTACATAGTTCTTATTTATAAATCGCATCAGCTCCACATATATGTAGGTCCTCCTCTATGCCCATCATCATTACTCGCCGCAGCGCCACTTCGCTGTAAGGATTCTTACATCACTCTGTAAATCACTATTATAATCAATGGCAACGGAAAGGTCTTGAATAGCCAGAAAGTCATTTTCAGTTGAGACCATTTAACAATCTTCCTTCATCATGACGTCATCGAAACAATATTCCCATCTCATGATGTCATCAAAATAATATTACCTTCACGAAGGGCTGCTATTGAAGGAGGGGGTCATGCGTCCGTCGAGCTCGCCATGGGCCTCACCAATCCACCAAGAAAGTGCCTGGCAGAGAGTAAAGGATGGTCGGAGATTTCCTCCAGGCGCTCAACGAAGCCCAATAGATAGATATCCTTTGACGCGGATTCAAAGTTTGACAGACCATGGGAAAAAAATCTTTTCAAGACTGGATATGGTCCGTGCCTACCACAGGATCCCCATGAATCCGGCAGATATAGAGAAGAGAATGACCATGGTCTATGGGAATTTGCCAAGCTTCCTTTCAGCCTACAGAATGCAAGTAGCACATTTCAACAGCACATGGACAACCCATTTGTGGTTCGTTTATGTATATATAGATGACATTATGATCTTCCCATGGAAAAAACTTAGATAGAAAATGGGCTAAGGATTTCATTGGAGAATGCAAATTCAGGAAGAAAGAAATTGATTTCCTCGGGCATCACATTTCAGTGGAAGGAATCTGTCCACCCGCCACAAAGGTAAAAGACATGCCATTGCCAAAAGACTCAAAGGGACTGCGCCCTTATTTGGGATATTACCTCAGAAGATCTCCAATTTTGCAGCCCCGTTGACCGAGCTTATGCGCCCACAACCCAAAGCTCGACTGGGATAAAGAAGCACAGAGAGCATTTGAGGAGACCAAGTGAGCTTTAATTGGATCCGTTAAACCCCGCCACCCGCTGCCCAACGATTCCCCATACCAGCTGGTGACAGATTGTTCCCAGTTCGCGGCAGGTGCTGCCTTGCCCCAAATGGTGGACAGATCTCCATGACCAGTTGCTTTCTTCTTGAGCAAGCTAAGCGGAGGCAGCAAGCATACTCCACCTACCACAGAGAGCTCCAAGCAGCGTATCTTGCTGTCATCCACATGATTGAAGGGAGCCAGGTAACCTTGTGCAAGGATCACAAGCCATTAGTGTCTGCATTTTCGTGGCCATTGAGCGCCAAAACTGATAGACAGCAACGTCATTGGACAGCCATATTGGAGTATATCAGCGATATCGCTTACCTGTGTGGTCCGGACAACATAGGCGCTGATTGCCTTTCAAGGGACGTCAACTCAGTCCAAATTGACTCTTTTGACCTTAAAACCAACATACATCAGGTGTAAACGAGAACAGGCGATACTGAGCAGCTTCTCCTAAACCTCGCACAACACTACTTCACTAAGAGACCTTTGGACTCACTCGGATACGGTGACGTTCCTGGAGTGCACCCGCTTCACAGAAGAGAGGTAGGCAATAAAGTGAGTTCTTACTCTGATAAAATTGCCCGCTTGTTATCCGCCCCAGCCTCCCTTGCTCTTTTCCTACCCAGCAACGATATTTTTTTGACGATCAAGACGTATATGCGTCCATCAGCCACCACAACATACCATAATCCTCTAACTTGTAATGAGGGAGGCTAAATTACTAAACTACAACTACCTCCACCAGCAAAATGAAAACACTGCCCATTTCAGAAGTACTTTCAATCTACCCTCTCTGGGGGACTTCTGGATAAGAATCTGCCATGGCATTATTGGGACTTTCTATGGAAAGAAAGTCCTGGAGGAGGAAACCCCAAACTTCTCTGGATCTATAAAGGGGTAGAAATAATCGATCTTGCATGAATATTATTGTATTAAGAATTGTTAATAAGTAAAATTGCAAACTAAAATAAGAAGAGTGATTTACATTGATTTTAAAGTCTCCTTCAATAGCTTGCATTTCCAGGATCCCGGCGCAGATGGCTGCGTTTAAAGTCTCCCTTCATTTATCCATTGAAACAAAAATAAAAGAATCAAACTATACATCACCCTTCAGTGAAGGAGAAAAATGGGGGAAGGGGTGGGTGAGTGAGTAGTAGTATCCAGATAAAAATTAAAATAATCAATAGAAAGTTAAAGCTAAGCTACAACCAAAAGAAAATTAACACAACCAGGAACTTCCCCCATTTTCTGCTCCGTAACTATGAAATGGTACAGCTGGACTGGGTACTTGACACCATATTCACAGAACCAGACTTCCCCATTTCAGCATACTATGAAATGGTACAGCTGGACTGGGTACCCGAAACCAAAGTCACGTTGCCAGATTTCTCAGCCACTATGACGGAATTCACAACCTCTTTGAAATCGGGGAAAGCACCACGCTCTAACTTGGAGAACGCCAACTGGTTGTCAATGGTTATTTCAAACGAGCCTGAAAAGGGTAAGGCAATTAATTTAGCTGTTGATATGGATAGGGTGGGGATCAAAACTTAGGTTTATAATTATGGGGTCTGGGTCAAAACTGGCATTTCACCAGAACAACTTTTGGAAATGGTTTATGGATAGAGCTATTAGGCACAATCAAATTTGTTTAATACATCAGAAAGCAAGATTTGATATGGAGGGATAATCTTGAAACAAGATCAAATGAAGGAGATGCAAAAAAGGGGGAAAGAACAGCGGGGCTAGTTTGGTTTTATATACAAGCGGATCTGACAGCAGAGGGATGCGTCTTACTCAGTGAGGAAGGTAGGGCAAGAGAAAGGACAAGCTGCTAAGATTAAAAACAAACGAGTTATGGTTGGAAGAGAGAAAAGCAAGGGAAGAAGTACACAGGGCGCAGTGAGTACCACCTTTTTATGGTGAGAGCAGTGGAAGAATGAAGCCCAATAACTGATATGGGGTTTAATGCAGTAAATTTAGTTCAGTGAGAGGTGGTTGGTTAAACATCGGGCCTCAAGGATCTCCTTCACATGTGGAAGATCAGTGAAGGAAAGTGGGGCGGAAGCAGACCTCCCAGATGGGGTACATAGAGCTCTGCCATGTACGATGAACATCCTGAGGGAAGCCGGAAAAAAAGGAGTGTAGTCATCGTCTTTATCATGTGGAGTTAATGGAAAACATTGATGAAGATGGACGGATGACTGAGGAACTCGGATGGAGAACCACAGTGGTCTTCAGACCTTCCTCCTTGCAATAAGGAAAATTGCCCAGTACATCATCCAAGCAGGAACCTGCCAGTGGTCTCAAAGAAGGGGGGCAATGGAGACCAGTGGGAAACGGATTGCGGAATCCAACGGAGGGCGAGTCATTTCAGAAAGGAAATCACTCCTGTGTGAAAGGGAAGAGACGTGGCATTCTACTTTGAGGCTGGCTAGTGTAAAGGATTGAAAAACATGGTTCAGAATTTGATCAGGATGGAAGGTGATGTAGCTATACACCGCTCAAGTCTGGACTGGACCAATGCATTATAGAATACAAGTAAAGTGCGGCGGTCAAGTGCACCGTGGTGGCAATAAGCTGTGAAATGTGAGTCTTGCAATAAGGTCTGAAAGAACAGAGTAAGACTTGTGGGGGCAGAAAAAGAATACATGAGAAGCACGCACTCAACGACTAAAGTGATGGCTAGTTGGACCTACCTGATGAGATCTACAACAGTACTAGGTCATTAGTGTAGTATGCTACTAATCAAGTTAAGAGAGGAATTTACTGTACACATCAGCTTAGGACCGACCCTGGAAAGAACAGTGCGCAAAAACTAGAAAATGAAAGTGGGTAACAAACCACAAGTACAAATGAAAGTAAATTAATGGGTATGAGTGATTGATTGGTTAAAAGGTGCCTTGGCGCACAGTGTTCACACTGAAAGATACGAGTAGCGTTGTAAGCACCATCACCAATGGCAAAGAAGAGTGAGTGTGGCAATAGTGAGCAAGAGAATCCATAACAAGGGATAGAACAGCCTGGCCATCAGAGAATTTGGGAATGGGACTCGGCGTGAGAGGGTCAGAGCGACCACCCACTCAATGATTTTGCACCCACAACAGGTCATAGCTATAGGATAAAACATCTGAGGGGTTGTAGACTGGCTGGATTTTTTTAAAATTTATAAGAGGTATCTGGCGAGGAGTGCCAACAAGGGCATAGACCCAGAAAGCAGAGTATCTTTATGGTAGATGAAAAAAAAAAGGCTCACAACATCCTCCAACAAAAGCCTAAAAGGAGGCATGGGCTGGATGGAGGTGAGCAGTGTCCATAAATGCAATTATCACAGTCGGGTGTGCCCATAACTATCTCACTCATCACACCCATTTGACAAGAATGTGTAGGAGAGTAGGAAGGTTCAGGGAGCACTCCATTAAAATGCCTGTGTCATGCGAGTGAGCCACCAGATTCCCAGTCAGCCATCTCCCATCTTCTCTGCCATGTAGTTCTCAGTGAAGGGGGAGCAAAAATGCTGCTCCCCAGTCATTGCGGTCTGGCACCCTTGTCAGCGTGCTTATTTCTCTTGTGTCCAAAAACCAACAAGACCATCTCAACATCCTCCCAGCTTGCAGCACCTCCCCAGCATTGACAAGGAGGCTCTCTACCTGGGACACGTGGAAGGCACAAGTCATCAACCAGATGAGTGTCTTGGATCGAGTCCACAATGGTGGAAGTGTAGAAAAGACAGAATGAACGAAGGATTGGTAAAACAATATAATAAACAGTAATCAGCAGCACCTGAATGCCAAGAAATGAAAAACATCGAGGGGATATGTGTGGCTCCTAGATGAGGCATCAAGGAAATACAACAAATCCACCACAAGTCCTCTTAAGGAGCGATGCAGCTGTGGAAAGTGGCATAGAATAGGATGCTGTAGTGGTTCGAGTTTTTAGGTATGAGTTCACCTCCCCTCACCAATGTAGATGCCAAATCCCTTCTTTTTTTAGGGTGCCTGGGATGACCAAAGGAATGGGGGGCACGGCTGATCTGGATGAGCGACATTATGCATTTCAATTATACCGCACATTCATTTTGCTCCTTTCCTGAGGAGTATTTTGCAGCTCATTTAATAAGAATAAGAACTGGTGAGGTTGCCGGGCAAGGATTTAGTTTGCATGCATGTGTGATTGTTTATAAAAGAATGATGTGGATATTGAGAGTAGTTTGATTGAATGTGTTTTCATTCTAGCCTCAATATCCCCCCCCCCTCCCAATTTGCAGCAACTGCGTCCACAGTCTGTGTAGTGCAAAAATATAAACAGTAGTTGGAATGTTGCACCTCCTAGTTCAGTGGAAGCTATGAACCTTCTAGAGTCCCTGAAACTATACAGAAAGTCCTTGGAAGAAAGTGGGCCCTCCCCCCCAATCCTCGATACAGGTTTATCCATTGGCCACTTGTATATTATCTCTACAGTTACTTAAATAATTAGATTAGGATAATTAGTTCCATTTTATGTAGTATTTTTTTTTAATTGGGTGGGGGGAGACCATTTATATTTGGGGGCATTGACCCAAATTCTATATTGTATGTATATACATATTGTGATAGATTTTTTTTTTTACAAAAATAAAGTTAGAATTGGATCTCCTCTCATTGTGACTGCAGGAAATTGGGTCCTGGTACCACATTAGCACCCGAATAGTGACAGCCTGCTGGCTTGAGGAAGGAGAGGGGGTGACTCGTGCTTTTTTTTAAAAGCATGGAAGAACATAATGGAACCAAAGAGGTGGAAAAAAGAAGGCTGAGAGTTGTTGTCTACTCCAAAACAAAGAGACCGAACATATCCCTGAAAGAGAAGCGCAAGAAGAAAATTTCGAAGACCCAGCGCCAAGACAGACATGAAAAGACAATGATGACCATTGACTCCCTGTATTTTAGTTTGAACAAGAGTAGGTCTGAATGTGAGAAAGAAGCAAGACAAACTGAGGTGCATAGTAGTACATAAGGGAAGTGCCAAAGTTGAGTAAGTTTAGAGTGGAAGGATCAAAGGACAGTGTTGAAAGTTATTGTAAGGAAAAATTGGGAGAGAATACTAGGTTTAGGCTGAGTTTTGGGTAGGTAGAAATAAAGATTTCAGAGAATTAGGGTGCTTCAGCAAGAGGCTGAAGTGGAGTTGTTGAAGAAGGTTGCCCTGGAAGACACTTCCGATTCATCCTCTGTGTTGGATGAGGACTTCCAAGGCTGCCCTTCTGCCGCAAAAAGCTCACTGAGAAGGCCGTCCAAGAACCCAATGACCCCAGCCCTGACCACGACTTGGGACTGGGGAAACCTTTCATGTTGTCAAGCTACTGCATCCTCAAGCTTGGGGCATGATGACTTGGATATCTCCTCCTCTGCCTCTACGGTGCATCCGATGAGGAGGAAGAACTGAGAAACTGAAGCAAGAAGCCTTCCGTGATCAGCCTCCCCTTCTTCTCCACTGGGATGGCAAACTGATTCAGAGTGCTGCCACATCTCGGAGGAGAGGATAGCTGTTGTGCTTACTGGGACCAACTTTGAGGAGCTTTTTGGAAGTCCTCTTCAGCCTTTTCCCAGGTCCTGAGATTCCCCTGTTCAAGCTATTCTGAGAAAGATGGGACTTCTTGGACAAGACATCTGTCGGTACCCTTGATGATGAAAAACCCCTGGATGAGTCAAGCGAATCACAGAGGCTGAAGATGATAGACTTCCTCAGGAGAGTCATCCGTGATAGAGCCCACCCAAGGGAGGACTATCTCGAACTCCTTCAGCTCTCTCTTGTCTACCTGGGAGGGGCCTCTGGAGCTACAAGGAAAAGAAGTACACTAGGAGACCTTACGGTCTATTCAAAGAGAGTACATTTGGGCTAACAGTTGAGCAGGCACAGTTCTGCCCAACGGCCACTTTTCAAGACTTTGTCCAATCTTGACTTGAACTGATCAACAAAATTGCTGTTGACAACTTCCACTGGAAGTGAGTTCCAGCTAGCACAGATGGTGTAGGTGAAAAATTTACCACACAGATCACGGTGGTATCGCTTCAGTTCAAGTTCCATCTCACCTACCATCAGGCGAGATGGATGGCAAAGGCTGACGAGGTCAGAAAAATGTGGAGTCTGATGACTTGCCCATTTCATCAGTCTGATTTAAGTCAGATTCTGGCATGAGGCAGCCATCCCAAACTGTGTACCTAAGAGACGTGGAGTTCTTGGCGACTCTCCAGGTGTTTGTGGATAGAGAAATTGGGTCAATGGCAAAGAAAGCCCTCCGAAGGCACCTCTAAGACCTCTCTCAGAGCAAGGAGCAGCCCTAGCGTTCTTCAACGAATGAGTGTTTCCTGATGACTGGGTGGCCATGGTCAAGAACCTAAGCCATCCAGCAACCTCGAACATTCATTCAATGACATTTTATACTTTGCACTAACACTAGAAGAGATTTGCAGACATTTTAATACAACAATCAACAAACAGGACTTTTTAAAAGCTAGACAAATATTTGATTCCAAAACTATTGTTTGTTTATAAACAAGATTATACCAAAGAAAATAACCCTTTTTTACTTTTCCAAAAATTAATCAATGGAAGGACTAAAATATTTAAAATAGCTGCACCCAAAACAGTAAAAAAAAAAATGCAAGCAAAAATATCAGGTAGGAAGTAATGCTACATTACAATCTCTTCTCACCTTGCAATAGGGAAAAGGCACAAACAAGAGGAAAAATAATAATCAAAGCAAAAAAGGAATATTTGTGAATTAAGCCAAGATTGCCTTCATTAAAATTTTAGAACACACACACTAATATAACTTCTACATCTTGAAAGATACTTTTACAACACATTTAGAAAGGGAAAGTTAAAAAGATGACCTAACCTTTTTTCTAAAAAAAGTAATTACATGATGCAGCAAGCATTGTCGTATGAAGTTTTAGAAACTTGATTAATAGTCCGACCATTTGCTGCATCTTGAACAATAGTCACAACTTCATTATGGTCAGGAAATGCCATAGTGCTCAACTTGGAGTGAATCAAATGGTCATCAACACAAATTTCAAAGGAGGCTTGCAATAAAAAAAATATTATAATTTCTGTGCCAGCACAAGTTAAAAAAAATTTGAGCATTTTGAATTCTATAGGAAACCTTTGGTATAGCAATAGATAGTTATTGTATTTTGGTTCTCGAGAGAATAAGAGACCATACAAATTATATAAGGAAAAAGGGGCAGTAGAGTATAATCAGACCAAATAAAAAATAACCAATAATAAGATTTGAATTGGAAACAACCATGGGACTATCACCTAGTTAATTAGAAATACTACTTCACACCAGGAATTAAATACATCTAATTGAAATAGTCAGAGTGGCGCAGGCTGGCATAACCTGCAATACAGAGCCATGGTAAATTATGTAAGTTCCCACTGAAATATGCATTGCACATCAGCTTCAAATTCATAGTGAAATAGTCATGAGCCCGATGCAGTGCGAAAGTGGAGACTCAATGATATACTCGCAGCAAAACATGACTGCGTACATTGCAGTTTAGATTACTAACTGTTTAGGTGCGAGTGAAATGCATGCACATGTTTCTGGAAGCTGGTTTGGAGTAGGTTTGGTGGAAGGAAGAATAGCTAGCTTTCTTTCAATACAGTGTAAATTAGGTAGTTTTGATGTGGTAATTGGGTGTTCTACCGTATTGGGTATTCCAAGTGTGTGGAAGCTGCGACTAAGATCAAGTGGTCTGTTGGGGTAGTAGCTATGATTGTTTTTAGGTCTTTGTTGTGTATGGTGTGGTGTGTGACTCAAGCAGGGCTTATAGAGTCCAATACCCGAGCCGATTTAAAAACTGTGGTTACCTTTTGTCAATGTGTGTGAAAGTGATCTGAGGCTGTATCTAATCCCCATACATGAATGTGTGTAGGTGGACAAAGCATGTGTGGAGAAGAGATAAAGAAGGAGATTTGCAAAGGTTGTATTCGCACTTGTTTTGTCTGTGATATTCGTTTTTTTTATTATGATTGTCCTTTTCTTTGTTAGTCATCATATTCAGTAGATTTAACTTATCATAGTAGGGATTTTTAGTGTCTCACTTTGGAGTGTCGTCTTGATCCAGTTTGGTCTTCAATTTGAGTTATTTATGACGGTCGATGTTTCCCATGTTTCTGGAAGCTGGTTTGGAGTGGGTTTAGTGGAAGGAAGAATAGCTTGTTTTCTTTAAATACAGTGTAAATTAGGTAGTTTTGCTGTGGGAATTGGGTGTTCTGCCATATCGGGTATTCAGAGTGTGTGGAAGCTGCTACTGATATCAGGTGGGCTGTGGGGGTAGTAGCTATGATTGTTTTTAGGGCTTTGTTGTGTATGGTGTGATGTGTGATAGAGGTTAGGGACCCAAGTAGGGCTTATAAAGTCCAGTACTGAGCCTATTTAAAAACTGTGGTTACCTTTTGGCAATGTGTGTGAAGGTGATCTGAGGCTGTTGACAAAAGTTTTGGTATAGAGTTCAGACACTTGCTTTTAAAAGAATACTAACACCAGATTAGGAAGTGCAAGCAAAATGATAAATTAGTAAGTGGCATCCATACACTTATTGGGTTGAGGAATAAGTTCTTGTGGTTTTATCAAATTTATTCATTACCATTAACAATTATAGAAAAACTTCCTTTTTAATTGATAACAATATGCAACTTAATCAATAATGTATTCTCTGTTGTTATTTACGACTTCTTCCCAATGTTCAACTAGTTTTTCGATGCCTCTGCAATAAAAATCTCTGGATTTTGACTCGAAGAATTCATCTAACCAGGTTCTTAATTCCACACCAGTATTGAACGAAATACAGAGCAAATTGTTGGAGAGCGATCGGAACAGATGGAAATCGGATGGAGCCAAGCTGGCAGATATGGAGGATGCAGCAGGATTTCCTAATTAAGCGTTTGGACCGCGTCTTTCGTCATATTGGCAATGTGAGGATGAGCATTGTTATATTGCAGAAGGACTCGAAAACATGGATGAGATCGCTTTTCACAAAAGGCTTCGGTGAGTCGATACATTTGTTGAACGTAGAGTTCTGCATTGATAATCTCGTTGTTCGCAAGGAGCTCAAAGAATGATGCCTTCATAATCCCACCACACACACAGCATCGTCTTTCATGGATGAAGTCCTTGCTTTAATCACAGAAGTGCTTTTTTATTGGGGCTAAGCCATTGTTTTTGATGGTTCATGTTGACAAACACACCACTTTTCGTCGCCAGTGATGATGCGGTGAAGAAATCTGTCCTTATATCCATGAGTAGCCTTGTGACGAGCAAGCAAACCTGCGGCAATCGTGGAACGTTGAAGTTTGGTGCTTTCGCTCAAAGCATGCGGAACCCATGCACCGAGTTTTTGAGCTTTCCCCATCGAATGAAGGTGATTCACTACAATTTTCTGATCATATGCCAATTCTCTAGTCGATTGATGAGGATTTTCATGAAGAAGGTCGTTCAATCAATCTTCATCCAACTTAATGAGGCGACCAGAACGTTCTTCATCATTAAGATTGAAATGACCGTTTTTGAAACGTGAAAACCACCATTGAGCTATCCTTTCTGATAAAGTATTTTCTCTGTACACAGCACAAATATCGCGACGAGCTTTGGCTGCGTTTGCATTGTTCCCGTCTTGATTGAAAATGAATAACAAGTGTTGAAAATACGCCTTTCTTTCAACTTGACATTCCATTTTGAGGGTACAGAACAAAAATTAAATTAACAACTTTTAAATAAACCGCAATGACTTATTACTCAACTTCAAGACATAGCATAAGAAAAAGCCTAATAGTCTACGCTGTTAAGAGAAGTAGCCTAACTTTGCAAATTTTGCTCTCATTATTTATTATTGTTTCTTAATATGTGCACAAATCATGTCAACAAAACTTAAATCAACACAACATTAAAAAAAAACAAGAACTTATTCCTCAACCTAATAATAAAATTACAAATAAGTCAACACCTATATCAGGGAATTAATCTTTTTTTTCTAATGAATTTAGAACTGAATATCCCATATTCTTTATTGTTAAAAAGAGTTATTCTACATTAAAAAGTCATTTAACAAATCTATATAATAAAAATGAAGTTTGTCTATTTGTATGCGTGTGTTTGTCTATTTATAGAAAGAAAGGTTAGAGAATAATAATATATACTCCACAAAATAAAACCAAGAAGTTCTGTAGCGCTGCTGAACATTAAGATTAGTTCATAGAATGAGACTTATTTTTGAAGGTTTATGACGAAAGATTAAATCTGTCTTACTTTATTTCTGAAAGTACTTTTTTTACTGGGACAGCACCAGGTACCTTTGCTAGTGGTAAAGTTGTTATTTCAAATAAATTAGGAAAAACAATTAAGCTATCATACCCAAAAAGATAAAATAACTTACTACGTCTTCCTACAAAGCCCTCAACTTCTGCTTGAGGAGCTTCCGCTTCAATAAGCCGTGCCAGCTCATTGAAGCGGGGGGCATAGCCTCATCCCCCACTGAAAAAGAAAGTCGTATTAAAGCCACAAAATTTAATTTTTTAAGTGGTAATTAAATTGTTATATACCTTTTTTTAGCTTTAATAATAGTAGCAACAAAATATAGAGGAAAAATCAATGGCATATAATATAAAGGGTTTTTTAAAAAAATAAATGCTATAAGAATTAGAATAACTATCTCTATTTTTATAATAATTAATTAGTTTAATAATTATATTATAGTAAGAAAAGATCACAGTAACAGATCATTGATCGAGAATTGTGGGTACCCATGATAGCCACAACCTGTAGGAGAGATGAATTATGAGTCAGTATGAGAAATAATCTTAATTTGATACATATTTGTTGAAATTATAAATGTAAATATGAATTTTGAATAAAATAATGATAAGTAGCAATCATTTCTTAAAAACAAAACAAAAACACCTTAGAAACAATGGTTTAATCAAAATGAATTGGATGAAGTGAGTATGCCTTTTGATGTAAGGGGGTATGTCTATGTACTTTGTAATTTTTGTGGTATTGATAGAAGAGCAAATGTATCTAAATGCCTGGTGTTATGTGACTAGTGCAAATGCGGCTTTGGTAAAGGAGGGGGGTCGAGAGTGTATGCATGAAGAATGTGGCTGGGACCAAGAGGGTGGAAGATAGACCTAGACTAGGGACTGGAGAGAAAGAAGTGACTGATGTGAGTGAAGATCAATGGTGGGTGAATATGGATAAAATAGATGGGTTAGGACAGGTTAAGTCTGTGAGTAAGAGGGACGTGGAACCTGTTCGGTTGACTAATAAATTTGATGCCTGGGGAGAGGAAGAGGTTGAAAGTGATTTGTCTGATGCGGTTGTGGCAGAAAGTGAAATAAGTGGTAGTTTGAATGAGAACAGGAGGGATTTTTTTTAAGAGCTCATCTGGCGACTGCCTACTTGGGCATTAGTCGCTGTATTAAAAACCTGCCTAGTACTAGGCTAGTTAATGTGCGACCTTGAATTTACGCCTTTGAGGTTGTTTACTGCTATACAGTATCATCTTTAGACACCACAAGCTTGCTTAGATATATTTTAACACAAGGTATACTTTAAATTTGCATTTATATTGGTGATCTAGCGAAATATGGTGAGTAAACAGATGGACTCTGGTGGAGGAAGACGAAAAGTAAGTAGAACAACAACGGAAGCGTCTTCAAAGGAAACAGAAAATGCAGGTGATTGCTGTGGGAGATGCAGGGGACTGGTAAGAGATATT
The DNA here is from genome assembly GCA_963969495.1 of Ceratothoa steindachneri. NCBI lineage: Eukaryota > Metazoa > Arthropoda > Malacostraca > Isopoda > Cymothoidae > Ceratothoa > Ceratothoa steindachneri. The sequence goes on along the minus strand of OZ018334.1, from coordinate 111,011,895 downwards.
GATATGGCACTCTTATGTGATATTTGTGTAACTTGGTATCATGCCAAATGTGGGAGGATACCTGAGGATGTTTATAAGTTTATGGTGGAAGAAGAGGCAGGATCCCAGTTTACATGGCACTGTCTCTCCTGTAAGAAAGGATGTCCAAAATTAAAATCTCATATTGAGAAACTGGAGAAGATACAAGCAGACTTAATTGAGAAACAAGATGTACTGCAGGAAGAGGTTAAGGAGATATGAGAGACAGTCAAAATGGATAAAGAAGATTTTAACAACATTACTGCTAGAGTAGCAGTACTGGAGGCTAGAGCAGTGGATACTAATGAACATATGAATGGGGACAGGGAGACTGTACAAGAATTGAGTTCACGGATGGACAGAGCTGAAATCAATATACTTGAAATAAAGAAATCAAGTACTGATGAAGTAAATGTAGTATATGGGACAATTGGAGGACATCAGGCATCTCAGAAAAAAACAGGAGGTAATGGATATGACTACAGTTTTGGAAGAACTAAATGATAAGAAGAAGAGAGAAAACAACATTGTGGTGTACAATGTCCCTGAAAGCAATTCAAACATGTTCCAGGAAAGAATTAATTATGACACAGATTGTTAAGAAAATTCTGAATACATGTGAGGATCATGAGGATAATATGATGAGAGTGATAAGGCTTGGGAAAAAGGTAGAAGGCCGAGATCGCCCAATACTGGCTGCACTCACTGACTCAGAAGTGAGAAATGATATATTCAGAAAAATAAAAGAATTGGGCAAGGATGAAAACTTGAAAAATTTTAGTGGCCTATGATTTAACCAAGAGAGAGAGAGAAATGGACAAAGAACTGTTAAAGAAGGCAAAAAACTTAACAGATATGGGAGAGGGGAAGCATGTAGTCAGAGGTCCACCCTGGAACCGAAGGGTCATCAAGGTGGAGGATCAAAGACCACAGCCACAGTAGAAATTGACAAGTACATCATGTGCTGAGAATGTAAATAATGCAAATAGAAAGTTTAGCATTATATTTACAAATGTGGATGTATATACTTTTGATAAGTTTTTAGAATTAAGGTCGTTACTTGATACATTAAGTGATAAGCCAAGCATTATTGCCCTCTTTGAAGTTAAACCTAAGCACTTTAGATATCGAAGGGAAATTGAAGAATACAACATCAAAGGGTATGAGATAAAGGAAAGTAATGTTTTGGGTAATGAAGGTAGAGGTCTCTTGATATACGTGAAAAGTGGCATTAAGTATAGTAAGGGAGATTTGGTTTCATGTTTCTGTGAGTATTGCTGTCTGGAAATTATGCTTCAAGGAGAGAAACTTAACCTAACTCTAGTATATCGGAGTCCAAACAGCCAGGAGAAAAATGACCAACTGTTGCTGGATTTATTGCAAGAGGTAACTGAGATGAAGGCTACATTTAAGATTTTGATGGGAGACTTTAATTTGCCACAAATAAATTGGAAAAATTGCACTACTAACACTGGAATGAATGATTTTGGAATAAAATTTGTGGAAAAGTGCGTGATTGCTTTTTGACCCAGCATGTGGAGGAAATTACAAGAATAAGGGGTGAAAATGTGGGTAATACACTAGATTTATTTTTTGCAAATGAAGAATCAATAGTTGAAGAGGTCATGATTGGAAATCCACTGGGGAGAAGTGATCATGCTGTGATAAAAGTTACATGTAATATGGAGGAGATTGTGGCTCATGATAGAAAAACTATGTATTTGTATGAAAAAGCAGATTGTGAGTTGCTGAGAAGGGAACTTAGTATTAATATTGACTGGGTGAAATACCTATCCGAGGCTACCAATATTGAGGAAATGGGGAGCAGATTCAAGTCAAAATTGTATGTTGCAATAGATAAGAGTGTACCCACAAGAAAGATGGGGAATTTAAATCAATCCAGGAAAAGGACGAATAGCAATCTACCAATGAATAAGAAATTATGGTCTAAGATAAAGAAGAAACAGAGGTTGTGGATGAGAATGAAATCCTTGAAGAGTAATCTGAATGTATCTACTAAGAACGAGTATTTAGAGACTGAGAAGGAGTACAGAAAACTGAATAATCAAATTAGAAAAGAAACCCAAAATGCTGTAAAACTAAAAGAAAGGGAGGTTGCAAAAAATGTGAAGGATAATCCTAAAATATTTTGGAAATATGTGCAGACTAAGACAAAAAGGAAACCAAGGATTCCTGACTTATACAAGGGCACTGCTAAAGATGGAAAAACTGAAAGTGATCTGGAAAAAGTTGAAGTTTTAGCAAAGCAATTTTCAAAGGTGTTTGTCATGGAGCCAGAAGATGAGGTACCATATTGTGTGATGAAAAATGTACCAACACTGAATCACCTGGAAATTAATAAGGAAAAAATTAAGATCATTAAAAATCTAAAGAGGCATAAATCCCCAGGACCTGACGGAATCCACTCTAGGATTATAAAAGAGGCTATGGAACAATTATTAGTGCCTTTAGAAATACTTTATCAGTACTCCTTTAAACATAAGGAACTCCCTCAAGATTGGCTAATTGCTCATATTACTCCTATATTTAAAAAGGGTTCCGAATGTGATCCAGAGAATTATAGGCCAGTCAGTTTAACAAGTATAATCTGTAAGATATTTGAGACAATGATAAGGGAGGAGATAATGGCACACATGAGAACCAATAGTTTATTTAGTGACAAGCAATATGGCTTTATCTCAGGACAATCAACGGTGCTACAGCTCATAAAGGTTCTGGACAGATGGACTGAAATTATTGATGATGGACATGCAGTGGATGTAATATATTGTGATTTTATGAAGGCTTTCGATAGAGTTGCACATAGAAGACTATTCAGTAAAATTAGTAGTTATGGAATTGGAAAGGAGTACCAAGAATGGATTGCAGCATTCCTAACACAAAGACAACAAAGAGTGGTGGTGAAGGGGGAAATGTCCAGATGGAAGCCAGTGACAAGTGGAGTGCCGCAGAGCACTGTTCTTGGACCATTGTTGTTTGTTTTGTTTATCAATGACCTCCCCGATAGTATAGTAAATGACAGCGAAGTATACCTGTATGCAGACGACACAAAGATATTTAGATGCATAAAAGATCTAGAGGATTGTCAAAAGCTGCAGCAGTATGTGCAGGAGGTATACTCATGGAGTGAAAAATGGTTGTTGAGTTTTCATCCGGATAAGTGTAGTTATATGAGAATAGGAAGAACGACTATTGAAGATCAAGGCTACCAAATGGAGAAGCAGCTGAAAAAGATTACTTCTGAGAAGGATGTGGGAGTAATAATCAATGATAAATTGAGTTGTGTAGATCACCTGGCAGAGAAAGTAAATAAAGCCAACAAATTAGTGGGAATAATCAGAAGGACCTTTGTTACATTGGATGCAACGATATTTAAAGCTTTGTTTGTAGCTTTAGTAAGACCGCATATAGAGTATGCTAATCAGGTATGGAGTCCTCACCTGGTTAAAGACATTGAGATGGTGGAGAATGTGCAGCAAAGGGCTACAGGGATGGTGCCGGAACTTAAAAGACTTAATTATGAAGAGAGACTAAGGAAGCTGAACCTACCAACACTGGCATACAGAAGAGCATGAGGAGACTTAATAGAGACCTACAAGATACTCACTGGAAAATATGATGGGGAATGTAGTCAAGGCATATTGAAACTTCAAGAAGAAAACATCAGCAGGGGAAATTCACTGAAGCTTTTTAAGATAAGGTCATGGCTGGATATAAGGAAGTATGCTTTTCCGTGTAGGGTGATAAATAACTAGAATCAGTTGCCTGAGTGGGCGATTGCAGCAGCATCAGTCAACCAGTTTGAGGTCAGACTTGATAAATTTGGGTTTAATCAAGAATTGAAATACAATTACAAGGCAAAGATAATCCACCACACGCTGCCACAAGTTGATAATATAGATCTGGAGTCACAGGTGTAAGCCTCTTCCATGAAGTCTTCTGTAAGTATCTAAATAAAAGGTAGAAGGCCAGCCTCCCCTGCAAAATCTACAAGTCCACCAGTCAATGCGCATGCACTTATCCCGAGTACAAGGGACAAGCAGTAGCGCCCCTGCCCATCCCAGTACTGGGACAGGTAACGTGCACGAAGATCACCCAGACTGGGGCATTCAACAAGAATGTGCTGAACAGTCTGGGGGACAATGCAATCTTCACAGTAGGGCGCTGGTGAGTGCTCCATCAAATGGTGATGTATCCTGAGTGTACCCAATTCAGAGATGACATAAAGCAACCAGAAGCCTTCGCAGCATTGGGGGGTAGGTCCATGGGAACAGTCGCGGCAGAACAGGAAGGAGGGTAATGCTAGATCTAGGAGGATGACTGAGGTGCTTGTGATGGGTGACTCTCAGATATTTAGATAGGAAGTTGAGTGCGAGCATGGATGTGGGGATAACATAACATAATTTCACGGATGACAAAAGCCACAAGGGCCTATCAAAGGTCATCCGCCTCCATCAAAACCCACCCACAAAAAGCACCATCACCAGGGAAAGACAAAATCAAAGTCCCCCACAATATAATATAACAGATGACAAAAGCCAGAAGGGCTTTTGGAATGGTTGTCTCATGTAATTGGACTGAATGAGTATGTGAAAGGCCTGTGTGAAAAGTCAGGATTAGTGTTTGGAATGGGTTTTATGGAAATAAGGCATTGGATGCATTGGATGGATTCCATCTAAGCCGGGCTGGGGTTGAAGTGTTGTGGCAGAAGTTAGATAGTCATTGGGTCTTTGCAGGCAGGAAACTAGTTAGTGATAATGATCAGGGAAATATAAGAGTACAGGGTGGGGCAGGAAAAGGAAAGAGATGCAGAGGAGAAAGAGCGGAACGTATACATTCTAAAAGATGTGCTAAAGGAATAGGAGGGCTGAGTTGTCTATACCAATGCTCATAGTCTTAGAAATAAGAAAGGTGAGTTATTTAGTTATATTATTGATGAAGATATAGATATATGTGTAATAGAATCATGGGTTAATGAAAATAAATTTAAATGATGTGACTGAATTTGGGTAACACTTCAGTTAAAGGGATCACAGTAGGTAGGGCTCTTTATAGGCTACAATATGTCTTATGACATCAGACAGTAGCGTCAAATGTGACCAATCACGCCGTTATATTTTTTTTTGTATATGACTATATAGTGGGGGGCTGTGCCCCCTCCCCAATTGATTGAAACTCAAGATCATCGTAGGGTGGTTCCCCGGCAGTGATATCTCCCCCACGAGCAGTCTCCTTGAATTTACTGGGGGGGTTTTCCTATTTTTTTTGTTTCACTGCAAACGACAACAGAATTTTTTTTTAATTTGCACTGCATTTCAGGATTTTTATAGTTTTCTCGATTAGTTTATAGTTTATGCGCCTCTGCAAAATAAACCCAAATTTGAATAACACAGAAGCACAACTAGAGCATGACAAAACCGAAACATTTGTGCAGCAGGTCCTATTTATAGCTACAACATTGCCATTAAAAAGCTGTTAGCATTCGCAGCGAAACAAAAAATACACAAAACAAAAAAAAACGAGGAAAACAATAAAAAACATCAAGAAACCTTACCTAACTTAGAAAAAATTATAAACGAGCAGAGGCACAGATATTTAGTAAATAATACAAAATAAAGGTTACAAACCCCCAAAACAAAAAAATAATGCCGTGATTGGTCACATCTGAAGCTACCGTCTGACGTCATAAAACATATTTTAGCCCAAAATTGTAGCCTACTAACAGCGCCACCTACCGTGCACCCCTAATCTGAAGTATTACCTGAATTTGAACTACAGGGTTATGATATGTACATTAGTCAAAGGAGAGAGGATTGGTGGTGGGTTGATTATTTATATCAGAAATAGCAATTCTTCAAATCTAAATTCTATAAAGCAAGGAGAAGGTGAATCATTATGGATAGATATTAGGGTCAGTAAAAATAGAATAATACACTTGGGAGCCTTAACAGACCATCCAGACAGACACTGTATTGATGAGCTAATGATCAGGGAAATAAGGAAAGGATGTGAAGTAGATACAGTTATTCTTGGTGACTAATTTAAATTCTGTGAACTGGCAAAATATGATAGGAAGGGATAGAGCAAGTTAAGTTTATAGAATGCTTTGAGGATAATTTTTTGAATCAATTTGTTAATAAGCCAACAATGGGTGCCAATATCTTAGATCTGGTTCAGGAATTGACTGTTGGGGAAACATTGGGAAATAGTGATCATCAGATGGTTCGTTTTAATTTGGGAATAGTGAAAGGTAGAACATCAACAAACCCCACAAAAACTCCAAATTTTTATAGGGAAGATTACGATAAATAAGAAACTTGCAAAATCAGATTAGGTGGTATATAGAATTAAGGTGAAAGAATATTTATGAGTGTGGGACACTTTTAAGACTATACTAAACTTAGTCCAGGAGCAGTGTATTTCAATGAAAGCTATTAGGAAGAAATGTAGGAAGCAAACATGAAAATCAGCAGCACGCCCAAAAGTGTATTTTTTTTTTGCATGTACGTTTTGTTAACCTGCGTTTGGTTAATTAAAAATATAAGAACATTATTCTATAAACAATTATCATTAGATACTGACCCACCCATTTGATTGAAACTCAGGATCATCGTAGGAAGGGGGGGAGGCCCCCTGCAGTAATAAACCCCCTACGAGCAGTCCCCTTGATTTAATCCCAAAAGATGAAACATATTGGAACAGGGATGAAATACTTTGCGTCCCATCTTACGCACCAACGATCTTTATGTTTACCTTGGGGGGTAAATATGTAGAGTCGCAGCGCGAACGATGGGACATTTTTTGAGTAAATTTAATATGACTGCTCACGTGGGGGTAAATATAATTGGGGGACCCCCAGTCAGTCTTCGACTGACCTTCAAACAGGTAGCACGTGTTTCGTAGAGCTCTCAGAATATTTTGATTATTTGATGTACTTTGGTGTGTGACATTGTGGTGGAGCGAATGTGAGTGTGTGTAAAAGGGCCATTCTCCCACCCCTTTTCTCAATACCCTATCCCTTCCTCTGTAAAAATGTGTGTGTGTCTGAATGGGAATGGGTTTGTTGTTTTTTGTTTATTTTATGTATAAAAATGATTACCATGTTTTTTTTTCTTTCTTTCCAGGCGCCATATTCTGGAAAGATAGGACTTAGTTTTGTATATCCTTATATTACAAACAAAGCGTTATATCCTGGAAAGCTATATATTATTATTGTTAATAAATAAAGGCCAATAGTATAGCTTAATGAAGGAGGGCTTATAATAGCCACGCAAGCTTTTTAAGGTCATTATCTTCCATCAAGCGCAGAGGCGCCACACTTGTTGTAAGTCCTAGGCATTTTGCTCGCTCGAGTGGCAGGTGGCTGGACATCTCCCCATCCTCTTGTATAAAGTGAGGCCTTGTTTGTTTATATAATGACTGTTGTAGTCAGGATTTTTTTTTGGTTGTTTGATTTTTTATGTTTATTAGGATAGATTAAATAGTATTCATATATATAGGATTTTCTTTTTGTATTTTTTGGTGAAAAGTAAGATCTCCAATATAATCGCCCCTCTCTATTGTAGATATTTTGTGCATATTTATCCATATTTTTCTGTAAATATTGTATTTTTGTTAGTAAAGGACTGTACATACAATCCGTTTCATTCTCCCTCGATTTCTCACGTCCGGACAGTGTAGGAAGCGGGTTGGATCGATTATCGATTGGGATTAGAGATATATTTTCAGCCCACAACAACATAAACATAAATATTAAGTTATTAGATCATATATTTGGTTAATATAATGAAGTTAAATTGTGGTAATTTTGTATAAATTGTGGTTATTTTGTTTTGGTGAGAAAGTGAATTTTGTCTACTTCGGTGGCCATCTTGATTAGCAGGTTTTAAACTTGCGCGCACAAATTTGGGTCAAATTCTTGTTGTTTGTAAGTTCTTGTTTCTATAATTGTTCTTGTTTAAGTATGGCTGACTGTTTGGATGTAGAGAGTATGCCTTTTGAAAGTAGTGTGTATGTAATGTGCAATGTCTGTGGTGTAGAGAGGAGAGTGAATGTGTGAGTGCCGTGTATGTGCTTTGACTGAGGAGGTGAGTCAATTACGTGTGGAATGCTTGAGACGGAACGATTTAGTGTCTGAAGTGAGAAGAGATGCAAGTGTAGGTTTGATGAGTCAGATTGGGACCAGGAGGGAGGAAGTTAGGCCTAGAACAGGGACTGGAGAGAAAGCAGTAAGTGAAGTAAGTGATGATGAGTGGTGGGTGAAAGTGAACAGAATAGATAAGTTAGGACAGGTTAGGTGTGTGAATGAGAGGGACATAAGAACATAAGAAAAGAAGGAGACTGCAAAAGACCATTCATGGCCTACACTTGGCAGCTCCTGTTCCATTCAACACACAAAAGATTTCTTACCAGAGAAAAGTCATCAACATTGTCACCCTTTACAGGAGTTCGTCAGATCAATCTACAATATACATAAAATGCATCCAGAGGATTATGTCCATTCATGCAACCGCAAAATATAATCTCCCAACTCCTTAGAAAAATATATACATCTGTGCATAAAAAAAAGTAAGTCCCATCTAGCAGCTTCATCCATATATTTATCTAATCTATTCTTAAAACTACCCAGAGGAGGCTTCATTCAATGTCTAGTGAGCCTATTCCATTCATCTACCACACAATTTGTAAACCAATTCCTCCCAATCTCCTTCCTAAACCTATACTTATCAAGCTTAAACCCATTGCTACGTGTCCTGTCATGTTCACTAAGTATAAGAACCTTACCCAGATCCCCTTTATTATATCCTTTTACCCATTTGAAGACTTCAATCAATTCCCCTCTGACTCTTCTCCTTTCCAATGTATGTAGATTTAGTTTTCTGAGCCTTTCACCATAAGGTAAGTTCCTTAGCCCACCAATCATCTTTGTCATCCTTCTCTGCACAGACTCAAGCAAATCAATATCCTTCCTATAATATGGTGACCAAAATTGTACTGCATAGTCTAGATGAGGCCTAACTAGCGCCAGATACAGTTTTAGAATGACTTCAGCACTCTTATTGCTTACACTCCTCCTAATGAATCCCAATATCCTATTAGCTTTATTCTTAGCATTTAGGCATTGCTTTCTAGGACGAAGGTCTGAACTTACCAAAATACCCAAGTCCCTCTAACAATCAGTCATCCCTAAAATTCTCCCATTTAATTTATAACTATTCAATGGATTATTTCTACCTATACTAAGTACACTACATTTGTCTATGTTAAACTTGATTTGCCATTTCTCGGCCCAATTGGACAGAATAGTCAATTCCTCCTGCATTACAACAGCATCAGAATCAGCCCTAATGGCCCTACCAAGTAGATTGAATGGTTTGAGGGTGTGTTTGCCGGGTGCTGGAGTGAGAGATCTGTCTGATAGGTATGAGGAACTGGTGTCTGGCTGTGCAAGGGATGCGGTTGTGATTACACATGTAGGAGTGAATGATGTGAAGAAAGTGGGTGCATGTGAGTTACGTGAGAGGTACAAGAGGTTGATTGAAAAGGTGAAAGAAAGTAGAATGAAAGGTGTTGTGACAGGTGTGCTTCCAAGAATGGATGTTGGGGTAGAATGGATGTCTCATGCAATGGGGCTGAATGATTATGTGAGGAGGATGTGTGAGATGGAAGTCGTCATGTTTGTGGATGTGTGGGATAGGTTTGTTGGAATGAAAGAAATGTATGCGATGGATGGACTGCATTTGAGTAGGAGGGGGGTAGATGTGTTGTGGGAGGAGTATGATCGTGTTATTAGGTCTTTGCGGGCGGGAAACTAGATACTAATAGTGGTCAGGGAATTATGAGAGGACATTATAGTACTGAAAGTAGAATGGACTTGGCAGATAACAGAAATAGGTTCCAAGGCGATAGAGGTGAGGTCATTCAAGTTTCAAGAGGTGCTTCAGGGATAGGGGGGTTAAATTGTTTCTATACAAATGCTCGTAGTCTTAGAAACAAGAAGGATGAGCTATTTAGTTATATTAGCAATGAGGATATAGATATATTATGCGTTACTGAATCATGGGTTAATGAAATAGAATTTAGTGACACTATAAGTGAATTTGATTTTCAGGGCTATAATATGTACATTAGTCAAAGGACAGGTAGGATTGGTGGAGGAATAATTATCTATATAAAAAACAACATTGTTTCAAGTTTAAATACTTCAATAAAGCAGGATGGAGTTGAGTCACTTTGGATAGATATTAGGTTCAGTAAAAATAGAATGGTGCATTTGGGAGCTTTTTACAGGCTACCTGGGCAGACTGATGATATAGATAAACTAATGATAAGGGAAATAAGTAAGGGATGTGAAACAGATGGTTATTATTGGGGACTTCAACTTAAACTCTGTGGACTGGGAAAATATGATAGGTAGGGATAGAACAAGTGGCAGGTTCATAGAATGCTTTGAGGGTAATTTTTTGAATCAATTTGTTAATGAGCCAACGAGGGGGGACAATATATTAGATTTAGTACTTTCTAACAGTGATCATTTAGTTCAAGAATTGACTGTTGGGGAAGCATTGGGAAATAGTGACCATCAGATAGTTCGTTTTAACTTGGGAATTGAGAAGGGTAAAATAATTGAGAATGCTGAAAAAGTTCCAAATTTTCATAAGGGAGATTATGTAAAACTTCGAAGCTTGCTAAATTTGGTAGACTGGGATATAGAATTCAGAGGTAAAAATGCTTATGGGATGTGGGATACTTTCAAGCATATAATAAATGTAGTCCAAGAACAATGTATCCCAATGAAGGCCATTAGGAACAAAAGTAGGAAACCATTATGGTGGAATCAGGAGATAGCTAGAAAAATTTCAGAGAAGAAAAGGGCATATAAAAAATTACAGGTACAAAATAATATTCAAAATTTAAGTGATTATAGAATGGCTAGGAATGAGTTAAATAAGATTATAAAGAAGAACAAAAGGGTGTCAGAAATTAAATTAGCTCAGGATAGCAACAAAGATCCTAGAAAGTTCTTTAGTTACTATAAAATTAATAACAAGTGTGGCAGAGTTAAAATAGGACCTATCAAATATGAAGGGTTTGTGAGAGAAACTGATGAGGAAATAGTTGAGGTACTAAATGGTCATTTTGCATCAGTATTTACAAAAGAGAAACTAAATAGTCCTATGTATAGTACTCATAGGTCAGGAAAAGAGGTGTTTACTAACATTTGTGTGGATCGGAGGATGATAAAAGGACTAATAGGTGATTTAGATACTACCAAGGCCTCCGGCCCTGATAATATTCATTCTAGGATACTTAAAGAAGGGGTAGAAAGTATCTCAATAGCTCTGGACAAGTTATATACTAGGTCATTGGAATATGGAGAAATACCCGATGATTGGAAGAGAGCGAATGTAGTCCCCATTTTCAAGAAGGGTAGTAAAGAGGATCCAAATAACTTTAGACCGGTTAGCCTAACTCCTGTAGTCTGTAAAATTCTTGAGTAAAATAGTTAAAAAAGGGATTTGCCAACATCTAGAGAGGGAGGGGTTAATCAGCGATGCTCAGCATGGGTTTAGATCAGGTAGATCATGTTTGACTAACTTACTAGACTTTCTGGAGTTTGTAACAGATCAAGTAGATAAGGGAGAGAATGTAGATATAATTTACTTAGATTTTAGTAAAGCATTTGATAAGGTACCACACAGGAGACTAGTTCATAAATTAAAAATGATTGGGATATGTGGGGGTGTTTCAAATTGGATAGCTGAGTGGCTGAAAGACAGGAAGCAAAGGGTAGTGCTAAATGGTGTAAAGTCAGAGTGGAGGGATGTTATCAGTGGGGTTCCTCAGGGATCAGATCTCGGTCCATTATTATTTGTCATCTATATAAACGATCTTGGGGAGGCAGTTAATAATAAAGTGTCAATTTTTGCGGATAATACCAAATTAGCAGCTGTAGTTAAAGATATTGATGATAATTTTAAAGTGCAAGGGGACTTAAATAAATTGTTATCCTGGGCACATAAGTGGCAAATGACTTTCAACCTTGATAAGTGCAAAGTTATTAACATGGGAAAAGATAATAGAGAATTTAACTATGAAATGGATGGGCATTGGCTGAGCTCAGTAGAGGATGAGAAAGATCTAGGAGTAGTAATAGATAAGTCATTAAGGTTTTCTAAGCAGTGTATTGAAGCAAGAAATAGGGCAAATAGAGTGCTGGGTTTTATTAAGAAAAATGTCAGTTACAAAAGTAAGGAGGTTATTCTTAAACTCTATAACTCTTATGTTAGGCCACATCTAGAGTACTGTATACAGACATGGTCCCCACATTTTAGACACGATATTAACCTTCTTGAGTCAGTGCAACGGAGGGCAACAAAGATAATTCCTTCCCTGAGGCACCTTGAATATGAAGATAGACTCAGGGTATTAAATATGTTCTCGTTCGAAAGGAGGTGTGTGAGAGGGGATATGATTGAGCTCTTTAAAATTTTTTCCGGGATAGATAAATTGGATGTTAGCAAGTTTTTTGAGTTAGATGATGGAAATCGGACTAGAGGTCAGCACTTGAAAATTAAAAAGCAAGGGTGTAGGTTGGATTTAAGAAAATATTTTTTCACCAATAGAGTGGTAGACTTCTGGAACAAATTGCCACAGAGGGTAGTAGGTAGTCCAAATCTAAATGTATTTAAGAGTAGGTTGGATGAGTTTATGGGAAGGGAAGGTTGTGATGGTTCCTAAGTTTTGTATACATTAATATTGTTTGTATATATCTATAGCTGCATGATTTAGTTCTTGACAAGCCTTGATTGGTGATACCCTTGTTTCTGGATGCAGTTTTCCTGGGAGTTTGGGTGCCTTGAAAAAGAGGCCGCTTGACCTGGATGACCTATGATGAGCCCTTGTGGCTTTTGTCATCCGTTATATTATATTGTGGGGGACTTTGATTTTGTCTTCCCCTGGTGATGGTGCTTTTTGTGGGTGGGTTTTGACGGAGGCGGATGACCTTTGATAGGCCCTTGTGGCTTTTGTCATCCGTGTAATTATGTTATGTTATGTTATTAATGATCTTGACATAGGTATAAGTAGTGACCTGAGTAAATTTGCTGATGATACTAAGCTAGGTAGGGCCATGAGGTCTGATTCTGATGCTGTTGTAATGCAGGAGGAATTGACCATTCTGTCCAATTGGGCTGAGAAATGGCAAATGAAGTTTAACATAGACAAATGTAGTGTACTTAGTATAGGTAGAAATAATCCACTGAATAGTTATAAATTAAATGGGAGAAATTTAGGGAGGACCGATTGTGAGAGGGACTTGGGTATTTTGGTAAGTTCAGACCTTCGTCCTAGAAAGCAATGCCTAAATGCTAAGAATAAAGCTAATAGGATATTGGGATTCATTAGGAGGAGTGTAAGCAATAAGAGTGCTGAAGTCATTCTAAAACTGTATCTGGCGCTAGTTAGGCCTCATCTAGACTATGCAGTACAATTTTGGTCACCATATTATAGGAAGGATATTGATTTGCTTGAGTCTGTGCAGAGAAGGATAACAAAGATGATTGGTGGGCTAAGGAACTTACCTTATGGTGAAAGGCTCAGAAAACTAAATCTACATACATTGGAAAGGAGAAGAGTCAGAGGGGAATTGATTGAAGTCTTCAAATGGGTAAAAGGATATAATAAAGGGGATCTGGGTAAGGTTCTTATACTTAGTGAACATGACAGGACACGTAACAATGGGTTTAAGCTTGATAAGTATAGGTTTAGGAAGGAGATTGGGAGGAATTGGTTTACAAATCGTGTGGTAGATGAATGGAATAGGCTCACTAGACATGTGATAGAAGCCTCCTCTCTGGGTAGTTTTAAGAATAGATTAGATAAATATATGAATGAAGCTGCTAGATGGGACTGACTTTTTTATGTACATATGTATATATTTTTCTAAGGAGTGGGGAGATTATTTTGCGGTTGCATGAATGGACATAATCCTCTGGATGCATTTTATGTATATTGTAGATTAGATCTGACGAACTCCTGTAAAGGGTGACAATGTTGATGACTTTTCTCTGGTAAGAAATCTTTTGTGTGTTGACTGGAACAGGAGCTGCCAAGTGTAGGCCATGAATGGTCTTTTGCAGTCTCCTTCTTTTCTTATGTTCTTATGTTACCTAGCTTAGTATCATCAGCAAATTTACTCAGGTCACTACTTATACCTATGTCAAGATCATTAATATAAATTAAGAATACCAAGGGACCCAAAACAGATCCTTGCGGAACTCCACTGCTACACACCCCCACTCAGATTTAACTCCATCTATACTAACTCTTTGCTGTCTGTCACCAAGCCATGACTGAATCCACCTAAATATACTGCCATTGATCCTGTGTGCTTTAAATTTGCTCAGAAGCCGTAAGTGTGGCACTCGATCAAAAGCCTTACTAAAGTCCATCATTATCTGCTGATTCATACACCTTACTATAAAAAGACAGCAAATTAGTCAGACAGGATTTACCCTTACCTATGCCATGCTGTGATTCTTTTATCAACTTATGCTTATCCAAGTGATCTCTAATATTGCTTGCTATAATATATTCCATCATTTTCCCTACCACTGATGTCAAACTTACTGGTCTGTAATTAGACATTTGTTTTATCCCCTTTCTTAAATATAGGTATCACATTGGCTTTCTTCCATACCACTGGCACAAAGCCACTCTCCAATGATTTTCTAAAGATGCATGCTAGGGGCTCACTTAACACATCCTTACATTCTTTAAAAATTCTAGGAAAGACCTCATCAGGACCGGGTGCTTTACTACTTTTGATTTTATCAATTTCCTTTGTCACTATCTCCTTTGTGATTGAAGATATCCTTTAATTTCTCATCACTACCCCGAAAGATCATTGACACCTCAGGTATATTTAGAGTATCCTCCAGGGGTAAATACTGAGAGAAAAAAGTCATTTAGCATTCCAGCCATTGAGTCCCTATCACTCACTAATTCTCCATTGGAATCTATAAGTGGGCCTATTTTATCTCTAAGCTTAGTTTTGTATAATTGATAAAAACTTTTAGGATCTTCCTTTGCCCCATTTGCCACTTTAATTTCATAATCTCTCCTTGCGGTAAAAATGTAGATTATCGGCGCGAACGATGGGACGTACTATTTCGTCCAGGTTCCAAAATGTTTCATGTTTTTGGAGTACATTTAAGTTGACGGCTCGTGTGGGGGTAAACACAATGGGGGGGACTACGCTACGATGATCCTGAGTTTCATTAAACTGCCTAATTGTTTATAGAATAATTTGAAAAGGACTCAAACGCGCATGAATATTCCAAAATGAGTGAACGATAATATTTAAACCAATTTTTTTTCAGCCGGGCCGCTAATCTACATATTTACCCTCCTTGCTACTCTAACTTTTTAACATCTCTTGCTAGTTCATTATATCTCTGCCTTAAGTGATCCTCTCCATTTTTTATTTTCTTATAAATGCCCTTTTTAATGCCAATATAATGCTTAATTTTATCTGTCATCCATTTTGGGTCATTATTTTTAGTCCTAATCTCCTTATATGGAATGTTAATCATCTGACCTGTAATTAATTGCTCAATTATTCTTTCATACTCCTCTTCAATTGTAATCTCTTCCTCCTGGTGATTATTGTCTCCACTAACTGATATCATTGAATCTATTCCTGATTTGATTTCATTGCCTGTTTCTGTACAACTGCCTCCAGGTAAGTCCTTAGGCCATTATAATTTGCTCTTCTAAAATCAGGAATTTTAACATTGTTCATGCTACTATCAATACCATTCCATTTCAACTTGAATCTAATTTCACAATGGTCACTATTACCCAAATTTCCTCCAATCTCAGTATCCTTAATAACTTCTTCCCTATTTGTCAGAACTAAATCCAGTATATTATTACCTCTAGTGGGTTCTTTAATAATCTGCCTCAGAAAATTATCTTGGACAACATTCAAAAATTCCTCAGCCTCCTGATCACCCACAAGAGCTTCCCAGTCTATATTTCTGTAATTAAAATCGCCCATTATACACACATGCTTACTTCTACATGCCCGTTCTATCTCCTGCCACAGAAGATTTGAAGCTTCTTTACTAAGATTTGGTGGTCTGTATAATAATCCTATAACATAACATAACATAACATAATTTAACGGATGATAAAAGCCACAAGGGCCTATCAAAGGTCATCCGTATCCATCAAATCCCACCCATATAATGCATCCATAGGATTTTGTCAGATCATGCAGCTACAATATACAATTTAACAATCCATAGGAATGTCCAACCATGCATCTACAATATATAATTTAAAGCCTCCATAGGAGTCTGTCAAAAACAAAATCAAAATCCCCCAAAATATACAATAAAAAGAAACTGCATCCACAGGAATGAGTCAAGAAACATATCCTCATACTAAAAAGTAAGAAATTAACCCTCCATCCCCATATAATCATCCAATCTGCGCTTGAAAACATTCAAGTTTGGGCTGTCTACAGTCTCAGGTGGCAAACTATTCCAATAATCCACCACTCTGTTAGTGAAAAAATATTTTCTAACATCCAGTCTGCACCTCTGTTTTTTAATCTTTAAGTGGTGGCCTCTAGTTCTATTACTACCTTCTAACTCAAATAACTTGCTGAAATCTAATTTATCCATCCCAGAAAAGATTTTAAAAAGCTCAATCATATCTCCCCTCACACACCTTCTTTCAAATGAAAACATATTTAATACCCTCAGTCTATCTTCATATTCAAGGTGCTTCAGGGATGGTATTATTTTTGTTGCCCTCCTTTGTACTGACTCTAATAAGTTTATATCATGTCTAAAATGTGGTGACCATGCCTGTATACAGTACTCTAAATGTGGCCTGACATAAGAGTTGTATAGTTTAAGGATGACCTCCTTACTCTTGTAGCTAACATTTCTTTTAATGTAACCTAGCACCCTATTTGCTCTATTTTTTGCCTCAATACACTGCTTTGAAAATTTCAGTGACCTATCTACTACTACTCCTAAGTCCTTCTCATCTTCAACTGAATTAAGCCAATACCCATCCATCTCATAGCTAAATTCCCTATTATCTCTCCCCATGTTAATAACTTTGCATTTATTAAGGTTAAAAGTCATCTGCCACTTCTGAGCCCAAGCTAACAGCTTATCTAAGTCACCCTGCACTTTAAAGCTACCCTCAACCTCTTTGACTACAGCTGCCAATTTAGTGTCATCAGCAAAAATTGACACTTTGCTATTTACACCTTGCCCAAGATCATTTACATAGATTATAAATAATAAAGGGCCTAAAACTGATCCCTGAGGTACGCCACTAATAACATTCCTCCACTCTGACCTCACTCCATTCAGTACAACTCTCTGTTTCCTATTTTTCAGCCATTCAGTTATCCAATTTAAAACGTTCCCACATATCCCATGCAGCTTTAATTTATGAACTAGTCTTCTATGTGGAACCTTATCAAAAGCTTTGCTGAAATCTAAGTAGATCACATCAACTTTCTCACCCCTATCTAATTCTTTAGTTACATAATCCATAAAATCCAGTAAATTAGTTAAACACGATCTATCTTTTCTAAAACCATGCTGAGCATCATTAATTAACCTGCTACTCTCTAGATGATCAGAAATTCCCTTCTTAACCATCTTCTCAAGAATTTTACAGACTATAGAAGTTAAGCTTACTGGTCTAAAGTTATTTGGGTCCTCTTTGCTTCCCTTTTTAAAAATTGGCACTACATTTGCCAATTTCCAATCATTTGGTATTTCTCCAGACTCTAGTGATCTAATAAATATCTTCTCGAGAGCTACTGCAATACTTTCTACACCTTCTTTGAGTATCCTAGAATGAATGTTGTCAGGGCCAGATGCCTTACTAGTATTTAACTGAATTATAAGCCCTTTAATTTCTTCTCTGTCTATATTAATAGAATTTATCACTACTTCCCTTGACCTAGAATTATCATCAATTAATCTAACTGGTTTCTCTTCTGTGAATACTGAAGCAAAATGATCATTAAGGACCTCTACTATTTCCTCATCAGATTCTTTCAAAACCCCTTCATATTTAATAGGCCCTATTTTATCACTGTTAGATTGATTATTGATTCTATAATAGCTAAAGATTTTTTTAGGATCTTTATTATTATTTTTAGCTAAATTAATTTCTGCTGTCCTTTTGGTCTTCTTAAAAATCTTATTTAGTTCATTTCTGGTTGACCTATAATGGTTTAAATTATCTAAACTACTCTCACTTTGTAATCTCTGGTATGCCCTTTTTTTCTCTGAAACTTTATTAGCTATTTCTTGGTTCCACCATAATGGTTTCCTACATTTCTTCCTAATAGACTTCATCGGAATACACTGTTCCTGAACCATGTTTAATATAGTCTTAAAAATATCCCACATCTCATAAGTATTCTTTCCATGGAATTCTATATCCCACCTAATCTGATTTAGCATGCTGCGTAATTTATCGTAATCTCCCCTATAAAAATTTGGAATTTTCGTGGAGTTTGTCGTTGTTCTACCCTTAACTATTTGCAAATTAAACCGAACCATCTGATGATCACTGTTTCCCAATGATTCCCCTACACTCAATCCTTGAACTAAGTGATCATCATTTGAAAGAATTAGATCTAATATATTGGCACCCCTTGTTGGCTTATTAACAAATTGGATCAAAAAGTTATCCTCAAAACACTCCATAAACTTACAACTTGCTCTATCTCTTCCTATCATATTTTCCCAGTCTACAGAAGTAAAAGTAAAGTCACCAAGAATAACTGTATCTTCTTTGCATCCTTTACTTATTTCCCTAATCATTAACTCATCGATACAATCAGTCTGTCCTGGTGGTCTATAAAAAGCTCCCAAGTGTATTTTCCTATTTTTACCAACCTTAATATCTATCCATAATGATTCACCTTCTCCTTGCTCTATGACAAGCTTGTTTTTACCTTCCTTTACATTTAGCCATAATGACTGTGATATCTAATTTAATTGTACTGTTTACACAATACTGGAGATTATCCTTAATATAAATAATAACCCCTCCTCCTCTCTTCCTATTCCTATCTGTATGGAACATGTTAAAGCCCTCAATCTCAACCTCAGGTTTCAAGTGATTACCTGCCAAATCAAGCCACATAGAAGACTAGTCCATAAATTAAAGCTGCATGGGATATGTGGGAAGGTTTTAAATTGGATAACTGAATGACTGAAAAATAGGAAACAGAGTTGTACTGAATGGAGTGAGGTCAGAGTGGAGGAATTTTATTAGTGGCGTACCTCAGTGATCAGTTTTAGGCCCTTTATTATTTATAATCTATGTAAATGATCTTGGGCAAGGTGTAAATAGCAAAGTGTCAATTTTTGCTGATGACACTAAATTGGCAGCTGTAGTCAAAGAGGTTGAGGGTAGCTTTAAAGTGCAGGGTGACAAATAAGTTGTTAGCTTGGGCTCAGAAGTGGCAGATGACTTTTAACCTTAATAAATGCAAAGTTATTAACATGGGGAGAGATAATAGGGAATTTAGCTATGAGATGGATGGATATTGGCTTAATTCAGTTGAAGATGAGAAGGACTTAGGAGTGGTAGTAGATAGGTCACTGAAATCTTCAAAGCAGTGTATTGAGGCAAAAAATAGAGCAAATAGGGTGCTAGGTTACATTAAAAGAAATGTTAGCTACAAGAGTAAGGAGGTCATCCTTAAACTATACAACTCTTATGTCAGGCCACATTTAGAGTACTGTATACAGGCATGGTCACCACATTTTAGACATGATATAAACTTATTAGAGTCAGTACAAAGGAGGGCAACAAAAATAATACCATCCCTGAAGCACCTTCAATATGAAGATAGACTGAGGGTATTAAATATGTTTTCATTTGAAAGAAGGTGTGTGAGGGGAGATATGATTGAGCTTTTTAAAATCTTTTCTGGGATGGATAAATTGGATTTCAGCAAGTTATTTGAGTTAGAAGGTAGTAATAGAACTAGAGGCCACCACTTAAAGATTAAAAAACAGAGGTGCAGACTGGATGTTAGAAAATATTTTTTCACTAACAGAGTGGTGGATTATTGGAATAGTTTGCCACCTGAGACTGTAGACAGCCCAAACTTGAATGTTTTCAAGTGCAGATTAGATGATTATATGGGTATGGAGGGTTAATTTCTTACTTTTTGGTATGTGGATATGTTTCTTGACTCATTCATTCCTGTGGATGCAGTTTCTTTTTATTGTATATTTTGGGGGACTTTGATTTTGTTTTTGGTAATTGCGAAGACTATGGGCAGATCATAGGCCTAGTTTTTTTTTGGCTATTTTGGGCTACTTTTCGTTGTTACTTTTTTAGAGAGGAAATCGAAGAATTTTATGGCGATTTTCGTTTTGTTGCATGAATGGACATAATCCTCTGGATGCATTTTATGTATATTGTAGATTAGATCTGACGAACTCCTGTAAAGGGTGACAATGTTGATGACTTTTCTCTGGTAAGAAATCTTTTTTGTGTTGACTGGAACAGGAGCTGCCAAGTGTAGGCCATGAATGGTCTTTTGCAGTCTCCTTCTTTTCTTATGTTCTTATACTGGGGGGCTGTGCCCCCCAGACCCCTCCAAAGGATTGAAACTCAGGGTCATCGCAGTGTTATCCCCGCGGCGAGCCGTACCCAACAATGAGCCGACGCTCAAAATAATGGTTAATACTTACATCAGACGGGTGGGGAAATTAAGTAAAAAGTAAATAAAAACACTAAATAATGTCAGGCATAGGGTAGGTAGGATATATAGAAAAGAAATGAAGGTGAAAAAAACATCGAAAATATAAGATAAACTAATTTTTGATTATTAGAAAAAAACTAACCATTATTTTGAGCGTCGGCTCGTTGTTGGGTACGGCTCGCTGCAGGGATAACACTGCGATGACCCTGAGTTTCAATCCTTTGGGGGGGGTCTGGGGGGCACAGCCCCCAGTATAAAAACGAAAATCGCCATAAAATTCTTTGATTTCCTCTCTAAAAAAGTAACAACGAAAAGTAGCCCAAAATAGCCAAAAAAAACTAGGCCTACGATCGGCCCATAGTCTACACAATTATTGGTAATTGTGTAGACTATGGGCCGATGCGACTCTAGTTCCTTTTTGGGCTATTTTCATTGTTTTTCTGCTATCGCACTGGCCAATCACAGATCTAGATTCATTTTCATAAATGACCAATCAGATAGCTCTATTTGTTTCAAGGCTTTTTGTGTTTTTTATAATAATCAAAAATTGGTTTATCTTATATTTTTATGTTTTTTTCCCCCTCATTTCTTTTCTATATATCCTACCTACCCTATGCCTGACATTCTTTAGTGTTTTTATTTAATTTCCCATTGTTTAATGTTCAATTAAACCATATTTCGGTGTTGTTAATCAAGTGTCACGTCTTAATTCTGACGAAAACACGATTTTTTCATATTACCTGTTCCGTATTGATTTCTCTGCTTTGATTTGTTTAAAAGGTTATTTTAAGACCTTCATTTTGCTTATTGTTCCAAATTGATGCGTGCAGTATTAGTGTTTTTATTACTATATATGTGTAGTTCAAGAAACACAAATGGTCAATTCCAGTAAAAAAAAAAAGTCACGAAATTTCCGGGAACAATGCTCTACTTTTCCGTCCGCATCTCTCATATTTAAACGACCACCCACGCCGTTTCCCGCTCATTTGTCAAATTTTCATTTTCGTGTTAAGTTTGTTTGTTACCTATTCAACGTTTCGGTGCTATTTTAACCGACAACGAGAAATATGTTGCGTTTCCTATGGATTGTTAAATTGTATATTGTAGATGCATGATCTGACAAAATCCTATGGATGCATTATCTGGGTGGGATTTGATGGATACGGATGACCTTTGATAGGCCCTTGTGGCTTTTGTCATCCGTGAAATTATGTTATGTTATGTAAACAATCCATAGGATTGTAGATGCATGATGACACAATCTAAACAGTTCATAGAGGGTCAAAAACAAAAAGCAACATCATTGAAACTCGTCAAAATCTAAATCAATCATAATAAACAATAATAAAAAACTGCATTAAAGACGATATAGCAAAAGAAATAGATCTAAAACATACCAATATTCTACTTTGACTTTGACCATAGCAACTCCAGGTAAGGAACTAAATCTCGATAAAACTTGGACGAAGGAATTTACACGGCGAGTTAAAACACGACCTTGACTAGGATACATGACTTTCACTCTTTCTTCTTCTTCACAGTGGGTTTGATAGCCTGATGGTCTTATCACTTTGCGGGATCCCTTTAAACGAGGGATATATAAAAGGGTGATGATATGCTTATGACCCTATGGATTCACGTACATTAGACAGAAAAATCAAACAACATAGAGTCACACTAATATGATATTATCCATATTTGAGTATCTCGAAAAAATAAGAATATTAAAAGGTTTAATCTTTCAATAAAAATTCGTCCTCGATGAATATCGACGCGATGATGGAGCAGATGATTCAAGACTATTGCCAAACTCTAGCATTATTTTATGGTTCTATTTCATATTCTCAAAACAGGTGAAGAATTATATTTTGAGAACTACTTCGATTTTACTATATAAGTGCATCAATATGCCAGGGAGCAGGTATAATAAGCAACTATAAATATCAATATATATTTTAATATCCCGAGAAGAGTAAGCGGGCTGTTTAAAAGCTTCGCTAACAGCGACTCAATTACACAGGAAAAATCAGAAGATAACTGGGAAAATTTCTGAGAAGAAAAGGGCATACACTGAATTGTTCAACCGTGTTTGGTATGAAGAGAGAGTGCCAAAAAAGTGGAATGAGTGCAGGGTATCATTGCTGGACAAGGGGGGGCCACAAAAGTAGGAACGAGCTGAAGAACTATCGACCTATTTCCCTGGGGAATACGATAGGAAAAGTCTTCAGCGCAGTATTGAATGAAAGACTGTGTAAGTGGATTGAAAGAGTGAATGTTTTAGGTGAAGAACAGAATGGGTTTTGCATCGGTAGAAGAGCAGAAGATAATATTTTTGTTGTGAGTGAACTGATTGAAAGCAAGAAGAAGAGTGGAGGCAAGCTTTAACTAGCCTTCTTGGATATTAAGAAAGCGTATGATAGGGTGAACAGAAGGATGCTATGTACTGTACTTGAAAAGATTGGGCTTAGTAGGAAAATAGTGAGGATTGTAGAAAGTATGTATGAGGACACAAAGGCAAGATACACATTGGGAAATATAGAGACGGACTGAGTGAAGAGTGAAAGAGGTGTTAGGCAAGGGTGCATCCTGTTACCTACCCTCTTTAGTATATATACTGAAGACTTAGCAGCGAGAGTGAGGAGAATGAATGTGGGTGTGAGAGTACGACAGGACAAAATATGCATGTTGCTGTATGCAGATGATGTGGTAGTGATGAGTGAATCAGCTGAGGAGCTGCTGGATGTTGTAGATAAGTATGGAAGGGACTTCGATGTGACTTTCAGCACTGAAAAAACGCAGATAATAGTCGTTAATGGATCAGAGGAGGAGAGGGATGCTACATGGAGGCTTGGAGAGAGAGAAGTGAGGCAGATATTGGAGTATAAGTACCTCGGAGTATGGGTGAGTCTAGAGGGTTTGTGGAAGAACAAAGAATGAAAAGCAAAGCAGAGCTAGCCAGTGGGTGGGTAGACTAGCTAGTGCCGCAAGAATGAGAGCCAGCAAGCATGATGCCTTGCGTGAGGTATGGAAGTGTGTAGCAGTGCCTAGCATCATGTATGGCATGGAGGTGATGGCATGGAACGAGACTGAAATGAACAAGCTAGAAGTGTGCCAAAGTAGAGTGGCGAGAGCTGCTCTAAATGCGCCCAGGTATGCTGCAATAGAGGCTTTGAGGGGTGACATGGGGTGGAGCACCTTCAAGGAAAGGTATATGAAGGCGATTTTGAAGTACAAGATACGTCTGTAAAGAATGAAGGATGAACGGCTAGCGCGAAAAGTATATCTAGCAAATGTTTGAACGAGTAAATGGAAAAAAAAGGTGCCTGGCAATTGTAAACAGGAGTGGGCTACGTGTTGGTTTGACACGCCGGTTTATAGAAGGAACCCAGGATGGCTATGAATGGGTTATGGTGAATGGAAGTGGAGAAGGGCCAGAGTGGGATGGGAGGAAATGGAGAAATGAGATAGAGAGCGTAGTCAAAATGATGGGAATGAACAAATGGAAAAATGACATGTTACAAAAGAAGACCTAAGATGCGTTTAGAGAGAAAGATACCCCTATGTATTTCAAGTAGTAGGATGGAAGCCTGGGTGGGGATCTACTCTTCCAAGCTAGGGCCCAATGCATGGATGTAAATGCAAGGAACTATAGGTGGTCTGAATCACATGGTAAGGTATGCCAGAGGTGTGATATGGGTGTGGACGAGACTGTGGAGCATGTATTGCTGGAGTGTGTAGAGTACTACAGAGAGAGGCACGAAATGATGCAAGAGGTCTTGGCTGAAATGGGGTGTACAAGGAATGTCAGGGTTGAAAAAACAGGAAGAGAATGGATGATACTAATTCTAGGTTTTGGAAGAGAGACGACTGATAACATGATTGTGGTGGTGAAGGAATTCCTTGAGAAGTTGTGGTGTATCAGAAGTAGAGTACAGTAATAGAATACGGAAGTGGCGCCGTTGAGAACGAGAGAGTGTTATGTAACTTTTTCTTTTTTCTTCTCTCCTTTTTCTGTTTTTCTTTATTTTCCCTTACAGGTACCGCCGTTACAAAGGCCAGCCTCCCATCACGTGAGGCTCCTGTACAATCAAGCTCAATCTCAAGCTCAAGCTCGTGGTCTATTATTGTGGTTTACTATAGTCTTGTTGTCGATACTTCAATACAAGGTGACCTCTTGAGGTCCTGTAGAAATAACCAGTCAGTCCACGCCCGTCACCGACTCTATCAAGATAACGACCTACTTAAGAAAAAGCTATAGACACAACAACTCTAGCCTACTGTTTCCTATCACAGCCTAAATTATATATTACATTATTCTATTTAATAACCCCTGCGAATAACTTATTATGTCAATTACTACCACATCTGATACGCCACGTCATTCTCGGTGAGTGTTCTAAATAGTTGTTATAACCTAACAGATAGAAAGTACTTTTGACAATTTAAATCATTATAGGTCGACCAGAAATGAGCTAAATAAGATTATTAAGAAGAGCAAAAGGCCGGCCGAAATTAATTTAGCTCAAAGTAATAATAAACATCTAAGAAAATTCTTTAGCTATTATAGAATTAATAACAAATCTAACACTGATAAATAGGGCCTATTAGATATGAAGGGGTTTTGAAAAAATCGAATGAGGAAATAGTAAGGGTTCTTAATGATCACTTTTCTTCAGTATTTATATAAGAGAATCAAGATAGATTAATTGATGATAATTATAGGGAGGTAGTGTTGAATACCGTTATGGTGAACAGAGAAATAATTAAAGGGCTTATATTGGTGTTAAATACTAGTAAGTCATCTAACCCAGACAACATTCTTTCTATGTTACTCAAAGAAGGGGTAGATACGATGTCCGTCCAGCCTGGTGCCCTTTGTTCAAAGGTTCTCACAGTGACCATGACCTCCTCTGGGGTTATAGGACGGTCATGGCCCGCCATCTCCCTGTTTTCGGCTACTTGATATTGTGGGTGCGTGCGGTGTATAATCTAATTCAAGTCTTCGATCAGTTGGCCTTCGAATTCCTGGTCGAACTCTTCATTGTCTTCTAGGGTGATACTGAAGACGTTTTTTTTCTAATAATTCCTAAATCTGTCTTCTAGAACCGCCTGATCCTCTATATAATTTCCGTTCTCTTTTTATCGAGCCTTCGTTCTTCCGGTAAGTCCATTTAGATTCTTGACTCGACGACAGAATTTAGCCGAGTTCAACTCGCTATCGATTTTGGAATATCAGGCACTTCCAGATTTCCTCTTGTTCGAGGTTGATAGCCTCTTTTAGCTCGGTCCTTGGGCGCTGAAGAAGCGAGCTTCTTGCCTGGTCAGGACCTTCCCGTCTTATCTTTTCGTATACTTCCCTGTGAACACGAGCGATCTCCCTCATCTCGTATGTCCATCTGGGCTGAGGAGTTTTGTACCGTCTTGGATACGCCCCCGCGGTCTGCTTGTAGAATGGACGTAGTTATACTCTCCAGTTCTTCGTCTATTTCCTCCAAGGTTGCGTCGCTTAGGTCAGCTGGGGCGTATTGACTGAGTCATCTCTGGTAACGTTCCCAGTTGGCTAAGGCGTAGTTTTTGCGGAGATAGACTGGAAGCTGGATCGGCGCGAGAGATATTGGGGTGAGGATCGCTAAGTGATCACTTTGGACTGTTGCGCCCAACTCACTATGATAGTTGAAGGGGAAGCCTTCACTTGTCAAGATTATGTCAAGTTTGGTGGCTGCTGTGGAAGTGATATAGGTCGCAAAATCCGGCCCTATTCATTGGATGTTCTTTCTTCCCATAATCAATTCCAAGTTTCGGCCTCTCTCGTTGATTCTACTATAGCCCGCCGCATGGCATCTGGCCTTTATGTCGCCCCCTAAGATTGCCATTCTGTAGTGCCCAAACGGCGTGTAGATGAAATTTATTGGGAGATAGGCTCGACGAGGGGGGTGCTAGGCTGCTGCTATCACGAGGTCCCTTACCAATGTGTGGAGTTCAACCACCACAAAGGATTCGTCCAGCTCCGGTAGGAATGTGAACGAGATATTCCCCTTAACAGCTATAACGGCACTATCAAACCTTTCCTGTGAATGGTGTTTCATGACAACTCTGTAGCCCGTTATTTTAATTTGACCAGATGTAGTGTTAATACCGTGTTCTGTTATTAATATGATGTCGGGGTCCAGCACGAGAAATATGTTTCCATATGCCGTTGCTTCTCCCTCCAATCCGAGAACGTTGATTATCAGGATCCTCAATCTATTGTTCACTTTCCATATTTTCCATTTAGTGTTTCTGGCTAGTATTTTTCCTTGTCTCGTTACTTTTCTTCTTGAATTCAGCTCGTATCATCTCATGTATCATCATGTAGAACAACTCTGTGGCGGAGAAATGCTTCTTCTACTCTTTTTGTGTCTATGTCATCATCGAATTCCCACTTGTATATATTTTTTTTAATGCCTTGGAAGCTTTTCATGTGCTCCATATCCCCCGGGGAAGGCAAACTGTACGCACGCCTAGATAAATAGGTTGATTCTATCCGCATCTAGTTACTAGTTTTTACCTTTCTTTCCCTTGGCTTTCTTGGTTGAAGAAGCATCTTCCTAGTCTGATGTCGCTGCCTCTGTTCTTTCATTTTCTTCTTTGTACTCTCTTTTTTTGTTTCTGTGCAGGAGTTTTTACTTCTACCGGTTCTTTTGCCTTTTCCTGTTTGGTTTTGTTTCCTGTTTGGGGTTTTTGATTTCTGGTGCTGTCTTGTTCCAATTCTTCTGACTATCGGTTTGGTACCATCTATAGTTGCAGGATGTAGAGAAATTACAACATAAAGCCCCCCGAAGGGCCAGGCGGACGTATACCTTAAAGCCCCTCCCCCCTCCCCATTTGCGGAGAAAACAGGAGAATCGAGCCACATGACAAGACTCGTGGGAACGTTAGTTGGCGAATAACAGTCTAACTGCCTACCCTGTTTGATCTCCCCGCCACATAGGTAGTCGGAGCGAGTCGCTGTTGCTAAGGTGACCACCAAAAGCCCTTCTACGGCGCTCAAAAGATCCAATTACCTACGAGATCCGTAGGCCCGTGGTTAAATCACCAAAAAGCGGTGCCTTTCAAAAGGAACGCCAAGGATGGTGACGGTTGGTGGTGTCTCTAATTAACAAGCTGACTTTGGCACCGCGGTGCCAACCTCCTCATCCCCCCTTTCTCCCCGATGCGGCCTCACCCCTCGTTCTTCTCTCTGCGGCCTCGCCCCTTTCCCCTTAGATGGGGCGGTAGCCGGCTAATAAATAAGCCCCTGAAGGAAAGAGAAAGGATTATTATTCGGTGAGAGACAATAGAGGATCAGTTCAGGAAGATCGATCCTTCACCAAGTAAAGATTATTCGGTGAGAGACGATAGAGGATCAGTTCAGGAAGATCGATCCTTCACCAAGTAAAGATTATTATTCGAGGAGGGACGATAAAGGATCAGTTCGAGAAGATCGATCCTACACCCAGTAAAGATTATTCGGTGAGAACGATAGAGGACCAGTTCGAGAAGATCGGTCCTTCGCACATTTCGATATAACCAACATTATTCGGTGAGAGACGATAGAGGACCAGTTCGAGAAGATCGGTCCTTCGCACATTTCGATATAACCAACATTATTCAGTGAGAGACGATAGAGGACAGTTCGAGAAGATCGGTCCTTCGCCCATTTCGATATAACCAAGATTATTTAAGTTAGAATGACCATTTATATTCGTATTGCGTTACTATGAGTTTATTACGGTACTTAAATTAACTGAAGTAGAAACAATTGTGCGTGAACCCCGTCATATTTACTAGTAGAAGAGTTTAATTTAATTTGATGTTTAACGCTAATCTAAAAGGGTCACGATAAAATAACTAATCGGCAATTGGTTTGTTTACGTGGAGCCTATTTTTTTATTTTTGGAATGAATAGATTTTGTAATAGGCCCAGCTGCAAGTATGTTTAGCCTCGTTTAATTAATTAAGGGAATATAAATATTTTTAATGTTTTTTTGTTGTAGTTAATTGTTAAATATAAAATGTATGTTTATTTGGGGATAATTCCTGGGCGTTTCACTAAATCCTTACGTGTTTGAGACGACTCTTCCTTAAAGCAACAAAATAGCATTCTTCGACACAGGACATCATCGGAAGAGGGATGGTGGGGAAACCACATTTGGTTCATACCGTTTATCGGTAAGAATTTGAACGAGATATTTCCCTTAACAGCTATAACGGCACTATTAAACCTTTCCTGTGAATGATGTTTCATGACAACTATGTAGCCCGTTATTTTAATTTGACCAAATGTAGTGTCAATACAGTGTTCTGTTATTAATATGATGTCGGGGTCCAGCACACGAAATATGTTTCCATATGCCGTTGCTTTACCCTTCCATCCGTCTACGTTGATTGTAAGGATCCTCAATCTATTTCTCACTCTCTCCATATTTTCCTTTTAGTGTTTCTTGGTAGTGTTTTTCCTTCTCCTGTTCCTTTTCTTCTTGAATTCAGCTCGTATCATCTCATGTATCATCATGTAGAACGACTCTGTGGCAAAGCAATGCTTCTTCTACTTTTTTTGTGTCGATTTCATCATCGAATTCCCACTTGTATATTTTTTTATTTAATGCCTTGGAAGCTTTTCCTGTGCTCCATATCCTCGAGGAAGGGAAACTTTACGCACGCCTAGATAAATAGGTTGATTCTATCCGCATCCAGGTTCTTGTTTTTACCTTTCTTCCCCTTGGCTTTCTTAGTTAAAGAAGCATCTTCCTAGTCCGATGAGTCTAATGACTCCGAGGAGTCCGATGTCGCCGCCTCTGTTCTTTCATTTTCTGCTTTGTACTCTCTTTTTTTGTTTCTGTGCAGGAGTTTTTACTTCTACCGATTCTTTTGTCTTTTCCTTTTTGGTTTTCTTTCTTGTTTGGGGATTTTGCTTTCTGGTGCCGTCTTGTTCCACTTCTTCTGACTATCGATTTGGTACCATCTATAGTTGCAGGACATCACCGGAAGGGGGATTGTGGGGAAACCACATTTGGTCCATACCGTTTTTCGCGAGCATTTCATTCAGTTCTTTTGCGAATGTTCCCGGTTGTGTTAGATTCATGACGTGCGCTTGGAGAATGCACGTCAGAATCTTTGTCGGATTCTCGTTTTGTATCTTGAGGTAGGTTTTCTTTGCGTCTACTTGCGTAAGTGTAACCTTTGCTGCTTGGGCATATGTTGTATTGAACCTCGTCTCCTCTTGTTTCTTTTTTCTTGCTGCTTCTTTTTGATCACCTCTTTCTTGACTGAACAAGCCATAGTCATCGATCTATGTCCGTATCCGTAGTTGGTGCATCTTTCGAATGTGTTTGTACATTGTTTCCAGTGATAGCCCTTCTCGCTGCATTTGGAGCACGTCTCCAAGGGTTCTTTGCAGCCCTTGGTTGCATATTGCTTCATCTTATAGCACCGGAAGGAGAACTGGACTTTAGTAAACTCCTCTCTCTCTCTCGATTTGTTCACCTCTAACTTTAGCGTTGAACATGAGGAGGCAATGTTCCTTGGCCTTCTGGGCCATTATTGTCTCTGCGAAGACTAAAGTTCGAGACTAGATCAGTAAATGGTTGCCGAGTCCCAACATCAGTACGCGATACGGAGTGAACCTGCATCGTCGTATCAAATAAATTGCTTCTCCCAATCAGCCCCCAGCACCAGAGGTTCGCGGTCGTCCAGAACTTCCTGGGTAGATCAAACAAGTTCCTCGTAGTCAGATGCCACATATAGTGTCACTACTTCACTGGCTGGGCTGAGGTAGTGGCAGCGCTTATTAAATTATGTTATGTCTTAATAGGCCAAAGCACGCAGTTCTCCCCAAATCCGGTGGCTCGGCCAGTAGTCACTCGGATTCAAGCAACTAAGAGGGCAGCGGCCGACCCCTCTATCTCCTCTTGAGAACCCGGAATACGAAGAACTTAATTCCACAGCCTTCGCTACTGCCTAGGAAGACTGTCTGACTCCCCAACCCCTGTGGGAGAAGGCAGCGAAGAACGAAGTAGAATCGGTTCGCGTTAACAAACGAATAAGATTCGTGGTGGAGAATTCACTACTATTCCGGACGACGGCTGAAGTAACCTCCCCATCGGATAAAGTCTCGTGCATTCCCTGGTGTTACTCCCAACGGGTATTAAAAATCGCACATGATGTCTTATTGGCTGGACATTTCAGTCACAACAAAACCTCTACATATTTTTAAATACTTCTTTTGGCCCGGCGCCGCTAAAGAGATCGCCGTATACTGCCAGTCATGCGAACTGTGCCAGAAGGCCACCGCTAAAGGCCGGGTACCACTGGCTTCCCTGCAGAAAACCCCCGTTATTTCCGAACCCTTCTTCAGAGTGGCTATAGACTTAGTTGGGCCCATCCATCCCCCGTCTAGCGAAGGGCACTTTTATATCCTCATTTTATTAGACTAAGCCACTCGTTTCCCCGACGCAGTTGCCCTCAGGAAAATTGACAGTATTTCCTGTGCAGAAGCCCTCATCTCCATTTTTTCCCGAGTCGTCATCCCTAAAGAAATCCTTTTAGATCGAGGCCGTCAGTTCACGTCGGAACTGATGGAATACGTGAGAAAGTTGCTCCTCATCAAACCCCTCTTTACGATCCATCCCCCCCCCCTCCCGCAAACGGGATGTGTGAAAAATTAAATGGTACCCTAAAGGCTGTGTTAAGAAAGCTCTGTCAGTCTCAGCCTCGAGAATGGCATTGGTACATACCAGTCGCCCTCTTCGCGTGCCGAAAGATTCCTCACCGAACGCTGGGTTTTGCCCCATTTGAATTGGTGTACGGACGTAACGTCCGAGGATCTATGAGCATCCTTAAGGAGCTCTTCATTAATCCCTAATTAGATAAAGAAGTTAAATCCTCATACGCATATGTGATCGAGCTGCGCGAACGCTTGGAGAAATGTGCAGAGTTAGCCCACTCAAACGCGGAGTGCAACCTAGAAAAATACCAAACTTATTTCGCTTTAGAAGGAAAAGCTCGAAAATTAAAGCTTGGCGACGAAGTATTGTTACTACTGCTTACAGAGACGAATAAATTACTCTCCCAATGGAAGGGTCCCTTTCCGGTCCTAGAAGCCCGTGGCCCCGTCGATTACTTGATTGAAGCTCCCTCAGGCAATAGAATGTATCACATAAACATTCTCAAGAAGTATCACCGCCGAGCGTGTATTAATAATATTGTGACTCTGGATGAAGAAGGAACCATGCAAGATTTATACCCATGTGAACCTCCTCTTCAGGTGGTAAACATGGTGTGCGTAGAGTCGGATAACGAGTATCCTCTAACTTCATTATCCTTTTTCCAGGACGACCAGTCCACGGAGTTAGTTTTTAACCCCTTCTTTGGCAAGCCCAGAAATTCTCAATTGCCCGCCCTATTGAAGGAATTCCCCGATGTAATTTCCGAGAAACCACGGTACTTCAAACAGTTTGTTCATGAGATCAAATTGAAGACACAAGAAACCATTAGATCTAAACCTTATCCCCTCCGGATTCATTTTCGATCCACCTTTAACGCAGAAGTGAAGAATCTGCTACAGTTGGGGATTATCGAGCCTTCGTCCTCCGATTATCGCTCGCCGATAGTGATGGTTCGAAAACCTGACCATACTTTTCGAATTTGTGTAGATTTTAGGAAACTTAACTCGGTTACCGTTTTTGATGCCGAGGCTATTCCTCTAATTGATCAAAGTCTACTCCTGTTTGAAGACGCCAAATACACCTCCGAAATGGATTTATGCAAGGCCTATAACCAAATCCCGTTAGCCGACGCATCCAAGAAGCTAACCGCGCTTGCAACGGATAAGGGCTTGATGCAATTCACCCGATTGCCATTTGGTTTGGTCACGGCGGGGAGCAACTATAATCGGTTGATGCGTCGAATTGTGGATGGCTTGAGCGACGTGTCGTTCTATTTCGACAATGTGTACGGGGCTACACATACATGGGAGCGACACGTACACTCACTCCGAGCTTTATTAGATCCCCTCCGCGAGCACGAATTGACTGTCGGACCCTCTAAATGTCACTTCGTCTATGGGTCAATCTCGTATCTGGGATTAGAAATAGGTAAAAATCGGTTAACCAGTCAACGGGAAAATGTCGAGGCTATTGCTAAGATGCCTTTAGCACGGACAAAGAAGGAGTTGCGTTCTTTCTTGGGTGTTGCGTCATTCTACAGAAGATTTGTCTCCCAATTTACTGTGATAGCCGCGCCTATTAACGATCTTTTTAGGAAAATTTCCCCCGACCCCGTTAGATGGAATCCAAACGCGATCTCCCAGTTTAATTTGTTGAAGGAAAAATTAATTTCAGCACCCATCCTTCGACTACCCAATCCCCCAAAGAAGTTTGGGATCAGCACCGATGCCTGTGGTGAAGGAATCGGTTGTGTCCTGGTGCAATATGAAGACGATGGTACCCCTTTTTCCATAGCTTATGCGAGCCGAAAGCTATTGATTCGGGAGAGAGCTTATGCAACTATACAGCAGGAAGCACTAGCCATAATTTGGGGGATAAAGAAATTCAAGTTCTATTTGATAGGTCGTGAGTTCAACGTCAAATCCGATCACCGGCCTCTGTCATATTTGCGTAACATCAGAAGCCAGAACGTCAGACTCATGTGATTGAGTCTATTGTTAATGGAGTACCAATTCACCATAAACTATATAAAAGGCTCCGATAATTGTATAGCCGATAACTTGACCCGAAATCCCACAGAGGCCTAAGTAAACTCCCGTTAGTCCTAGGACCAATTTTATTTGTATATATTAATGTGGTAAGTGTTTAGTTGGTGTAAGGAATTAACTGCCTAAATGCAGATTAATAGTCAGTTTCTTTTATTTTGTTGTAATTGATGTTTTTGTTTTTTCCTAAATTGGGTTGTGTGTTCCAGACTGCTTGGCCTTACGAGGAAGGTTACAGTCCTTATTTCACCTGTCTATGTACGTGCGCTCGTGTGCGTACAATTTTATTGTCTTATTTTAGTATGACGGTTGACCACGGTAGTTTCCTTGTAACAGTCGGACTTGGAGTTGCATTCCAAGACATGTTTTTTGTTGTCGTTTATTTTTTTTTGCAATTGAGTCTCCCCCACCCATTACCTTCTTTAGGAAATGGGGATGAATAAATATCACGATGGCAAACAGAGGCTAGTTTGTTTAGGCAGCGACAATTGTTGCCCTGTAGCGTACGAGAAGTGCAAGCGAGCGGCTTAAAAGCTTTGCTTGAATGAGTCTTTTTTTAAGACTCAGGATGGCCGAGTTGATTCACCGCTTGCTAACAGTGGTCCAGCGACGCGAGAAGCTGTCGCAACTCGCTTACGCTACTTTCATTCTTTCTTTTTTTCTTTGTCCCCTTTCCTACCCCGCATATCTATAATGGTGCCCAGACCCGGGAGTAAGGAAGATGACCTACTAAATCGACGTGAACGGCGTCAAAACATGACGAAGGAAGAGGAAAGAAGACCAGAGGAGCATTTGTGTGGCGGTGGACCTTAGCACGCTGGCATGGCAGGAATGAGCGAGTCCATTTGGCCACGTCGGCATTCATACCTGGCCAAACGAAGCGTCATGCAACGAGCTTGCGTGCGGCAATAACGACAGGATGAGAGAGACTATGAATTTGGTTGAAAATGTGCCGACGCTGAGCGAGAGGAATGAGCGGACGAGGACGGTCAGGAATTGAATAGTCAACCTGGATGCGCTTGGAAGGACTGTCTGGCCAGTCAATCTCGCGAACGACGAATTAAGAAGAGTGACGCAGTGTTTGCGTGTCTTCATCTTGTTCCTGGGCAAGCGCTATTGTTGCCGGATCGATGAGCGCAGTGTAGGAGAGTTGCGTGCCCGAAATCGATGAAATGCGAGAGAGCGCGTCCGGTACGACATTTGAAGAACCAGGAAGGTAGCGAATATCGTTCGTCATCTGCAGGATGAAGTCAGGATGACGAGTGTCAACTGCAGTTGTGTACTGACGAAGTATTACGAGACGAACATGCACCGACAAAGGGCTTATGGTCAGTAAAAATGGTAAATTCACGCCCTTCCAAATGATGGCGGAAGTGGCGGACAACGAGATATATTCTGAGTTCTCGAGAGAACGTTGAATATCTCTTTTGAGCGTCTGTAAGTGCACGAGAGAAGGAAACAAGGGGTTGCCATTGGCCACCAACTTTCTACTTCGAAATTGCACCTATGTGGGTTGAAGATACATCGAAGGCGGCGCTGATGGGGGCTCCTAAAGAAGGATGAGCCAATTCCACAGCTTCGGCAATAGCCTCTTTGGTGCGAGAGAACGAATCGCACGCCTCAGTAGACCATTCTTTTTGGTGTTAGTGAGCATAGAGTTGATAGGTTGCACGACGTGGGCACATTTAAGAATGAATCTGTGGTAGAAATTTACCATGCCACATAAACTCCTGAGTTGCTTGCTTGATGTAGGACGAGAAAAGTTTCGCATCGCGGTAACATATATCTTCGAGTGGGCTAATCCCTGCATTCGAGACATGGTGCCCCAAGAATGAGATTTGCAGGACACCAAAGGTGCACTTGTAGGTGTTTAGTACGATACCATACTCCTGAAGACGAGGAAAATCTCAGTGAAGGTGAAAGAGGTGTTCCTCCAGTGAGGAAGATGATATTAGGAGGTCATCGATGTAGCAAAATACGAAAGGAAGACCGCTAAAGACCTGATCCATAAAGCGCTGAAAAGTTTGACCAGAGTTACGCAATCCATATGGCATTTTGACCATTTCAAAAACACCAAACAGAGTGGTGATGTTAGTCTTTGCGACATCATCTTGGTGAATAGGAACCTGGTTGAAAGCACGAATCAGATCCAAGCGAGAAAAAAATCGTACATCCATGGAGAGACGAGGTGAAATCGGCTAAGTACGACAAAGAATAGCGACCAGGAATCGTCACAGCGTTAAGAGCTCTGTAATCCCCAACTGCTCTGAATTCCCCCGGCCTGGATTTGGGCACAATGTGAAGTGGAGAGGCCCACGGAGAAGAGGAAGGCCTACAAATGCCAGCATCTATCATGAATTGGAATTCATCACGCATTGCAGAGAGTTTATCAGGTGCTAGACGGCGTGGCCGTAAGAATACATGACCTCCTGTTGTCTCGAACCGGTGCACCACACTATGTTTAATAGGCCTGTCCTTCGATGGTGGAAGGGTGAGTTCAGGAAACTCCTGAAGAAGGCGCTGAAACGATGGCTCAGTGGATGGGAGACGAATAGAGAGCAGGGAACTCTGAGAAGGTGAGTACGAACTTGAGACAGTGAGGAGAGTTTTACGGTCGACAAGCTTGTGTTGACGAGAATCGATCAAGAGGTCGTGAGCCGAAAGAAAGTAGAGGCCCAATATTGGACAATCTACCTCAGGGATGATGAAAGTCCATCGAAAAACCCGACGGAGACCGAGTGAGACTTGAAGGTTACATCTTCCATAGGTCCTAATACTGGTCAAATTGGCTGCCTTCAGAACTAAACCTAAAGGGGGCAGAAGCTTTGACGGCCTTGGAAATTGGTATGACATTTCATTCAGCACCAGTTTCCACCAGGAATGAAAAACCAGAAAGTAGGTCAAAAAATACGAAATAGAGGACCTACCTGAAGAAATGAAGCGTAGGCAGGGGGTGTAGACCCTTTTGTCCGATGCCTTTATAGTTTAAAAAAAAGAGAATTGGGGGAAATTGAAGAATGAAGATTTGATTGAGGATTTGGCGATGAAGAGTGATGTGTGAGGAGTGTAGAAGTGAGATTAGGTGAAGGTAGAGGTACTGGTTGCAAATATGTGCAAGGCTGTAGCCATTTTACAGCCTGTGCGCCATATTTGTTGTGATACCAACACCTTTGAGTAGATTGGGTGAAAGTCCCATTATGCTTTAAGAGACTACTAGGGGCAGTGTGGGAAAAGGCATAATGGTAGTTACAAGGCTGTTTACAACGTACAGCGTTGTGACCATACCTTTGATAGTACCAGCATAGGCCCTGATGATGTGGAAAATGGTGAGAATAGTTGGAAGAAGTTTGAAAATATTGCTGCCTGTCACCTTTTGCATCGGGATGCTTTCGTTGGTTTCTTTTTGTGAACTAGAGCGGGACCTTCGCCTTTGATTCGCCAAACTCTGCCTGCGCTAACTCAGCGGCTTAAAAGCTTTGCTTGAATGATTCATTTTTTTTTAGACTCAGGATGGCCAAGTGGATTCGTCGCTAGCTAACAGTGGTCCAGCGACGCGGGAAGCTGTTTTTTTTTATTTGCCCCTTACCTACTCCCCCATATCTACAACGCTCCACATGGACCGATATTTCCCCTCCTTTTTTCCCCGATGCCCCAAAGACCCTTCGAGCGTCACTCGCAAAGGACGATTTCAGTCAGCAGATTTCGTAGTCCGTTAATATAAACAGAGGAGGGTGTGATAGCCTTTGGAATAAAAATCTATAAACAGGCTCACTGTCCCCTCCGATTGTTGATGTCTATTTTCGCCAAATAGACGAAATCTCACTTTCTCCGTACGTAAACCAGAAGGGCCGAAGTATCACAACATTGAAAATTTATGCCCTAGGAGAGCTACCTAACTGTGGGCCATAGTCTCCCCTCCCCCCAGGGGCTATTACAACATGCCCAAGTATCGTCGTTGTTCCTTGTAGTCCTTTGATAAAGGCATATACCCAATTTATTTCATTTTCTTGGCCAGTGGGCAAATTCCTTCTGACGAAATGTTATGCCCTAAAAAATCAATTTCTTCCTCTGCCAGTTCGCATTTGTCCAGGGATATCCTCAGACTGTTCTCGACCATGAGTTTGAAAACTTGATCTAAATGCTCCAAATGGTCGTTTACATTGTCCAAAAATATCAGGATGTCGTCTTAGTATACATAAACAAACCCTAATCCTCGAAAAGTGTTGTTCATGTGTCGTTGGAATGTGCAACTTACGTTCCAGACACCGAGTGGAAGCTTGACATACATTCATAAACTGAACGGCGTTATCGCCGCAGTCTTTTATCTATGCCCATCGGGTTCATGGGGATTTGATGGTAAGCACGAATCAAATCCAACCTTGAAAAAATCCTGTAGCCATGGAGGTTGTCTGCCACACTTTGAATTCGCGGCAATGGATATCTGTGGGCTTTGTAGTCGCATTTACCGCTAGGAAATCGCCGACCACCCTGTATTCACCGAGCGATTCCATCGATATCATGTGAATCAGCGACGCCCATGGTGATTTTAACGGGCGCACGACTCCCTTCTTCAATAGCGTTTCGAACTTTGCTTTGTTAACAAACAATAATTTGAGTAAATATTCACTTGTTATTTGTGATGCCATTTTCATTTTAGTAATAAAAAGAACGACATTTCAAGTCAAATAACATAATGATAATAAGAAAAAAAGATGGGGGATGAACAATACAGCTATAGCCGGCTGCATCAAATATAAATGGGAAGGGATGGCGCATTTTAATCCTATAAGAACATGTCCATCAAAAGATAATGTTCTTCTGCTTTCGCTTTCACCCGATAATAAATACAGAAATGATACTCTTTCATTCCCTCAACTCTATGTAATGGTCTGACCCAAGCTAGGACTTTGAAAAACTCACTATCCTCCAAAACGTTGTAGCAAACCACCTTGTAGCGGGCCGAAAAATTTAGACTAACCCCAATCGATCCAACCCGCTTCCTACACTAATCCAGACGTGAGAAATCGAAGGAGAATGAAACGGATTGTATGTACAGTCCTTTACTAACAAAAAAAAAAATACAATATTTACAAAAAATATGGGTAAATATGCACCCAATGAGCCTATTTATATATATATATATACTAAAACAATCCTATCTTGGAACCCAATCAATCAAAAAAAAATATATATTA
The DNA here is from genome assembly GCA_963969495.1 of Ceratothoa steindachneri. Taxonomy (NCBI): domain Eukaryota; kingdom Metazoa; phylum Arthropoda; class Malacostraca; order Isopoda; family Cymothoidae; genus Ceratothoa; species Ceratothoa steindachneri. The sequence continues at coordinate 110,973,158 of OZ018334.1, read as the reverse complement.
ATACTAAGAGTGAATATACAAAAGGGGACAACCAAAACAAGAGACAACAGAAGAGGAGTTTTCTTACGTGGTACCACGGTTTACGATTTGCCGGCCTCCCCGGGGGAAAATCTTGTCGGCAGTCACTCTTGTGACAAAATTGGGTGTGCGGGGCTTATGGTGCCTGCCACCTCGGAGCTCAGTTGTCTTTAAGATATAGTCAAGTACTCTTAGAAGACTTCTTATATCTTCTTTAAATATCTTCGAAATATTTTCGTTACAGTCGCTCTTGCAAAATGCAGGCAATGTTTTTGTTTTTTTTTTTTTTCTTTTTTTTTTCTTCTATTCTGGTACTTTAACGCTGTCTCATAAAATCTTTAACATTTAGTAGCTAATAAAAAAACATGAGATGTTAAATAACCTTATACATACAACATGAAATCAAATACATATGTACAAAAGAAAATATAATAAAAAAACCCATTCCCACTCACACACACATTCTTACAGAAAGAGGGCGAGTGTATTGGGAAAAAGGGTGGGAGAATGGCCCCTTCACACCCTCACATTCGCTCCACCACAACCTCAACTCTGAATTTGAATATTATAAGCCCCTTCTCATGACAACATCATAGTGGCATCATCACATTTTCCTGGCCACCATCCACGTCACCAACAGAGCTCATTCACACCATAGCCGCAACGAAGTTCGGGTATCGTGCGAAGTACTCGGGTAGTTTTTATGTAAACACCGGGTGGCGACAGCAGCTCGGCCGCGCATAAAAGCTTCTTGCCTCCGTTTTGTCTCTAAAGTACCAGGTTTTGCAAAATTTATGTTGCAATGAAATTTTATATCTTTCGAGATGTTTACGTGTGTGATAGAAAAGGTTCCGTCAAACAAACTTAAAGTTCTACATTTCCACCAAGTGTCATTAAACGTCTTTTCAATTATGTGCCGAGATGGAAGTGAAAGGAATCGAGATCTCTGCACTCCTGGGCTAGGGCCCCATAAGTCCAATATCGCCAAGTGGCTCAATATCAACCAAATGACCGTCCACATAGTCGCAGGGACACTTAAGAACGGGAAATACCTCAAAGATTTAACTTGTTCAGGCAGATATAAAGTTGTCAATCATTTGGCTGTGAGAAAGGCTTCTGAAAAGCAAGATGATCTCGCTCGCGAGGAGGAAGAAGAACTCGGTAGCAACAGTATCCACGATCGTCTAGGAAGACGGTGGCAAGATCTTGAGGTGGGTGGAAAGCGCTCTTATTACAGAACGTATTGGTGAAAAACGTCGGGAGTACTTTCGTCTCTCGACCACTTCAAGTGTCATGGTAATCGAATTCTCATTTTTTATCTGATGAAAAAATAACTAAGTATAGCAATGCCTCTGGGCATTCCTATAATAAAAACCTCCTGGGAAACTTATATATATATATATATATATATATATATATATATATATATATATATATATATATATATATATATATATATATATATATATATATATATATATATATATATATATATATATCATCATTTAATATGTATAAAATTCAATTATTTGGTCATTTAAATAATTCATGCAATCCTTTAAACTTGTTAATATAGTTATTCATTCATTTTACTCTAACTTTGTCAATTTAATCTTTCAAATAATTTACTTCAACTTTTTTAAATTAAATCATTTTATGTGAAACTTAATAATTAATTAATTCATTTATTTTCTTGCCAATTCATTTAAGGTATACTGTTCCAAACAACATCTCTTAAATTTCACACACAAACAAACAAACACACGTTCCCAGCTCGATCAAAAGAGCACGCGATGCTGCCCACTCCACTCGCTGCTTTCTTCGTATAAAAGGTCTGTAACCATTCCTTCTACAATTATTCATTTACTTAGTTAATTCCATTTTCTCTCACAATTCTTTGCAAACGACCATACGAGAGTAAGTCCTAATTATTTTTACTTTTCATTGCAGTCCCAATTCAGTCGATTATAGATACTTTAAAATACTACATTATTTACTCCACATCAAAGATACTCTAAATTATTTACTATATTTACTCATAGTTACTCAATATTATTTACTCATAGTTACTCAATATTATTTACTCAAAGATACTCTATTATTCATTCTATATTGTTTCACCATATTATTGATCATATTTACTTAACCTACTTATCTCATGTACATTCGTTGATTTTATGAATATATTTATATTTGTGTAATTGTCTTTCTTAAAGCCCAAGTCATTATTCCAAAATTTACTTCGCTGTCGCATTAGGCCTAGAGCTAAAGGCAGACATCTTCGATCAAACAAAATTTATGGTTATGGTTTTCGAAACGCTATCTAGGCTGATTTATTAACCGAAGAAAAATCACATTGATAACCATACACTATACTAAGTATGGGTTCAGAGAATCTTTCCCTGATCATCTTCATTTCATTGGTCAAATTGCGTTTTTCCAAATTAGACTCGATGAAAGATGATTTCAATAACCAATTAAGTAGGAATCCATGCTTAAAATAGGCCAAAAATTATATGGTTTAACATTAAAATAAAACACATATTTCTTAATTAATTTATATCTAAATATTCCTAAGAAAACTGTTAATAGCTTTCTATCAAGGCTAAAGAAAATTCTGATATTGCGTAAATGACTTTAGAATGACTTACATGAGCATTAGAAAAAAATATGAGCAATGAATGATTTGATTGGTTTATTACATAAAGCTCACAGTGGTAATCACCACGACGAGCAGACTAGGAATAATGAAACAGGAAGAAATACGAAGACAGCCCCTAATCTTGTCAGATCATTTTTGGCAAAACATTTATAATTAAAATTGCAATCAATCGCTCTTCCTTGGGACAGGGGTGAACATACTATAACTCGGGTTTCAATTTTTGTTTAGGAGTCTGATCGCAATAATACAATTAATCTATTTATTGGTCTTTTTTTTTTTTTGCATTAGCGGCTCGGGCGTTGTGTTTCTTTCCAAATTGAACGACATCATGTTTCATCTTGCGTGCATCCGCGCATGAAAGTGCCATTATTGTTGAAGTGAACATCGGGAAAATAGTAATAACTAAAAAATTTTGGTAACTTGAAGCCAGTTTCGAGCCATTTATGGGTTACCATTATAGACGGGGGGCGGAAACCCCCCTCGCTCGCTCTCAGAAACAAGTAGTACAATGAAAGATTTGGGAACAAAGGATGAAGCATTATGAGATCGAATGAAAAGAATGCCCGAGTCGCTAATGTAAAAAATTACCCATTTATTTACCTTAGAGCTGGTTAGGAAAACGGCGGTTCGGACCTGACTGAAGGTCTCTTATTCATCCTATCGCCTACTTTTTTTAAAATTTGATGCCAATTATTTTTTTGTTCATTCCTTACGCACAATAAAGTAACAAGAATACAAAACAAATATAAAAATTCTACGAAAAAAAAATTGCAAGACTTAATGATACTGAACAAAAAACAACAAATATTTTTGTACTGAAAAAATCCTAAAATAATATTATGAGATTATCTATTTTCAGGTGATTTGCCCTTTCGACGTAGCACAGTTTTCATTTTACTTTTTAGTTTAAAACGACTGTCCACAACATCCTCTGATTGCCCACTTCCAGTTGTCGCGTTAATACCTTCTATTAATACTTCTAAAGCACCTTCCAGCCTCTCTCTATCGGATCTATATTCTCCCAAAAAGTTCTTGAATAGTGTCTCCACGTCCTCCCCCTCCTTCTTCTGTTTGGTCCCCAAAGCAATCGCTGCTTTGATCGCATCAGTTGGCACATGGCTAGACTTTACTCTGTACTTACTGTGTTTGTTCGGATAGATGGTAATTTCGCGACGAATAGCACCCCTATTCGAACACAAGCCGATGACGGAATTTGGAATACAGGTCCATTCTTTGAAAACAAGAAGAAGTCGTTCGTAAGCCTCGAGGTATGAAGCTTCCTTCAATAATCTTCTGATTTTTCCATGGTACTGAAGATCGGGTAAGTCATTAACAGCCAGACCAATCAGGAGATTTGCCATGAGAACCGGAATTAAAAATAAGAATACGACCATGAATATTTGGCTTATTACTAGTTTTGCTGTGCTACCATCTTTGGTCTGTTCATAAATGTCCGTATAGTCGATTTCCCCGAGCATCATCATTAGCGTTTTGACGAAGGCAATTGGAAATGTCTTAAAAACATTAATATTGCTGAGTAAAATTCCAAACGAAAGTGTAAACGCAATTAACAACGAGGAGAACGCGAGGAGAAATGTAATTATCGACTTGGCTACTCTTGTAAACATTAAAATATAGATACCGAGTGAAGGAAATCTTCCGAGCAGCATCATAAACTCGACCCAGGTGAAGAAAATGGACACAGCCGCTACATTACTCTCCACTTCTCTGTTTCTGATCCTACTATCCCTTGCGAAGACTACAAAGGCTGCAGTTCCTAAAGCAATCGCCTTAAAGTAAGTCTCCCACTGCTGCAAATACTTCTTGATATTTGCAAAGATTGTAATAGTTCCAGGAATGAGAAGAACTAGTACCATAACTATATGTGCAACGTGAACCATCATGAGCATATTTTGTTCATTAGCCCAGTCACTGCCCATACCAAAAGTCTTAACGACATAAAAAGTATGAATGATTAGAAACAAAAAGAAAAGCATGACGTATGTATAGAAAAACCATCTGATTCTGTTCCATTTGTGATAGAGAAAACTTTCTATCAACGGATGCTTAAGTAACAATTCGTAATTAGACCCAGAGATATCAGATATGATGGATGCTTCAACATCTTCGCTAGATCTGGAGAGGAGGACAGAGTAATTCATTTTTATGTGAAACTGCGGACTTTCGGGGTCTTCATCAGACACTTCAATATAAGAATCAAAAATTCTCTTCAGAAGTAATTGTGCTGATGGCATATTATGTAAAACTAGAGAGCATCTGGATCGGTTCTTTGAATCAAGCCGCGTTAAATGATCGCCATGTTCTATAAGTAGCTCGCAGCAATTTAGTGAGCAACTACTCACAGCGATGTGAAAAGGAGCATAGCCATTGTGGTCCTCCCTTAGGATGAGATTCGAGGTCTTTTTACTTTGCAAAAGGGATGAAAGTGATTCGTGACTGCCGGAGTGGCAAGCGGCGTGGAAGACTGATCTTCCATCTCGGGTTATGACTGTCGGATCCGCACCTGCTACTAAAAGCGATTTAACAACCATTGGAAGATTCGCACGAGCAGCTAAATAAATAGGTGTTTTGTGAAGCAAGTTTTTCTGATTGATGTCGGCTCCATTTTCTATTAACAAGTCGAGACACTGAAGGATTTCCTCTTGAAACGTCGATATATTTTCTCCGCTCATGAGACTGTGCAAGGGCGTGTTTCCCTTATTGTTGAGAGGAAACATTTCATTTAAAGTGTAGTCATACTCATGCATGAGGATCAGCAGGATAAAAACCAATTCTGTACAGTGTGAGTAACACGCCAAGTGAAGGATAGTGTTTCTATCAGCGTCTGTCACGCGCAAATCGGTAGTCTGTTTCAGGAGAAGGGAAGCGATATCAAAGGTACCGTTTCGCGCTGCAGTCAGCACTGGCAATTCTTGGTAGGGCCAATTAGAGTTAGGAAGTGAAAGAGGTAGAGTATTAGCAGATGCACCGTGGGAAAGCAGCTCCTCTACTCCTTCAGTCCATTCTTCGTTGACAGCAAGATGAAGTGCAGTTACTCCATCGTCATTAGTTTCATTCGGCTGCAAATAAGAATAAGGAACTTAATTGTCTTGTAAATTATGACCAGTTGGATTGAATAAACCTTTTCGAAACCTCTATAAAAAGATGGCGGGAAGGACAAACCAAAACGTATATTTTCTTTGGTTTTTAATTCAGGTCTTTCTTAGATTTGCATTAATTTCATACTTCTCATTCGCAAATTTATTAATTTTAAACTGAAGACTAAACGGCACAAATATGTTTCAAGTATTTTGTTTCATTTTATTATGAAATAATTTATATTTTTTAGGATCACTAAATGTAGTAAGCAGTAATAGGAGGGACGGGGAGATGGCAGGAAACAATAACCTAGTAGTTCGGTAGGAAACTAATGGAGTGTGGGAAACCCAGCAGTGCCAACCAATAGAGGAAATTCACAAACCATAGACACAAAGAACTAGAAAGGAGCCGTTCAAAGTACTCGGTAATATCACGAGATTAAAACCCTTTTATAGATAAAAGAAACAAAGTAACTGCTCGAAGATTAATACAGAATATTTATATAAAAATAAAGGAGAAGTTTAATGCGAACAAAGAAAGTAGGTTATAAACACATAATTAAACCACGCAAAAAAAGTTAGCCAACATATGATCACGAAAATCCATGATTCCTAATTTCCTACCTAAAGTTTATCCAAGTAAACAACAGATTAAGACTTCATTTCTTCGTAGGAAATGTCGTCAGCATTGTCCCCTTTATTTATATCTTTAAGCACTAAAACCAGCGTGGATCTTGGCCAGAGTGAGAAAAAAGGGTTTTGTGGTGAATTTAGGGGAACTGTAGATATGTATGTGCAAAAGATAAAGCCCAAATTGCCAAAGGGGGATATTGCATGGAACGCTAGCTACTAGGAGTTAACCTCTACTGAACTTTCACCGTTCCACAGTGAAAGCAGATTCCCTTGCAAAGAAAAAAAAGAGGGAAACGAAATTCAATGGAAGAAATGGACCGAATACCAGATAGAAAAGCTAAAGATTACTATTAAAAGCCAAGAGAACTATTTAAGGTCTCGGGTTACTTTAACTTATTGTTTCTATAAACAACATATGAACAAACTTCTTCCCATTTCTTTTACATTTTTACATAATGCTTCCCATTCTACATCAATCTATGATATAACCTGTAACCTACCATAAGTTAGGTTATTTTGACCTTTCCACCTAACATCTGTCGTATATAGATGCATCCAAAAAAGAACATTAACATTTTGATTCCCAAGATCACTTTAACATTTCTCTCGCCACTAAACCTTGGACACTCTCATACACTAACTGATGAGCTCAAACTCTCCCCCAAGAAAAAAAAACCTTACATCCACGTAGTGTGAAAGGAGAAGTTTCAAGCAATCGATATCTTTCTTGAAGCAGAGGATGTGGAGAAGGCATTGTCCGCCGATCCGAGCCTCCTTAATTTCTTCAGGGCTGCAGTTCTCCAGGTATTTGGCCATGACGTTCATGTTGCATTGGTAGATGTGCTAGTAGAGGAGTAAAAGGCATCAGTAGAGCAACCCGAAATGTTGAATGGAGACACAGTAAGTATTGTCTCTCGACTGAACTTTCCGGACACGCTTCAAACACATGTAGCCTGGCGTGGGAACCGGGTGGCTAATAAATTCGACATTAACCGAGAGTTAGGGGGTTCAGTGATGGTCATATGGATTAAACCTCAGTCTACATATCTCAGCGAAGCGGGGTCAGTGGTTCGAATATCATCACCACTTATTTTCTTTCCTACACCCCAAATTATACTCCACCTGTTCCGCCCTATGGTGGGGGAGTGTTCAGGTTGCCACTGTGCTGTTAACTTCACCTCAGAGAAGGCAACTAAGTGCAATCACACTGATTCATGAAATAGGTATAGGCGCTGTGATGGAAACATCTATTATATAATAATTTCATGTATCCTTTTTGGCTTATTTGTCACGGAATTTGCATAACATCACTCAGTCTAACCTTAATCCCGGAATTAGACTATTTTGTTTCGTTTGTGTGGGGGGGGGGGCGTTTCCCACTGAGATCAAACCTTCCTCAACTTAATCCACGAAGTTTAATAAAAAAATACCTCTCCTGCGTGTGTGGTTAAAATCTTTTCAGAGCAATGATAAAAATAAATACATGAAATTACCTAGGAAACATTTGTAACTATATGTCGTTGATTTCCATTTGTTAAAGTATGTATTGCATTAATAAGCCCGCGCTATTTCACAGAAGAGTATTTTAAAAAGACAGAATGTGACGCCAACTTCTATTAGTATATGGAATGAGGTCCACCGGTCTATTTTATGCAAATTATGGACCGGTCCAAACGGGAAAAGACTAATGTTTTATTGTACTGGTCCTCACAAATGGAGCGAATTCCAGGAATTCAGTCATGACCGCTTTGTGTTAAAAAGGAAAGTGGTAGGAATACATTTGTAACTGGGTAAACTCACCTTAAGGAAATTGATGCACATCGAATTCCCTTCCTGAAACTCTTCCGAACTCATGACCTGCGAGAGGAAGGCGAGGCCCCTGGCCTTGGCGCTAGGCCGCCGGGTCGACCCGGACCTCCGAACGGTGTAATAATTGGTTCTGGGTGCGCTGGGCGACGTGGGGCAATTCTCAAGGTCGTCATCACTGCGACGCAGCTCGATCTCCTCTTCCTCGGCTTCCAAGTCCTCATCATTCTTCTTCTTTCTCCTGACAAGGGTTAAGGTAAAATTAAATAAAGATGCGTGGGGAGTGGAAGCAACAAGAATAGGATGTTATTTCAAGGCAAAATTGTCTTGTTTTACAAGATTGTGGTCCTTTGGACAACAAAGACTCCCATGGGTATAGAACCGAATCGATCTCGATAACAGGAGTACAAATGGGACATTCAAGTAAATAGATTGTAACTGCAGTGTTAAATTGGGTTATTGTCTTTGTTGGTAAAAGACCTCTCTAATTTCCTTCTAAATTTGTAGATATATGCCAAAAAAAAAAGATTTCCATCAATAAAAGTTTCTGATGGTCCAAGACTCCTAAGAACTATGTCTCTATTTAGTTTCCTTCTTTTGCATAAGTTTTAAGTTATTTGGATACTCGTAAGCAGAGCCGGATTAAGGGGTGGACCCAAGGGGCCGGGGCTTTGGGCCACCAACCGAGAGGGGGCCTCCCACCAAACTGCAGTAGCGAGTGCTCCTTCTCAAAACTCAAATTAATTGAGAACCGATTACGGACATCCATGAAGCAGGAATGACTTGTAAATCTGGTTATTATGAGCATCGAGTCAGATATCCTGCGTGAATTGAACTTTAGTGACATCATCAGCGACTTTGCAACACAAAAATCGAGTGTCTGGACTGTAATGGTTATAACTCAATCCATTGTCTGATTTGAACTATGTTTATTGGTTAGTTGTTAGTTATACTATAATTTTTCCTGAAAAATTAAATAATTGTAACTGAATTTCTGTGTGTAAATAAATTTGGTAAGAACAACTCGTGTTCATTCATTTCATTTCGTGTGTATGCATTACATATTATAGCATTGAAAGGAATAGTCCCCGTTCAGTATTTCCTAAGTAAAAGTGTCCGATTTATATATAAGGATTTAAGTTACTAGTCTGAGGTGTATGCTCTAGGGCCCCTATTGCCCCCCGCACTCCTGAAACAATCTTGGATCTGCCACTGCCCAACAGCTAGCAATGGGCCACCCACATCCTAAATACGGCCCTGCTTGTAAGGTTATCAATATACAATATTTTGGGTGTAGTAATATATATATATATATATATATATATATATATATATATATATATATATATATATATATATATATATATATATATATATTGATTAGGGCTTCACCTGTTGAACTTTAAGGCTCAACAGGAGAAGCTCTCGCTGAAGGCGAGATTCTGTGCTCATATGGAAATTAGCCACAAGACCGGAAGGGTTCTTCTATCAAAAAGCATTTTCACCTCTTCGGCTACATTCCACCCATTATTAAAAAAACTCATGTATATGTAGATGATTTTAAATACCATCCCCGATCTAATATCCTTAAGAATTCAAGAATCCATGTTTATAATTTTTTTTTACCCCCACTCTAAATTTTGACTCCTCTTCCCATCTACTACTCTTGCTTTCAAATAATAACCAACCACCTAATCTTCTCTTTCTTCTTAAGCTCCTCCCGCTTTCCCGCTACTATTCTTTCAACAGCCGTTTGCCAATGGTTAGTGGTTTTTTTCCAATTAATAGTTAAATTTTATTTATTAATTAAATTCTCCACCATTCAAATAACCTAGTAACCTATATAGCTCTACCCTCTTCCCCTATTAAGTGTCCGATTAATCTACTACATCCAAAATCTTGAATGTTTAAACTTTTACCCGAAACGTTGTGCATATCACGTAAACTAAATAGCTTCCCGTTTTACATCCTTTCCGTCATCCTGCAAACTATATATATATATATATATATATATATATATATATATATATATATATATATATATATATATATATATATATATATAGTATGCAGGATTCATATATATATATATATATATATATATATATATATATATATATATATATATATATATATATATATATATATATTCTAAATAATGCAGTAATAATGGTTAGTTAGCAGTATGGCCTAAAGGGCGAAGAGCGTTTTTTAGGCCTAGGTTCGAAGCGCACCTTATAACCACTTTCTTTAACGGGTAAAAAGCGTTTATATTATTTTATTCCGTTTGCCATCTCTCTTTCTTCCCTATTTTTTAGTCTATGTTTGATCCTTGTTTGGTTTTATTAAAGAGACGAAATCGCCTGTGAATCATTCTTTCCTTTTCCTATGGGTTATTTTGCATCTAGTGTCACGTAGGTATTAAGAGTTTCCGTTGCCTGAGTGAACCGCACTAACTAGAGGCAATTAAATTATTTCACGAGTCAGGAAATTTAATTTCGTTAACAAGAACAAAGACGTACAGGACGAAAATGCAGACAAATCTCCGAACTCACGTGACAATTTCTTCTCAACAGAACCCCCTGGCAATTTAATATATTTTTTTTATTTACCTTTTGCGCTGCTCAACCTTTTATTCTTTTCCCCAAAAGTGACCCTTGATTAGTTTCTTTCGAAAGAAATTAATTAAATAATCGTCAAATAATTCAGGCTCTAAAGCGAATAAACAAACGACAGTTTTAATTAACTTGAAATATTCAAATAATTGCCAAGATGACGTCGTGTATGCACGCGACACAAATGACGTCAGAGCGATTCACTAGGCAACGAGGATCGCGTCGTCCAATCAGAGATCGAGTTTAAGAGGTCGTAGAAAACAAAACAAGAAACAGCAACAGGAAGCTATAGTGAGCCAGTTTTCTGTGGCATTGCATAAAAGAAAATAAAAGTTTATTCTATTTGTGTTGGTGTAATCAGAGATAAGAATGCCAACACCGTGTTGCCAGTTGCACGTCATAAAAGAGACCAGATACGCGTAACGGTCAGATCTGTTGAAAACCTCTTCTTTTTTTTTTAACAATCTCATAAATGCTTTAAATGAACTCTGACCCCTCGGTTTCGGTTGAGGGATTCGCGGAACTTGCTTGACTTTAAATGAGATCTCTTTTTCACATTTTACCTTTTCATTCATCTTATATCATTGCCCCTTGCCAATACCAAATCGATGGGCAAATGCCGATACATTACGGTTAGATAAAAGGAAAGAATTTATTGATGTTCAGATACAGTCAATTCTTAAAGTATTATTAATTACATAAACCTTAAAATTTCAGGGAATTCCCATTACAGCTTAATTGCTCTATTTTCCCCCTGGGTCCATAAGAGCACAATTGTCACAAAGACCCACAAAAACACGAATTTCTCTCATTCGTCGAAGATGACGTCACGAAACTTTCCGCGTTTTTTGGTCGAGCCAATTCGTTGTTTCCTTGAAAACGATTTTTTTTTTCTATTTACAGTGGTCGTCTTTATGGAGTAAAGTGTACCTTAAATATTGATTTGAATAAATTACAATGGGTTTGTTTATACAGGGTTGCTATGATTAAAGTACGTGGGGATTCATTAAAGAAATTGCGGAAGGGAAATATCACTTGAAAATGATTAAAATGAAACTAGCAGTGAAAATCTATCGAAGACGATGAATCTACGAATCAAATTTTGAATGATTCCGAATTTCTGTTGGTGAAGAAGCAAACAGAGGAACCTCGGAGAAATGAATAAATGATCGACACTTTCACTGAAATCTAAACGGCATCTTTGCTGCAAACCTCCCCCCCCCCCAGGTATGACGCATCAAAATGTGGAAAGAAACCGAAGGAAGTAAAGCTAACAAAGAGGAAACGAGACATTGATGCAATAATACAATCAGGAAAAGACAAATGGGAGCAGGAAAGGATGAGTGGAAATACAAGGCTATAATTGTGGTCCCATAAATGCTGTACTGGCTACATGAAGGACAAGGCTTACCAATCCTTCGTGACACACCTCAACCGCGGCTGGTCTATGACTACATGATAGTACGTGACGGAAAAGAGTGAAATATGTTAATGACACATTTCTTGCATGGGTGAGGCTGAATTTTGACCCTTCTATGCTTTAGATCGAATCCGCAAGACCTAGAAACACAAAACGACGTTGCTTTCGTTGTCGTTTTGATCTATTTTGAGATAAAGCAATGAATTAAATACAATCCAAAGGCAAACCCAATCTGTATAGAACTGTAGTCAACTTCAATACCTCTTAGACCAGTGGTTATTAACCTGAGGGGGGAACGTCAGTAATTTCCAGGAGGGGGCGGCCTTGGGAAAAACAAGAATTTCTCTGTATTTGTTGTTCTCTTAACGATAGCCTGGGGGTAATATCGAGAAGCTTATGTTATGTTATTTTGACTTTTAATCTTAGACCATCTGGGCATAGGGAAACCATGCTTTTAGTGGGTTACGGATATATAATAGTAATTAACAATTAAAGCATAAGGTTTTGTTTTATTTTCTAACTCAATTTTGGCTATACAAAAGAAGTTTGCAAAGGCCCTTTGGGTTAAAGAGTTGTGGAGCAATGATTCAGTGACCTTAGAGGACAAGAATTATAAATAAAAGCGTTTATTTTGAGTAATTTCAATCCACATTGGTTGAGATTAGCATAGAAGGAACGGAGGTTTGTACACTTCATTTCACCCACGCAATTAAACTCATCCATTTACGTATTATTATTTAAAAAAAAAACTTACCTTCTTCGCCATGGGAGAATATTACACAGTTTTTCCCACGCCATGTGTCAACAATTTATAATGCTATCACAATAACAACAAAATTGATATAGATAAAACAAAACAAAGTCACTTCTGTTTCGATACAAACAACAAAGAATGTTGACACACTTGTTAGACAAAAGTGCCGAGGTTGGCCGCACGCGACAGACTGACTGTGTATTGGCCGAGTTCACTTCCCTGCACCGTTGTCAAGGAAACCACTATGGCATTCATGAAGAAATCTGAACACGATTTCCTCTGTAAAATTAGTCGATTCTCGGAAATGAGAATAAAGTTTAATTACGAGCATCTGGCTGATTCAAATGTCGCATTGAATATTAATCGAACTTTAAATAGGTTTATACTTTTTGTAAATAATGAATATACAATGAAAAATATGTCCTGTCGTCACTAAGTAACCTTGAGTTATTTGTCATTTAGAAAAGGATCCATTTGCATATATAACCTCAAGCCAAACTTGGCAGCTCTTTAAAAGTTAAGATCTGAAAGAAGAAAAAGTTATAACTAAATTTGTCGAGAGAAAAAAGAGAAATACACAAACAAATATGAATCAAATAATGCCGATTCTACCATTCGTTTAAAAGAAATATGTATATCAATTCTCCTAATGAATATTTATTTTAAAATCAATCGTCGATGTTTCTTGGAAACCATTTTGGCGACTTACGAAAACTCCAATTTCTCAGGATCATTTTCTTAGATTCCTTAGAACCCTGTTTCTTTATAACTACAATGAGATTTAGGTCAATTCGAAGTATGTGAAGGAGAATTAAGGCTATAATCAGCTTGCTGATGGTGTACACCAAGTTGGTCAGGTCAAAAGACCACAGGCTAAATATGGAATGCCGGTCAGAAATGGGATGACGTCATCATGCAAGGTGAAAGGACATTGTGGGAGTTTGTTTGATAGTTTTCACCCCTTCAAACCCCCATACCCACTAAGGTCATGTAGGACCTTCATTTTTAACTCGGGAACCAGAAAACAGGTTAATCCATCATATGAAATGCGCCCTCTCGTCTTATGGGCAAAATTGTGACCTGGTCAATGTCCGAACGTTCCTGCGGACATTGTGAGGAAGTATTTTGTTTGGACTCCAAACAGCGTTCTCTTCGTCGCCCCGGGGACGTAAGGATCTGTTCCGCGTCAGAGGTATGTGGATATAGATACCCATCGGCCGGAATCCTTGGAACCGAGTGTGTGTTGTGAAGACGGGAGAAGAAAGAAAGCGGTGTTATAATTGCCTCTGTGTGTGATGAGAAGTGTGAGGTCTACCCACCCTAATACAGGGCTGAGCACAGCGCGTCCAGCAATTGGTAGCCAGACCTCGACGTGCGTTGACGTTTGTGTCCGCTCATTCCGGGATCGAACCCTGAACCGCGACGTTGGGAGACCAGCGCCGTATCCATTCGGATAGCAAAAGCTTTGGAGGAGGAGGATATAAAACTTCTATTATTATTATTATTCAAGGGTGATTGTGATTTATCTAATTTTACCCGAGAATGAGGCATGATCTCCTTGCTCCGGTGCTCTCACCCCACTTCCTTGGTTCCTTTATGGGGTGAGGGCATGAAGACCTGCATCTTCTCTCAAGCTTTTTATTAGTTGATAGTCGCTTTGTGAGGTCTCATTGTCTTGAAGAACGCCATCGAGAAATAACATCCTGTTTTTGATTATCGTCCTAAATCTCTCGTCTAATTAAAAACGTTTCTAAGTTTCTGCCCCAATTAATGTGAGTAAAGATAGGAAAGGAGATGAGATTTTTTGCATTTGTTGTGTCCATTTTTAAGAGCGGATATTTATTTGGCGCATCCATAACTGATTATTTTGTCTGTTTATTTATACCCATTTTTTCTGCAAATGAAGAAAGAAGCGCTAATGTTATTGGACACCGTTTGATCCGATATTTGTCTTCAAAAACACAATATTCTTCCCCGAATTTTACACCGTCGCTCGGCCTCCTACTTCAGGCTTTTTTTAGGATCAATCTTTGCTCCTTTTGTAAGAGGATTTGTCACTTCAGTTATTTACATGCAAATGAAAAATATTGAGTAAATAAAATGACTTCCTTTGATGAGTCAATACAAGTAAGGCAAAACCTGATATTCATTTTTTTCAGGTATTTTTCAGGTATTCCCCCATGTAAGTTTAGTAAGAATGGCTTTTCTCATGGCCATTACACTTCCTCCAAGTAGAGAAAACTTGCTAAAGATTGACACTAACGACCACTACTCCTTTGCTAAAAACAAACAAACAAAACACTAACATGCTTCTCGATATGGAGTGAATAACAACCACTTTATATACATAATTTCTCCGTTTGTGGAAACCATCTCAAACCAATGTTTGCGACCAGAGTTTCCTAGACATAAAAATAAGCAATATTAAACGAATTTTCCCAAATCTTTTATACCTTTTAGACTTTTATACCGTTACTCACTTCAAAGCAAGAACAATTTACTTCCTTTCAACGAAAGACCACATACACAAATCCTGATACATCTCTCAGCCTTACATTCGGCAATCAAAAGGTTTGAAAGACCTTGTTAAAATGTAAAAATAGTCTTCTGCTTTCCCAATACAGTTGAAACCGAGTTAATTTCAGGGAATTTCTCTCAAATAACGAAATTGCAATAAATCTTATGTGTAGGCAAACGAATAAACAGTCACAAATATGATGTACACACTGGAAGTCTATCCAAGTGTGCAATTATTCGTGTCTTCTTCAAAACAATAAATAACCTCGGATAGAGCTAAATTTGTATACCAATCTAATGATATTAGAAGTCGAGCATTTCACTCTCCGCCTTTGACTGTTTCCACTGCTATCTCACGAAAATTCTAAGTTTCGTTTGACCATAAGAAACTAGTATTTTACTCAGATTAGTTTCATCTCGCGGCTGCGTACTGATTTAAATTATGTTCATGTATGTTGCCGATAAACATGTATGTCATTATGTGTACAAAGATCGTTGTCCGATTTAATTAGAAGCCGGAAAAAAAGTCGAAATAAAAATTCGCTTCTCACATTAATCACGCTAAGGCAGAGGTCGCCAAACTTTTTTCACAGTGGGCCAGATAACTGAGAGAATGACGAGCGCGGGCCGCTTAACCACTTTATTCAATACAATATAGTAAATACACAAAAAATAAATACAACTAACATATTTATTTACCAATACACAAAATATAAGGACAAAAAAACATTTATTTTCCAAAAAACTATTAAAAAAGGCATCCTTAGCAATATTATCACACCCATTGTGCACATATCCGAATCTCACAAACTAAGCAGCAAAAAAGGTTAGTGAGTTTTGTGAAACTGGCGTTTAACTTTTAAGATATCAATATTTGCTTTGTAATTGCTGCATCCAATCAAGAGAATTGCTTTCAAATGTTCATTTTGGGCACAGTGCAGCGACGGGCCGGATGAACTGACCTCGCGGGCCGTAGTTTGGAGACCCCTGCGCTAAGGTGATGGGAGTAAGCGCTTCAAAAAGGCCTTTCAACCACAATAATAATAAAAACTCGGAAGTAGAATTCAACGACGGCATCTCTGTGTGACGTTTGTAATGAGGGATATCTACAGAAAATGGTGAAATGGAGTCAGTGAGAAAGTTATGCAGCCACAAATCCACTTGCTGGCTTTGGGGTAGGAAAAGTACGTAATATCCAGGATGTCAGTTGCAGCAGCATGGTTATTATTGCTAGCGCCCGCCTTGAATCAGTTCCCGGCAGGTAAACGGCCTTGAGGGAGAATCTTGCTACCGCTAATTTTTCTCTTACTTCTTTCGGCAAAATGTGGTAGAACACTTTTCTACCTATTCCCTCTCATCTACCATTCGTTTAAACAAATATGTATATCAATTCTCCTAATGAATATTTATTTTAAAATCGATCGTCGATGTTTCTTGGAAACCATTTTGGCGACTTACGAAAACTCCAATTTCTCAGGATCACTTTCTTAGATTCCTTCGAACCCTGTTTCTTTATAACTACAATGAGATTTAGGTCAATTCGAAGTATGTGAAGGAGAATTAAGGCTATAATCAGCTGGCTGATGGTGTACACCAAGTTGGTCAGGTCAAAAGACCACAGGCTAAATATGGAATGCCGGTCAGAAATGGGATGACGTCATCATGCAAGGTGAAAGGACATTGTGGGAGTTTGTTTGATAGTTTTGACCCCTTCAAACGCCCATACCCACTAAGGTCATGTAGGACCTTCATTTTTAACTCGGGAGCTAGGCAACCGCCCCAACTACATGCTACAGCTGTAGTTCAAATACTACTAGCAGAGTTGCCAAATTTCGAAAAGCTTCACGCCACTTGCTAACATATTATACAAAGCCAATGAGAAATAGTAGTGGGAAGAGATAAAGTGACCACTGAAGTAAAGATTGTGCCAGCCAAGCTATATAATTGTCATTGAATGTACTTTATAACTTAATCCAGAGCCAGAGATAGATATTTATCTATAATGAAATTTATATGATAGAATGAGATAAAAGATCTAAAAAAGAATATTTCAAACTCTTGTTTAGATGCTTTTTCTTACATGCCAGCTGGCATTTCAATGCACGCTGTGAATTTGGGTGAACATTGTGCAGTCGGTGAATCACTGATTCATTGCCTCCCGTTGAGAATGGCTGATCTAAATCATCAGATTCTTGCATGTGTGTAGTAGAAGAGAAGGAAAAGTTGATGTAAGAGAGTGATGAGACAGGAAACAGGAGTTTTTAAAGGCAAGAGAAAGTGACATTGGAAGAACACAAGGATCAAGGAGAGCATAATGAAGGCAAGCCATACTGAGAAGGCAGAAATAACGCCATGAGAAAAAGATTGAATTATCTTGGCCGGGAATCTAACACAGGTCTATTGATTGCCGCTCAGATGCCCTACCATTAGGCAACCAGGCAGGGTGACTTAAAATCACTCAAAGCGTCACACTACCAAACCAAGTATCCCTCCAGGCTAGGAACTTCCAAGGGATCTTTATACCATATCATCATACCACCTCGGAATTTAAAGGCTCATTATCACCTGTGTCGGGTGGCTTCCAATGTGCATTTTTCCTGCCTTTAAAACCTCCCTTTTCATTTCTCAATGCTAATTTACGTCAAATTTATGTTCTTTTGTACTGGATTGTTATATGGTCTGCAATACAAGGCCTCTGCATATTTCTGTCTTCACAAGGTTTTTGAATAAATATTGCGAAAGCCCTATGGTGGTTTTTAAAACCCGCTGAATTTATATTTGCTCTTTCTTTATATATAAGCGGGCTACCTGGAGGCATAGTTTCTTGTTGAGTTCATACATACCCGACCAATCGCGCCTTCAGACTACTGAATACGTCCTTATAAACCACTCGGTAACACTTGAATCTGCTAATGCGTGAGACACCGCCAGCGAATCTGACCAACTAAACAATATCAGTCGTCTTCTTAGCTTAGCCACAGCCACTGGAAGTCCATATCCTCCGTGAATGGAGCCAAGGACGTTAATGAGCTTGGCTGATGTGGGGAGGGGAGATGCCGAAAGAGCATGATCGTGATTTGGGAAGAAAGGGTTATTTTTAATATTAATCTGCATTGATAGAAAACAACTGAGGTCCAGAACGACGTTTGCTTCTTATTGGTATGAGTTATAACGTAGTCCTCGCATCCGATTTCCTCTGCTGAAAAGGCTCAATTAAAACCAGGAAATATTTGAAAAATATTATTCATTGAAAATATGGGCAGTGAACTATCAATTACACTTTTATTTTAGATAACTGCCCATAAGAAAGAACTTTTCATTATTCTTCCGAGGTAAAGATTACAATTTTCAGAGTAAGCTGAGGCGAGGCCTTGCCTTGACCAGGCTCCCGAAAGTTCGAAATGGCTTTTGATCAGGTGTTGTCAAAGATAAAAAGATGATTTTTTTGAATGGAGGCACAGCCTTTACCGAGTAAAAGAAGATTAAAAGTGTGAAATTACAGACATAAAAAGAGTCAGGGAAGGACAAAGAGTCACATACAATGTTGCCAACCTCAAAGAAATTTCCAAACCTCAGGAAATTCATAACTCCGGGATGGAAGATTATTCGCAGTTATCATCAATCATGGACAAATGTGTGCAAGTTTTGGGGGGAAGAGACTTATTTTACTAATCAACGACCTAATTTTTCTTCAGGCTCCCTTCTTTCTCCTGGTGCCTCCAGGTGTGTCTTGAAGAACCAGATGTTCTATTTAGTATTTCCTTATTTAAAGACGGGCGTTCTGTAAAGGCCAATTGCCGTGACGAGTGCCATATAAAACAGCCGTAATAATAATTTTTCTTCTTCTTCTTATTATTATTATTTGTATTATTATTATTTTGAGTTGGCATAAAAGCAGTGGAAAAGAAGATAAAATAATTTAAAGAGCCTGCGAGTTATCCTGTGGAGCTCCTGTGTCTTTCCAATCCTCGGTAACACCACAAATAAAATTTCTTCCAACACTTCTGCCCCAGAGGGTGTGAAGGTATTTCTTGTTAGTATCTGCGCCCCGCCCCCTTCAAGAAAACCCTATTTTCCCCCAAAACATGATCAGGTTAGAAAATTGTGTTCCATTCATCATAAACCTCTTTTGAAAACCATTTTTGGCAATATTTTAATTTTTTTCTCAAACTTCTGAAATTCTTAAGTACTTTTGGCACACCAACCACAATTCTGACAGTCTTCAACACATTACAACGATTTTGTAAATACGCTTTCTCATTGATAAGCCACGCCCTGCTTCCTCGAAGAAATGTAGCTCGTATCTTTACCAGGAGGTTCCTTCTCGTTCAGGCAGCAGACAGACTCTCTTGCAAAGGGGCCGACGAATTGGTCCCTTTCCGCCCTGTGCTTCCTAGGACCTCCTGCGTCCCTTAAGGTAAGAAGGAACCATGCGCTCCTAGCCCCCTCACACCTACAAACACGGTCGCTTAAGTGTCCTTAGAAAACACTTCTGCGGCTTCTACCTTCTCCGGGCGGAGACACTCTCGGTGGTCGTGAGAGCGTCTTCGATGGTTTCAAGGAATCTCGCCAGAAAGCAGGACAGCACTAAGGAAGCTTCGGCTTCCCTGCACCTAACCAAGATTAGACGTGGCGACTCTGATGTGCGAGACCTTCCAAAGGTTTCGAGGAGGAGGGAGGGAAAGACACACGGTGAGTTCAACCTTTCCCAGTGTCTTAGGATACGACAGTGCCTTCAAGGGCCAGCAGTTCCCTGATTTCTGCTTCGGAAAGTCTATGGTCATTTCTCCTGAAGGTCTTCACCTCGGAGAGGCACTCCGTGTAGAGGCATCCGCTAAAATAGTAGTATTTCCCCACCTCCTAAGATACTACTTTGGGAGAGAAAGCGAGCCGTTACTCCCCCCCCCCCCCTCCGACTTCACCCTTTTTGGACTTGCCACCAAGTTACTGAGAAATTAACACCGAGGCATGACGGTGAAATTGAAGGCTACCACCCCGTCGTCTCAATCTCCCGTACCCGCCCCGGTCGAGAGATTACTCATCTATTTTTTTGGTTTGCCTCGAACAACTTTTATGGCTCCAGCCGCTGGTCGTTCCGTCTGACCCGCTGATCCCGGCCTCTTAAACTTTCCCGCAAGGCCACGCTCGGTTGTCCCGGCCAATAATGAGGGTTCGAGAAGGCCCTCCTCTCTCTCCCTGTTTTGGAGAATTCCGGGTACATGCACCCTCCCAAGGATTACCCACAGATTCGGTTAGACGAAGCTTCCCCCAAAAGAGTTCGATTCAACGACACTCTCCCGAGAAGTGTTTAGTGACGGTCGCAGGCCACGGAAGAGCTGGACATCACGCTCGTATCTCCGGGTCACGGAGAAGAGTCTCTTGAGGCAAAGTCAGCCTTTTTCACCGCCTTCAGATCAAAGATTGGAGAAGCCGTCCTCCGAAGTTCTTCTTGACGACAAGAGGCCCAATAGCTCGCTCAATCCGAGTTTGGAGAAGTCACACCGCCATCCGAAGTTCTTCTGGTGACCTCTTGAGGATAATAGGCCCAATAGCTCGCTCAATCCGAGTTTGGAGAAGTCCCCTTCCCCTCGGAAGTTCGTCCGTTGACCTCTTGAGGACAAGAGGCCCGCATCTCGCTCGATCCGAATTTCGAGAAAGTAGCACCACCCCCTTCGGGTTCTCGGCTACCCCGTGAGTAATCAAGGTCACTAAGACCTCCCCCACGTTCGCCCCGCTTTACTCTCGAGATTCAAAGGGACTAAATCGCTCACTACCCTAAATCTCCCATTATAACGATTTAATAACCCTGGTTATCCAATTAGTATTCGGAACCTAATTCCATCTTATTCATGTCCCTATATATATATATATCCATATTTATTTTGTGCCTTTTATTTAGTGTGTATTAAAATCTATTTTCGTAGTTGTGTTTGGAATATTCCTTGGTCACGAGATGCAGCTAACTATTCAAATCGCACTCTTAGAACAATAACAGTTGTTGTCTTGCTTAGCCTATCTTAGAGCTTGTGTGCGTATAATCCCGTACACTTGGCCATACTTCGACATTCCGCATCACCTCCGAGCTATATCTGGAGGGCAATTTGCTTCAATGGAATTGCCGTGGACTCGTGGCTAACTGGGAGAAGCTGCATAGGTTATTTTCCTCACGTTTACACATAACTATCTGTCTATAGGAGAGCATGCTGGGCGCGTGCCCCATACCCACCCTCCCTAGGTATACGGGTTTTACGACTTCACTACCATGGGATGGGGCAGGGCAGGAGGATACGACATTTACACCCGGCATGATGTCTCCGTCCTTCTATTTGCTTTGAATACCTCCTTTCAGGAAGTAGTTGTGCAGCTGTACCTGGAGGATAGGAGGTCTACTCTTATTTCTGCCTATATTCCACCGTCAGCTGACTTTGGGGGAGGAGTTCCGTCTTGTCGTGGCATGGTGACGAGGCCTTTTCTCCTATTTGACGATTTGAATTGTGACACCTCCTCTGAAGGGACTACTCGAATAATCAAAGGTTCTCGCCGACCTGATCGAAGAGCTGTAAATAGATGTCCTGAATGTGAGTGAGAAAACCACTTCATTTTCTTGCCCTGATCTTCACCCGAGCTCTCCGATTACACAACCTGATTTGGGGCAGAAAATGATCAATTTTCCATTCAAATAATATTTTCTGTGCCGCCTGAGAAAAACACCCAGGTAGTGCTTGGAGCAAGCATGTTGGTTTGCATTTCAGGAAATGACTGATTTTTCTGTCCCAGTCAAGATTTAGGACAGTTTATTAGGCCGTGACTTTTCCGCAGACTTTATCGCTGTGGGCGATAAGCTTCTATAGCACCAGAGTACACTAATGGCTCCACATCCGAAATGATGGTTGGTTTCGATACCGTTTATCATCTGTTATAAATAAAGGGGCTCTGTAGAAGTCTAAATACCGCGTACATAAGTGTACGCAGAAATACTCCGGCACAAGCTACGTGTCCCTCCTGTATTTCCAAATGCCTAGCCTCGAATTCTCAATCGCCCCTTTTCGCGCCATCATAAACTGTGATGTGGCTCGAAGGCGTGAAAGACATACTGTCTGCCCAAAGATGAAAAAAAGTCTTTCACGGTGGCAATACGGATTTTATGAGAATTCGGTGCTCTCTCACGATTTCTGCTCGCGAGGGAAATAAAAGGAAAACTTCCCCCTCGATTCTGATAGAAGATCTTGGACCTACGTCGAGTGTGTGGAGCCCAATCCACAAAGGAAACCGTTCGCCCGCTGCAAGGAAGGAACTTCTCGGGGAATTGGTTGTGGCCGTCGCGGTACTTCTGGGTGCCAAACTTCTCGCAGTCCCCCCTTCCCTTTAGAGTCTGAGGTTACACAGGAACTCCCTCTGTGGATTACCCTAGACGTAGCTAGATAGTCGGTTTTGGCTACCCACTCCATCCAGGAGCCGAATAATCGGACAATCCCTTCGAGGAAGAAGAAGTCTGATTTGAGCCACCGTTTGGCTTACCTTCGTGATCCGGCATAGTATCATTATATCGCCGGTCTAGGATTACCTTCTGATTCGGTAACCTCGGACGGCCGGACTAGATGCGATCATCGTCACCAGAAGAAGATCTTCACCGCCACTATTTAAATACTTACAAACTCAAAGCTATCGTAAATTGAACTATCCCCTCCCCTAACTTCACCAGTTTATTTATGAAATAGAATTCCCATCCCGAGCCCATAACCTCGAGTATTAGAAGTGCTTACTTAATTTAGTGTTTAATTCAATAATACTATTGCATTCATTATGTTGGGTGTCATTAAGACGCTAGCATCCTAGTGAGTAATTTTCAAGTAATCCCCAAGACATTTTTGTAGACTTACTTATTCAGTGCAAGATTAATTCTATCTATATTTATATACGCTGTTGCTTATTTTAAATTCATGTACAATAAAGATTATTTTGTATCTGTGTATTTAACTATCTTGGGCGATCCTTTGGCAATTATTAAGCAATCCACTCGGCTTAAATCTCAATATTACACCGATCCATCCATGATTGGCTTTTACTGAGTGGAGACACACTCAGGGGATCATCATCTTAGTTTTGATCAAAATGTACGCACTGGGGTTATTCTTATTCACCGTAAGTGGCTAAGGTAGGTGTATTGGATACACTTCACCTCCGCTTCACCTCGGTGCGGTAATAAAATATATGTCCAGGAAGTGGGACTGGGATTACCCACTCACTAAAACCTTCACAGGCTAGAACAGTCGTTGCGTCTATCTAAATGACCGAGTTGGTTGCAATGCATCAATACATCGCTCTTTACAGCATATAACGCGTTGTGCTAGGATTGTGATCTGCAACGACTCACAAAGCTTCCTGAGTGCTCTCTGGTCTTTGGGATCTTTGCACCCCCGCCTCACTGTATATGTGATGCCACGGTTGCCACCAGCCAGGCGATGTCAAGATTATCTTCTGCTGGGTTCATGGACATGTATGGACGCACCATCCTTCAATAGAACGTTGATCTGTACCATACTGGGACGAACGCGATGTCCCCAGGTTTTTCTACACAATCTTGTCGAGTGTCACAAATTTGGGAGATCTTCATGCACGTTATGTGTACTGGAACTGAGATGACTGCGTTGTCCCCCAGACTGTTCGGCACATCCTTGTTGAATGTCCCACTCTGGGCGATCTTCGCGCACGTTACCTGTCCCGGTACCGGGATGGGCGGAGTCGCGTTACCGCCTGTCCCATGCACTCTGGACGGGTTCGTTCACATTGACTGGTCGACTTATCGACTTTTTGTAGGAGGCCGGCCTTCTCCCCTCTATTTAACTTTTTTTTGTTATTTTTGTAGGTCGCACGTTCATGCATCGGGGAAAGGCGGACCTCCCCCGGTGCTAGAGCTTGCTTCCTGCCTCTTAGCTTCTTCCTTTTTTTATTTTTTTTGTTGTTTTTTTTTTATTTCATGTTGCTATTTTAAAGTAGCCTAGTACTAGGCAGTGCTGACTACGGTGACTTATTCCCAAGTAGGCAGTCGCCAGATGGGCTCTTAAAAATGAAAAAAAAATCACAAATTAAAATTATATGCGATATGGCAAAATTTTGAATTGGATTGCTGAATGGCTGAAAAACAGGAAAACGAGGGTGGTACTGAATTGAGTCAGATCACAGAGAGACGTGTTATCCGTTGTGTACACAAATTTCTTAGTTTAGTCTTCATGCTTTCTCATAAAACCTTAAATTCGTCTTCCTCATATTTAAATTCAACATTTAAAATATAAGCAGTGCATGCAAGGCCAGATTCAGGAGTCCATCTGGAAGAATGTCTAATTATGCCAATTGCATTATCTATTTCTTTGAAAAGTTTTTTTGTCATCGCCCACACAGTGTAGGGGCTCCTAGCCTTCGTTTACTTGAACACACTGTTTAATGTTATTTAGCTTATTGTTAACATCATCAAATCTTTTAGACATGTTAAAACCAAAGGACCTTATTGCTAATTTTAAGGATGATAAAGGTAATTTCAGGACATCTAAACAATTATTACAGGTAAACAGTTGCTCAAAAGTTACTTCACATATTTAAAAAATAATAAAACAAACAATAATAAAGTTATAAAAGTGGGTGTTATATAAAATGAGAGAGACCTTGTATTTTTTTGTGGTAGAAAAGTTACTCTGCATTTTTGTGCAACTATAAAATATGTATATAATAATATCGTGCGAAAAATGGTGCCGGTTGTTACTGGACCTCCTCAGCCACCTGAGGACCCACAGGTTCGATGGCAACCTAGAGGTTGTCATCCTCTCTCGTGAGTTACAGCCAACTATACTATATAAATAATATAATAGACTAGACTTTGAAGTTTTCTTTACTTTTGACTCCTAAACCCTAGACTCCCATTAAAAAAAAATAATACCTCCAATTTTTTTTTATCATTCTATTTAACAAATTAAAACTCACAGACTGTTTAAAGGTCGGGTTGAGCAGTGATCTTAAAATTCAATTCAACTAAAACCCTTCAATAATCAAGTAACCTTATTTACTACACCCTAAAAAAGAAAGAAACTGCCAATAGTTCAAAACAAAGACTGAGGGTCAACTGAGAAAACACATATAATAACGAATGACAAGAAACAACTTAGTGTTTCTTACAACTGAGAATGAAATAAATTGGCATTATATACTAACCTAAAACTTCTCCTATAGAATTTTACTTATATTTTCAAATCTGAGCTATGAATAACAAAGATTTTCAAATTGATAGGTGAGTGACAGTATATGCTAGTAAAAAGCTCCCCCTTCCTCATATATGAGTAGCATTATAGTGAATATATTGAATATGTCAATAGTGAGTATCGAGACAAATTGAGATAAATAAAATTTTGACACTTAAAATAATGGATCTATAGATTTTGAGTAGAATCAGTGTGCAGCATGAATATATTAAAAAAAAAAAAAGATTACCTATGAATATTTGAATGAAATTGAACAAACTTTAATAAAATGAAAGTAGGGTAAATATGTAGACGAGCGGCCCGGCCGATAAGATGTATTATTTCGTCTGTGTTCCAAAATGATGATGGTATATTTGAAAAAAAAGCACAAGACATTATTATAAATTAATTTATATAATGTTATTAGTAAAAGTGTTGAAAAAAAGGAAAAATTTATCGTTGAGAAGGAGAAGGATTTAGTAGAAGGCATAGGAACATATAAGAGGGGGTTCTCCTGGAGCATGTTACATAAGAACATAAGAAAAGAAGGAGACTGCAAAAGACCATTCATGGCCTACACTTGGCAGCTCCTGTTCGATTCAACACACAAAAGATTTCTTACCAGAGAAAAGTCATCAACATTGTCACCCTTAACAGGAGTTCGTCAGATCTAATCTACAATATACATAAAATGCATCCAGAGGATTATGTCCATTCATGCAACCACAAAATATAGTCTTCCCACTCCTTAGAAAAATATATACATATGTACATAAAAAAAAGTCAGTCCCATCTAGCAGCTTCATCCATATATTTATCTAATCTATTCTTAAAACTACCCAGAGAGGAGGCTTCTATCACATGCCTAGTGAGCCTATTCCATTCATCTACCACACGATTTGTAAACCAATTCCTCCCAATCTCCTTCCTAAACCTATACTTATCAAGCTTAAACCCATTGCTACGTGTCCTGTCATGTTCACTAAGTATAAGAACCTTACTCAGATCCCCTTTATTATATCCTTTTACCCATTTGAAGACTTCAATCAATTCCCCTCTGACTCTTCTCCTTTCCAATGTATGTAGATTTAGTTTTCTGAGCCTTTCACCATAAGGTAAGTTCCTTAGCCCACCAATCATCTTTGTCATCCTTCTCTGCACAGACAGGAGCTCAGCTTTTTACATAGGAAAAAAAGGTTTCTTTAACATTTCAATTTTTCCCCAATAATAGAGTTTGGTTTATTTATTCTATTTTTCCCCAATAATAGGGTTTGGTTTATATATTCTATTTTCTATTACATTGTTTGGTTAATATTTGCTTATCTATTCATTTATATATATACTCATATCCACTATATTATCATTTTTCATTCATTCTTGTTTATCGCTATATATTATACCTGTTCTTAATAGTATTATACAGTTTTACTCATATTTAGTATATTATTATTTTATACTCTTTCTCGATTATTGTTATATATTACACTTGTTCTTAATTTATACTAGGCTTAACGGCTCGTGGGGGGGGTAAACACGATGCGTGGACCGCACTACGATGATCCTGAGTTCCATTAAATTTGGGGGGGGGTCTAGGGGGCACAGCCCCCCAGTATATAATCCTAATTTTTATAATGTTCTGACGTTTACAGAGGTGAATGCTTTAACTACATCATGTCAACGCCTTTAATCGTTTTGGAAATTATAATAGGGTACTCTAAATATACCTGAGGTGTCAATGATCTTTCGGGGTAATGATGAAGAGAAATTAAAGGATATCTTGATCACAAAGGAGATAGTGACAAAGGAAATTGATAAAATCAAAAGTAGTAAAGCACCCGGTCCTGATGAGGTCTTTCCTAGAATTTTGAAAGAATGTAAGGATGTGTTAAGTGAGCCCCTAGCATGCATCTTTAGAAAATCATTGGAGAGTGGCATTGTGCCAGTGGCATGGAAGAAAGCCAATGTGATACCTATATTTAAGAAAGGGGATAAAACAAATATGTCTAATTACAGACCAGTAAGTTTGACATCAGTGGTAGGGAAAATGATGGAATCTATTATAGCAAGGAATATTAGAGATCACTTGGATAAGCATAAGTTGATAAAAGAATCACAGCATGGATTTAGTAAGGGTAAATCCTGTCTGACTAATTTGCTGTCTTTTTATAGTAAGGTGTATGAAGCAGCAGATAATGATGAAAACTATGATATTTTATACTTGGACTTTAGTAAGGCTTTTGATCGAGTGCCACACTTACGACTTCTGAGCAAAGTTAAAGCACACGGGATCGATGGCAGTATATTTAGGTGGATTCAGTCATGGCTTGGTGACAGACAGCAAAGAGTTAGTATAGATGGAGTTAAATCTGAGTGGGGGTGTGTTAGCAGTGGAGTTCCTCAAGGATCTGTTTTGGGTCCCTTGCTATTCTTAATTTATATTAATGATCTTGACATAGGTATAAGTAGTGACCTGAGTAAATTTGCTGATGATACTAAGCTAGGTAGGGCCATTAGGGCTGATTCTGATGCTGTTGTAATGAAGGAGGAATTGACCATTCTGTCCAATTGGGCCGAGAAATGGCAAATGAAGTTTAACATAGACAAATGTAGTGTACTTAGTATAGGTAGAAATAATCCATTGAATAGTTATAAATTAAATGGCAGAATTTTAGGGAGGACTGATTGTGAGAGAGACTTGGGTATTTTGGTGAGTTCAGACCTTCGTCCTAGAAAGCAATGTCTAAATGCTAAGAATAAAGCTAATAGGATATTGGGATTCATTAGGAGGAGTGTAAGCAATAAGAGTGCTGAAGTCATTCTAAAACTGTATCTGGCGCTAGTTAGGCCTCATCTAGACTATGCAGTACAATTTTGGTCACCATATTATAGGAAGGATATTGATTTGCTTGAGTCTGTGCAGAGAAGGATGACAAAGATTATTGGTGGGCTAAGGAACTTACCCTATGGTGAAAGGCTCAGAAAACTAAATCTACATACATTGGAAAGGAGAAGAGTCAGAGGGGAATTGATTGAAGTCTTCAAATGGGTAAAAGGATATAAAAAAGGGGATCTGGGTAAGGTTCTTATACTTAGTGAACATGACAGGACACGTAGCAATGGGTTTAAGCTTGATAAGTATAGGTTTAGGAAGGAGATTGGGAGGAATTGGTTTACAAATCGTGTGGTAGATGAATGGAATAGGCTCACTAGGCATGTGATAGAAGCCTCCTCTCTGGGTAGTTTTAAGAATAGATTAGATAAATATATGGATGAAGCTGCTAGATGGGACTGACTTTTTTTTATGTACATATGTATATATTTTTCTAAGGAGTGGGAAGATTATATTTTGCAGTTGCATGAATGGACATAATCCTCTGGATGCATTTTATGTATATTGTAGATTAGATCTGACGAACTCCTGTTAAGGGTGACAATGTTGATGACTTTTCTCTGGTAAGAAATCTTTTGTGTGTTGAATGGAACAGGAGCTGCCAAGTGTAGGCCATGAATGGTCTTTTGCAGTCTCCTTCTTTTCTTATGTTCTTATGTTCTTATAATATTTACACAAAATAATTTTTTCCAGCCAGGCCGCTCATCTACATATTTACCGAAAGTAGTTTGATTTCTTTAATAGCTATTCTCCCATTTTCATATGATATTATAAATGAATTATGCTAACTAGCGATATTGAAAATTTATTTTACTTCAACAATAGTTACAAAAGTAGTGTATAAGCATGTAGCTATTGATCTGAAAGATATTTATTATTGCTTAGTAGTATTCATTCAAGATGAAAGTTAAAACAACATATCTAGCTGCAGCCATTAACCAAACGCATAAAAGCTTATCATGGAATGAGTCAATTGGCCTTGTGGCTTATGCAGCGAGTAATCATATAATTCTATATGATCCACAGGTATGGATTTTTAAGCCTTAAGCTACTTTAGGTTGATTGAACTATAATGGGCAAATATGTAGATTGTCGGCGCTAATGATGGGATGTAAACTATTTCGTCCGTGTTCCAATATGTTTTACATTTTTTGAGTAAATTTAAGGGGACTGTTTGTGTGGGGGTAAACACTGCATGGGGATCCCCCTACAATGATCCTGAGTTTCAATGAATTAGGGGGGTCTGGGAGGCACAGCCCCCAGTATATAATCATAATTGTTTATAGAATAATGTTCTAATGTTTACAGAACTAGGACTCAAACGTGCATGAATATTCAGGCACGGGTGAATGAAATATAAACACACAAAAATCCACTTTTTCCGGCGCGCTGCTAATCTACATGTTTACCCTATAAAGGATGATAATTCCTTTATTATATAACTAGAGAACAAGCTAGATAATCCTAGATTACTGTATTTCAATATTTTTAAAATTTATGAATATATTTGGGAGAGGTGGGGTTGGGTTGATTGAGGCGCCTCTGAGAGACACTCCTCATCCATGCTGAGTGAGTGACTGCAAATAATAGATGAATCTACGCAAAGTTGTTTTCATTCACTCGTGGGAGAAGGTTACATCTTAGGAAAACTGTAATGACAGAGTATGCACCAGAGTACCGCCACACGGATGTGGTCAGCCCATTAGTGGGGCAAAACGATCTTCCATTTATCGTATACAGGACCCCTCAACTCCCGGTCTCTTGTAGCTGGTGGGTATTGTTTATAGAGATTCTAAAGCCTCTCTTCTGACATGGCATGACATAGGGGTCAGGTCTTTAAGCCTATTAAAAGGTTGAGGGAGTACCTGTAGGAATGCTGAGAAAGGCTAGTTCACCAACTTCTCCAGACCCCATCAAAGAGTTAGTCAACCCAGTGATGGGGCCTGTAGGATGTGAACTGCTCCTCATACTGAGTGTAACAGGCTACACATCGTGCCCACTGCGGGGCATCAAAATAACATTGATGTTAAAAGATGCAGAAGGTACACATCCAAAATGGTATTTCAGGTACACTTGAGCAGGATGAGGTGTGAATCTGCTCCAATTAATGGTGGCTACTCAGTGCTGTCATAACCATATAATAAAACTAAACCTGCTTCTACTACTTAATTTACCTTTATTGTTCTTTTGTCTCCATAGAGAGTGCCAGGTTCACATCTGTTCGCACTTGCTGCTGTAGGCTGTTAAGGTGTTTTTTATTAGGCATGATCGAGGTTTACTGTTATTTGCTTTCTCGATTCTTTTTTCTACCTCTCTTTCTGTTCGAATTATCTCTCACTATGTACTATCCAACATTTTCACTTTAAATGTTCTCTTTTTTAACTATCTCCTTCCTTCCTTTCTTGAATCAATTAATGTGCCATTGTTGGATTACACCATTTTTCTTACTACTTAAAATTTGCCTGATTTATATTCAGTAAGGCAATTTCTTTTCTATTTATATTTTCTTTCCAGAAATGCTATGTTGTTGGAATCAGTGATGAGGCACATGGAAGCCACATCAATTGTGTTCAATGGATTAAAGATGGTCTCTTAGATGCTTACCCTGATCTTCATATTTTGCTTAGCACTGCTTCAGATGGTTCTGCCAAACTTTGGACATATCAGCCTTTCAACCACAACGATGCTACTAATAGTTACCTTGATATAAAAAAATCACTTAAAATCTTTTCAACCTTACATGGTGAATATGTACTGATTTTGTTACCACTCAATTATTTACTTTTGGTATATATTTGTAACCATAAATTTCATATATATGATACCTATCGCAATGGAGCCCTCTGTTTTAAGTGAATTGAACAATTCTGAAGATGCGACTCACCTGGTTTACCCACCTGGTAGGGCTACCTTACAGCAGCGCATGGTGCCAATGACCAAGCAGCCCAATAGTTTAAATGGAAATGCCAGTCAATTGATAGAATAGATGATTGATTACGATTGGTGCGACCGGTATAGTGTGTCCAACAATGAGTTGATGGATGCATAAAGCTAGTTTTCCACTTGAGCTAGCAGACCAATGTTCGGGGAGGAAAGAGTGGGGAATTGAGGTAGAGAAGGCTGTGATTAGTAGTTATAGTGTGTCATGTAGGTGTTGTACAAGTTTAGCTTTGAACATTTGTAATGAAGTTGAGCGGACATCATAAGGTAGGGCATTCGATGGTTTGACAACCCTACATGTGAAGAACAGGCTTCTGGCCTCTGTTGAGATGAGGGTGACAAATATTTTATATGGGTGGACCCTCATCCCCTGGTGTGGAGCCATGGTAAATAGGTCAGTGGGTTTAATGGGTGATAAGTTATTAAAGATTTTGTAGCATTGGATCAAGTCGCTCCTCAGAAGTCTTCTCTTGATGGAGAAGAGGTTCAGAGTCACTAGCCGTTCAGTATAAGAGAGATTACCTAAGTCTGTGACTTGTTTGGTCCAACCTCTCTGTACAGATCCAGCAGTCTTAGGTCGCTGAGGAAACCTGTATATCTTGTTTGTTAGGTTGTTTACATTTTTTAATGCGAATGAGAGTATAGTATATGTAATATTTACATTGGGGTTTGGTATCGACTGGGGACTTGTCCCTTGAAGTATGCACTGGGGTGACCGGTGTGTCTAGCTGGTGTGGGAGGTTCACCTGGTGGATGCTGGGGGCTATTGCTGCTGCATTGTTCTCCAGCCGCAGGGCATAGTTATTGTGCTGTCTGGGGACTTGTGGAGCGTTAATGTTAGGATTTGCCCTGTTTTGTGCATGCTGTTGTTTGAGGTTTTTCCTTTGTTGAAAGGTTAGGTCCCTGTTGATATAAACATTGGGGAAAGGTGATTGTCTGAGGTTTTTTGCTTGCAGTATCAGATCCATTCTTAGGGATTTATTTAGTATTTTGGCCCTAACTAGGTCTGGTTTAATGGGGACAATTTCATGGAGTGGAAGCTGTTTACCAGGCAAGAGATGGGAGACCACTGATCAAATTTTGACTGTAATGTGTTGACTTCTGAGCCTAATCCCCTAATAATGATGGAGTCAGTCCTTTTCTCACGTTCTCTGGCCTCTAAGACTTCTTCGCCAATAGCTTTTTGGAGTTCAGCATGGTTAAGAGAGGGAGTGTGAGTCTGTTTGATTGTCGCTAATTCATGTTTAAGTGTTGTGACTTCAGTTTGTAGTGTTAGCACTGTGTTGATTAAAGGCTTTATGAATTTTAAGTCATCGTGTATGGTCTGGATTGAGGTGGCAAGTGTTTTTACTGTGTCAAAGAGTTTAGCATAATCAGAGGCTGTTGGAGTGGCACAGGGTTGGGAGGGAGGGTTTGGGGGAGTGGTGGCCTGAGGTCTACACTTGTCATAAGTGAAATATAGCATCAGAGGTGGACAGAGCAGTGAAAATTTTACATGTGAGGTTACTGCAATTGGGAGCAGCATGGTACCATAAATGGCACATTTCATATTGGACTGCGTCATCATCATCAACTATGTCTATCCCACACATACCACGAGGGTATGAGGCGTCAGGCTGTGACTGCACATTTTGCTTATTGGTCTTTGGGTGAACCATGGTGCTTACCTTGTTAGGCTTACCTGCCAGGTGTTTGTTGTATGGAGATTGTATTGGGCCGAGGCGAATCTTAAAGGAGCCGGTGTTTGTTCTTTGTCTGAGGTTTGTTATTATAGGCAATAATGGCTTTTTTCAAACTTTATTTTGTTATGTTATTATTCAGCCACCAAATTTAAAAGAATTATGAACACAATTTTAAAAAGTTATGTTTGTTTTCAGCTATATTAAATCTTAATAAAACCGTTTTGCTGTTGGCTTTATAGCATTTCTAATGGGCTGAATGGAGGCAGTTGAATCCAATTCATGCCAATTTGCCATTGATACATGAAGCAAATTTCAAAAGAATTGCTACTCTTGATAAAGGTAGAGAATTAGATCTTTACCATTTGGCATAAGGCAAATTTCAAAAGAATTGATGCTCTTGAGGAAGGTAGTTAATTAGATCTTTACCATTTGGTATAAGGCAAATTTCAAAAGAATTGATGCTCTTGAGGAAGGTAGTTAATTAGATCTTTACCATGAAAGATATATTCTTGAAGATATATTTCATGCTTTTTTTCTAGGTAGAGGGAGGGAGATATTTATAATCAAGTTTAAAGTAATGAACAAAGAAAGCTTGAGTTTGAGATGTTGAGGTAAAAGATTTGTTTTGATGGTGTTGGTGCACCCTGGCACACCCTCTTAACAGGACTCAAATTCATAATTTGGGTGTGCTCTGTGTCTTAATTCTCTTATGGAGACTTTAAGGATACCTTTCCAATCCCACACCCTTAAAAAAAAAAGGACCAACTGGAGTGTCAGGACCACTTGATTTGGGCAATATAAAAAAATCCATCAATTACACCAAGAACAGTACATCCACCCTACATCAGCCTTTGCCAGTATACTATGAGCTACACACCTCTATCCTTGGCAGGATGATTAATTGGCATCAAGAATCAAACTTTTTCAGGAATCAGAATTCCTGGTCTGGACGCAATCCTCTGGATGTAGTTTTCCTGGGAGTTTGGGTGCCTTGAAAAAGAGGCCGCTTGACTCGGATGACCTATGATGAGCCCTTGTGGCTTTTGTCATCCGTTATATTATATTGTGGGGGACTTTGATTTTGTCTTTCCCTGGTGATGGTGCTTTTTGTGGGTGGGTTTTGACGGAGGCGGATGACCTTTGATAGGCCCTTGTGGCTTTTGTCATCCGTGTAATTATGTTATGTTATGTTATGTTACCATTATTTCTGATTCTTAAAATGATTCTTTTACTTTAACATTTAAAGAAATAATATTACAGCAAAGTATGAAATTAAAATTATATATTTCTCCCACATTTCAAGTAATAAAAACATTTGTTAACTACAAATGAGAATAAGCATGTAAACAATTAATTAACTATAATAAATGTCAAATATTTAATATTAGCAGAAGAATAAAATCTTTGCCATTATCCCTAGTGGCTGCTCGTAGCTAAATTTAGTGGAGATGCTGCATCAGAAATTTCTTAGCATTGTTTTAATATTATGTATAAGGAAATAAACATATAAAAATAAAATTTATAGATAAACCTGATAAAATCCTAAAATGAACAAAATCAAACATTTTTTACTTACTAATAGCCTAAATTGTTACAGTTCAAACTTGATCCATTCATTTAAAAACAAAATCCATTCTTCTTGTTTTAATTTGCGCAAAAAGATTAATTATTTTCTCCTTGATCTCTGGATGAGTACTGAGGAATTTTTTCTCTATTGAAAACACTGCAATTGCATTTAGTCTTTCAAAATTCATAGTTCTCCTTAGAAAAGTTTTTATTCGTTTCAGTGTTGAAAAGTAACTTTCTGCCTCTCGTGTAGTCATGGGAATCGTCAAGAGGATTTTTATCAGTTTTGTAATTTCACTAAGAACATAATCTAGATTATTTTCCAAGATAAATTTCAGCAGCTCAATTAATTAAAACACGTTTTTAAGCACAACACGCAGTCAAAAGGAAACACTCCTTCCACCGGCACATCAGGGTCGGCACTGTGTGAGCCACAATGCCCTCCCTAGCATGCAGCCTCCTAGGCTTGGACATATGATCATGCACACAACAGCCAAATACAACATCCCTGGAACTGTGAACTGCACAGTTTTATACAAGGATTTTTGTACTTTTTTTATAAACTTGGGGATGGCTACTGACATTAAGCTTAAGGACTATATAATGTATAAGTATAAAGAAAGAATTAAAGAAAAAAAGAACTCATTATATTGAATGTTTTCGGTAATATCAAGTGGAAATAGGGGGTGCTGCAGTTATGCAATGCCTATACACAAGCCATCACTGATCATCCTACCACTACTAAATACCCTATAAAAGACAAAATAAGCACTTTGCCTCAGCCCCTAATAAATCACTTACCTAAAAAAAAAGAAGGTAATCCCAATATAACAGCACTTCAGCTTCTTGTCACTCGTTGCAAGACTCTTACCATCAAGACAAATTACACTCATAATAAATCAGTCCATCCAATCTCTGGGCTCAAATGCTCGCCTGAACATCATTCCACTAAACATCAGACATCTACCCAGAAGAATTATTCCTCCTTCGAAATCTCTGATGTCACAATCCCAAACTTAATTCCTTCAACTCCTGATTCACTTGAACCAATGGAAAGAGCTGCAAATACGGCCACTAGACACCAGATATTGTTCAACACTTCATATTCATCCACTACTGTTTTCATCCATGAGAGAACCCTATTCAGACTGCAGTGTTCATCAGCCCAGGAGTTCCTAAAAACAAAAAAAAACTATCCATTTTTAGCAAACACCATTTGCCATTGTTTGTATGCCTTCTATTACTTGCTGTTTATTCTTTTATTTCTTCTTTATTCTTTTCCAACTGAGGGAAGATACCCCCATTAGAGTATACAAGTCTTCTCATAATATCATTGGGCTCATTTTGTTATTTAAAGGTCATTGTGGCAATGTTTCTTGTGGCTACGCAGTTCCTTTATCGACTCAGAATAACAAAATAATAGACAAGATTTTTGTTGTGACAACTGCTGATGACTTCTTCTTGAGAGGATGGTTGGTGGACCTTGGATCAGGTAGGATGGGATTCTAAGTAGCAGAAATTAATAAAAAAATGTTGGGTTTGTTTTAATAATTAACATTACTATTGTTATAACACGTTTGACTTGTGTGATTATTCTCTTGAAATATATTATGGGAAATTTCTTTCCCAAATAGTTTCAATTTTTTCTTCCATAATTTTCTATCGGCCTCGATTATTACCTACTTCTGTAAGGGCACTGAAAATCCCTTTCTGGATCAGGTAAAGAGGAGGAATGTTTTACACAAAGACTTCCCGGTCGGTCACTAGCATTGGACTTGCTTATATTGCCGGCCAATTCATTCACCATTGTTCACTGGCCCATCCTCATATATGGTGGAGATGATGGAAAAATCCACATGATGTCATCTTCCGATGGCCGCAGCTATTCTTCCTCCTGCATTTTGTCTGGCCATCAAGATTGGGTTACAAGTCTTGCCTATCGTAGCAACGGTGTGTAGAATCACTTATATGCTCTCATATTAATTAGTTTTTATCCAATAGTTGCAATATTGTAGCTATAATGTTTAGGCCTTGGCATGTGCAGTGCCATTGTATGGGAGAAAAGAAGAGATTAATTTAAAAAGAGTAAGAGATGAGAGTAAACCATGTTCGTCAAGTTGATGCCAGTGAGTCCCTACCTGAATCCAAGGGTATCTAATTTACTGGCTCCCGAACACAGCATTTCCCATTTCACCAATGGATGCATTTAGTTGCCTTCTACAATACACTCTGAAACTGTGGTGGTGGTATTCTATTCCCAACCACAGAGAGATTCAATAAACTTGCTAAAAAATGTATAGGCTATGTTTTCTTTTATAGAATACAATGCATATTTGTACAATATATAACTTCAACCACTTGTTACTACCATCTTGATTATGGTTACATCCCATGATTGGCTGCATAGTTCATTTTTTTTTTCTCTTTCTTAGGTCCAGATATTCTCCTTTCTTCAGGATCAAAGGATGGTTTGATCCGATTATGGCGATTATCACTTGAAACACCAAAGCAGCGCCTTGAAAGTGAATTGATTGAAGCGAAAAGCGTCATCATGAAGCTTCACTCTAGCCTGGGAGATCCCATCTCTCTCAACTGCTCACTCGAATCTATTTTGCACGGACATGATGGCCTCATTTCAAGCTTGGATTGGCAAGGTAGTAACCAATAAATAGGTACTAAATACCAGGTCAATTGATGACTAGAGGTATAAAATTATTTACCATTAGCAAGGGCCCAGGCTGGTTGCAGAATGTGAGCAACTTCCACACGGTTGCATTCCAAGTTGTCCTTTATTTTATGTATATATTTTCACATTTCATTTTAACCACTATCTTACCTCTTTTAATAATCTTTCTGACATATTCCTCATTCCATTTTGCCTCTTCTCCCAAAGCTTCCACAGTGCTGGGGATATTGCATTTGACCTTTTGGAGTACACTTCATGTCACACTGGATCTGTGCCAGTGTATACAGATAGCTCCAATTCCCTGGGGGGGGGGAGATGGCTTCCACGCCATATTGCCTCTTTTTGAAGTCCGGGGCTCACACTCACCGAATACCTAGGAATCAGGGCTGCCTGGTAAAGACAATGCGAGACAGCTTAGGGGAACTTGAGTGCCATTGTACTGTGACTGTTCCCATGGAACTGCCATGATGGCTTCACATCGCCTTCTGTCGTCTTAAACTTGGGCACACTCGCAGGATGCCTCACCATTTGATAGAGCACTCACCTGCACATTTTGGCAATGGGTGCTTTCCTCCCCCCCCGACCCCAGTGGTAGGCACAGTCTTGGTGATCTTCATGTATGTTCCCAGTCCCAGTACTGGGATGAGCATGGTTGCTACCATTTATCCCTTGTGCTTGGGACGGCTTCGTGCACACAGACTTATTAAATTTTTGGAGATGCTAGCTTTCTCCATTTTATTGGACTCTTCGCTGATGGTCGCGCGATCCTGCAATGGGGAAAGGCGAGCCTCCCTCATTTGGTGTATGCTTCCTTCTTTTGCTCTTTGTTTGTTTTGGTGTCTTTTTTTCAGTCCAGCTTCGGATGATTATACAGCAACTTATGCCTTAGTAGGTATTTGCCAGATTAATGCTGAAAAGAACGAAGGAAAAGGTGGCTACTCATTGCTAAACTAACCGCATAACCTTATAGATAGATATCCCGTAAGATATAGATGTTACTGGTGTACATAAATAATCTGAAGCATTAAAGATGACCCATTCCCAAACTTTTGGCCATGACTCTACTTTGCTATTTCAAGCCTTTACTTTGCGGGCTCAGTAGAGTGATCGATTCCTAGCTTCTCCTTTTTTACAGGTGACTTTGAGCGTCTTCTGAGCTGCTCACTGACAGAGGACCGTTCAGTGCTCATTTGGGAGCAAGAAGCCAATGACGCCCTTGACGGCGGTGGACGGATATGGGTGGAGAAGGGACGGCTCGGAGAGATAGGCGGTAACCGGGAAGGATTTTTCAATGCCCATTTTGGACTGGGTGGCCACACAGTGATGGCCACCAGTTACCAGGTGAGTGGAAGGGGAGAAAGGACCTTAAGATAAGGAATGTAAAAAAGGTAGAGCTTCGAAGTGATTTTTACCCAGGGGAGGGGGATCCCCAATGGGGTTAAGCCTGTACTCCCAATTTTCCCCTCTTTTGCAGTTTGTGTCACCTTGTTGTTGCAGTCCTTGTTACTCTTATTTTTTTACCTATTTTTGTTTCCTCTCCTTCCCCATCTCATTCTTGCATCATTGGAGGGTGGTGGGTGCTGCTTTCCCTACTGTCCCCAGTAGATATGATACAACCATCCCACTGGGTATGGATTCTTTGGACCACTTTGATGCAATCCTGGTAGGAATTAGGTTACCCCCCCCCCCCACACACAAACACTTTCTAGCTGTTGCATGTACCAGTAACACAGGTGGGTGTGCTATAAAATCCCCACTGCCTCCCATTCCCCTCAAGAAGGTCTCGCAGCGGGCAGGGCCCCACTTAATTCTGGTGACATTGATGTGGTCCTACAGATAATTGGAGACCTTCTCCATGTATCTCCCGGGGGAGCGGAGGTCATCTGTCTCTGGGGGGGGGGGAAGAACCCAACGACTAATAAGAGTCTTTTGCAGGGAGGTCTCCATATGTGGCTGCGTGACCTAGAGTCTTGGATTCCAGCGGCGGTCGTCAGTGGTCACTTCAGCCAAGTTGTTGACCTTGATTGGGAGAAGATTGGCAGGTCAGGGACACTCCTTCGTTGCTCCTTTCCCCACAAGGGGACCTTCACTGGGGACTGGTTCGGGAGAGAGTTCTTCACACTCCTGTACTTGGTTTATGCATATTTTTCCCTTCCTCTAACTTCACCACTTAAACTAGGAACCTCGTTGGTCTTTTTTTCAAATATAAGTATTCATTGTAGCTTTTGTCTTTGAACCCCTCAAGGAGGTTCAAGAATCTGCTTCTGAGTGACTCTTTGCTGCAAGGTTTGGCATTGTTTTTGCCCTATTTTTGCAGACAGTTTACTACCCTGGTGTAAACTGTCTTCGACTGACCTTCGAACAGGTAGCACGTGTTTCATAGAGCTCTCAGTCTGTTGATCTATTTTTCAGATTTTTCTATAGTTTGTTTGTTTTTTGTTTTTTTCTCACCACAATCAGCAAAAGCTAAGTTGCTCTTCTTTTTTTTCTTATTGCTACTTGAGTTCTTTCTTTGTTTGAATAAGTGATGGAGTTTGGGGATGAAAGTGAGCATGAGTGTTGGAATGTATGCATTGGTTGTGGTGTATTAGGTGAGGGGTATACATGTGTTGTATGTGGGCTGCGTGAATGCATTGTAGATTTAGAGGGGATGAGAAGGCAGGATTTAGACAGGATATGTAGGCTGGAGGGGTTAGTTGCTGAGCTCAGGAGGGAACTTAGTGTTAGGCCTAGAGCTGGGAATAGGTTAGGTGGTGAGGTAGGCCAGTTAGATGTTTCAGGTGAAGGTAGAGGGCCGGTGGAGGAGGTAGGATATGATAGTTCTGGTGATAGTGAAGTTAGCCCCCTTAGATTAGTTAGAAATAGGCCTAGTGAGGATGGGGGACAGTGGAGAGTGGTTAGGAAACATAAAGCTAGGGAGGCTTCTTCTGTTCTTTGTGAGAATAGGGTTGCCTCTGTTGAGGTTGTTAGCCAGGGGGAGAATAGGTGTGTGAGTCAGAGGGACACAGAACCTATTAGCTTGACTAATAGATTCAGTGCCCTAAGAGAGGAAGTAACTGGAAGTGATATGACTGATGGGGGTGGGGGTGGAGGTAGAGTGACTGGTAGTTTGAATGAGAATAGGAGTGGGGATGGAGTTAGGTCTGTGGGGGTTAGGAATAGGAGTCTGACTGAAGTGCTTGTGATGGGTGATTCGCGAGTTAGATATTTAGATAGGAAGTTGAATGCAAGTAGATTGAATGGTTTGAGGGTGTGTTTGCCGGGTGCTGGAGTGAGAGATCTGTCTGATAGGTATGAGGAGCTGGTGTCTGGCTGTGCAAGGGATG
This sequence comes from Ceratothoa steindachneri, assembly GCA_963969495.1. Classification (NCBI taxonomy): domain Eukaryota; kingdom Metazoa; phylum Arthropoda; class Malacostraca; order Isopoda; family Cymothoidae; genus Ceratothoa; species Ceratothoa steindachneri. The sequence goes on along the minus strand of OZ018334.1, from coordinate 110,932,316 downwards.
CGGTTGTGATTACACATGTAGGAGTGAATGATGTGAAGAAAGTGGGTGCATGTGAGTTACGTGAGAGGTACAAGTGGTTGATTGAAAAGGTGAAAGAAAGTAGAATGAAAGGTGTTGTGACAGGTGTGCTTCCAAGAATGGATGTTGGGGGTAGAATGGATGTCTCGTGCAATTGGGCTGAATGATTATGTGAGGAGGATGTGTGAGATGGAAGGTGTCATGTTTGTGGATGTGTGGGATAGGTTTGTTGGAATGAAAGAAATGTATGCGATGGATGGACTGCATTTGAGTAGGAGGGGGGTAGATGTGTTGTGGGAGGAGTATGATCGTGTTATTAGGTCTTTGCGGGCGGGAAACTAGATACTAATAGTGGTCAGGGAATTATGAGAGGACATTATAGTACTGAAAGTAGAATGGACTTGGCAGATAACAGAAATAGGTTCCAAGGCGATAGAGGTGAGGTCATTCAAGTTTCAAGAGGTGCTTCAGGGATAGGGGGGTTAAATTGTTTCTATACAAATGCTCGTAGTCTTAGAAACAAGAAGGATGAGCTATTTAGTTATATTAGCAATGAGGATATAGATATATTATGTGTTACTGAATCATGGGTTAATGAAATAGAATTTAGTGTTACTATAAGTGAATTTGATTTACAGGGCTATAATATGTACATTAGTCAAAGGACAGGTAGGATTGGTGGAGGAATAATTATCTATATAAAAAACAACATTGTTTCAAGTTTAAATACTTCAATAAAGCAGGATGGAGTTGAGTCACTTTGGATAGATATTAGGTTCAGTAAAAATAGAATGGTGCATTTGGGAGCTTTTTACAGGCCACCTGGGCAGACTGATGATATGGATGAACTAATGATAAGGGAAATAAGTAAGGGATGTGAAACAGATGCAGTTATTATTGGGGACTTCAACTTAAACTCTGTGGACTGGGAAAATATGATAGGTAGGGATAGAACAAGTGGCAGGTTCATAGAATGCTTTGAGGATAATTTCTTGAAGCAATTTGTTAATGAGCCAACGAGGGGGGACAATATATTAGATTTAGTACTTTCTAACTGATCATTTAGTTCAAGAATTGACTGTTGGGGAAGCATTGAGAAATAGTGACCATCAGATAGTTTGTTTTAACTTGGGAGTTGAGAAGGGTAAAATAACTGAGCATGCTGAAAAAGTTCCAAATTTTCATAAGGGAGATTATGTAAAACTTCGAAGCTTGCTAAATTTGGTAGACTGGGATATAGAATTCAGAGGTAAAAATGCTTATGGGATGTGGGATACTTTCAAGCATATAATAAATGTAGTCCAAGAACAATGTATCCTAATGAAGGCCATTAGGAACAAAAGTAGGAAACCATTATGGTGGAATCAGGAGATAGCTAGAAAAATTTCAGAGAAGAAAAGGGCATACAAAAAATTACAGGTACAAAATAATATTCAAAATTTAAGTGATTATAGAATGGCTAGGAATGAGTTAAATAAGATTATAAAGAAGAACAAAAGGGTGTCAGAAATTAAATTAGCTCAGGATAGTAACAAAGATCCTAGAAAGTTCTTTAGTTACTATAAAATTAATAACAAGTCTGGCAGAGTTAAAATAGGACCTATCAAATATGAAGGGGTTGTGAGAGAAACTGATGAGGAAATAGTTGAGGTACTAAATGGTCATTTTGCATCAGTATTTACAAAGGAGAAACTAAATAGTCCTATGTATAGTACTCATGGGTCAGGAAAAGAGGTGTTTACTAACATTAGTGTGGATCGGAGGATGATAAAAGGACTAATAGGTGATTTAGATACTACCAAGGCCTCCGGCCCTGATAATATTCATTCTAGGATACTTAACGGCGACTAATGCCCATGTAGGCAGTCGCCAGATGAGCTCTTAAAAAAAAAAAAAAATCTAGGATACTTAAAGAAGGGGTAGAAAGTATCTCAATAGCTCTGGACAAGTTATATACTAGGTCATTGGAATGTGGAGAAATACCCGATGATTGGAAGAGAGCGAATGTAGTCCCCATTTTCAAGAAGGGTAGTAAAGAGGATCCAAATAACTTTAGACCGGTTAGCCTAACTCCTGTAGTCTGTAAAATTCTTGAGAAAATAGTTAAAAAAGGGATTTGCCAACATCTAGAGAGGGAGGGGTTAATCAGCAATGCTCAGCATGGGTTTAGATCAGGTAGATCATGTTTGACTAACTTACTAGACTTTCTGGAGTTTGTAACAGATCAAGTAGATAAGGGAGAGAATGTAGATATAATTTACTTAGATTTTAGTAAAGCATTTGATAAGGTACCACACAGGAGACTAGTTCATAAATTAAAAATGATTGGGATATGTGGGGGTGTTTCAAATTGGATAGCTGAGTGGCTGAAAGACAGGAAGCAAAGGGTCGTGCTAAATGGTGTAAAGTCAGAGTGGAGGGATGTTATCAGTGGGGTTCCTCAGCGGATGATACCAAATTAGCAGCTGTAGTTAAAGATATTGATGATAATTTTAAAGTGCAGGGGGACTTAAATAAATTGTTATCCTGGGCACATAAGTGGCAAATGACTTTCAACCTTGATAAGTGCAAAGTTAGTAACATGGGAAAAGATAATAGAGAATTTAACTATGAAATGGATGGGCATTGGCTGAGCTCAGTAGAGAATGAGAAAGATCTAGGAGTAGTAATAGATAAGTCATTAAGGTTTTCTAAGCAGTGTATTGAAGCAAGAAATAGGGCAAATAGAGTGCTGGGTTTTATTAAGAGAAATGTCAGTTACAAAAGTAAGGAGGTTATTCTTAAACTCTATAACTCTTATGTTAGGCCACATCTAGAGTACTGTATACAGGCATGGTCCCCACATTTTAGACACGATATTAACCTTCTTGAGTCAGTGCAACGGAGGGCAACAAAAATTATTCCTTCCCTGAGGCACCTTAAATATGAAGATAGACTCAGGGTATTAAATATGTTCTCGTTCGAAAGGAGGTGTGTGAGAGGGGATATGATTGAGCTCTTTAAATTTTTTTCCGGGATAGATAAATTGGATGTTAGCAAGTTTTTTGAGTTAGATGATGGAAATCGGACTAGAGGTCACCACTTGAAAATTAAAAAGCAAGGGTGTAGGTTGGATTTAAGAAAATATTTTTTCACCAATAGAGTGGTAGACTTCTGGAACAAATTGCCGCAGAGGGTAGTAGGTAGTCCAAATCTAAATGTATTTAAGAGTAGGTTGGATGAGTTTATGGGAAGGGAAGGTTGTGATGGTTCCTAAGTTTTGTATATATTAATATTGTTTGTATATATCTATAGCTGCATGATTTAGTTCTGTACAAGCCTTGATTGGTGATACCCTTGTTTCTGGATGCAATCCTCTGGATGTAGTTTTCCTGGGAGTGTGGGTGCCTTAAAAAAGAGGCTGTTTGACTCGGATGACCTATGATGAGCCCTTGTTGCTTTTGTCATCCGTTATATTATATTGTGGGGGACTTTGATTTTGTCTTTCCCTGGTGATGGTGCTTTTTGTGGGTGGGTTTTGACGGAGGCGGATGACCTTTGATAGGCCCTTGTGGCTTTTGTCATCCGTGTAATTATGTTATGTTATGTTATGTTTGTCATTCTTTAATATTTCATCCCTGGTCCTTATTTATTATCCTTTTCTATCACATTGTCTTTCATCTGGAGGCTCCCAGAACCTTCAGGATTCAAACCACCGGGAGTGGTTTGGCAATTTACCAGACTCTCCATGGGTTTCTGCGGGCCCACCTTCTTGTTGCAAAACATTGTCTCTTCTATAGTTAACCACTGGGCAAAACAGACAGCGGTTCAAACCTTTACTTATCTAGATGACATGCTAGTTACAGGTAACCTCAATAATATTTTAAACTGGTTTGACCTCATTCTAGATTAAAGTTTTGACTCCCACTAAATGGGTTGAGTATCTGGGAATAATTATTAACATTGCTAGACGTACTAACCAACTTACCATCGCCATTAAGGACAAAATCACTAGAGCCCTTAAATTTGTTACCAATAAAAATCAAAGAAAATTTCTGGCTCAGACTGGCGGTACTGCTTAATTTTGTAATCAACTTGGTAAACTTACCATTCTTCTGGATACAGCTTTGCCTTAAACAAGGACCTGAGAATCTGTCTAATTAGCCAGTTCATTCATACTAACAAGGTTGTCTGGAAAAGATCCAGGAGTAACGAGTGTAAATATAGTATTCTGTGATGCCTCATTATCAGGCATGGCCATTAGATTTGGATATGGTTTCCTGATATGGCCAGCTAATATATTCCCTATTTAAAAAATATCTTGATGCTAGAATCTATCACGGCCCTAATGGTTTTTCTACTATTCCCCAAGGCGAAAATTTGGGGTAAATTCCCTTAAGAAATTCTAAATAAAATTTCAAATGTTTCTCTAGTTTATATTTCAAAAATCTTTGTATCCGCAGTTTTAAATTTTGTATACTTAAAATCAGAAACTAATCCTGTGGGCTGAGTTTCCCACCCAATTTAAATTTAGCCCACTATCCTGTCCATTATACAGAGTATAAAAGGATGAGGAAGCGGGAAACCATTACAGTCCTCTTTTGCCTCCCTTCTGGATGGGGTAATTTTGATTTTATGTCATTTCAAATATCCATTGTTTAAATTGTAATGGCCATTTTCTTTATATTCCATTAAACCATTTCATACATGTATCTTTTGAAAAAATTGTAAACTTTGATGTCAAAACTGTACTACCAGATTTACATATATATCCCACCCAATGGTGGACCAACCGTGGTGCCTGTGGGTTTGCCAGCAATTGTCATTCTGATCTCTATGTACATCTCAATATCTCTTCCCGAGATTCCACTCACGATGAGAGTGGGGACGCAGAATACTACCTTTTGTGCAGCTTTCTTCACCTTGGTTCATCTCTCGTGTCGCTACCACCCCTCAACAGGATGATATTCTCCCAGAGATCCAGTCCTCAGTGGATCTGCGGGTTGTTTGTGTTTCCTGGTGGCCAGGGAATGAGTGGGGCATCTCAGCAGCTCCACTGGCCTCGGGAGTGTGAAACTAGATTGAAACTACCGAGGCTTTATTCACTAGGCAATTCCATTATGTCCCCTTTTCGCCGCTTTCCTTACAAGCCCCTTCTCTCTCCTCTTTTGCAGGCTAGTCACCGACCAGCCCTCGTCTATTCATCCCTGGTTGGGATGGGGAGGGTTTGTTTACCCCTTTCTCTCCCTCCCCCTTGGCTCTGATGGTAGTGGAGGGATATTTAGCATGCATGCTCTCACCACAAGAGGGGTTGTCATGTGTAGCATGCCCAGTGGGGTGGGATGGGAGAGGCAGGGGCTGAAGAAGGCCATGTCCAGTGGGGGTGGGGTGGGAGAAGCAGGTTGCTTTTAATATCTTTGGGTCCGAACTTTGGCCTCGATGGGCCTTATGACGGCCAGGAGAGCCATGGGGCTAGCGTACTTTCCACACTTCACCCTTCCCTAACTTAACCACTTCTATATCAAATCTAAACATTTTTTGGCTGTTACCCCTCATTGGTTTCCACTTTTAAAAAAATAGAAGTAAATCCTTATGGTCTGAACCAGTACTACTAAATTCCAATTGTTCCTTACTCTCCAGGTACCTGTTGACTGTGAGCAAGGACCAGACAACGCGACTCCATTCCCAGTGGTCACCAAATGCAAACCAGGTGAGTGATGCTTTGCAGCGTCTTGGTGCTATTTTGTAAAATGGTACCATTTTGGTGTCATTTGTGCAAATTGGCACCACTGTGGCGTAATTTGTGCAAATTGGCACCACTGTGGCATCATTTGTGCAAATTGGCACCACTGTGGCATCATTTGTGCAAATTGGCACCACTGTGGCGTAATTTGTGCAAATTGGCACCACTGTGGCATCATTTGTGCAAATTGGCACCACATGGCGTAATTTGTGCAAATTGGCACCACTTTCGTATCATTTATGCAAATTGGCATCACTTTGGTATCAGGACAGTCTCGCAGAACGTGTTTCCCCCCCCCCCCCACTTAATTGTGGTATCCTTAGGATCAAAGGGCTTCTCTCTTAATCTCGAGTTGCCCAGTAATTGGTCAGAAAACTTACTCTCATTCACTCAATCCCCCAAACTTCTTTATCTCTTCTGCATTTGTTCAACCTTGTCTCTCTTTTTTGCATTTTTGATGCAAGACTTTCTCACAAATCCATTGGTTTATGTCTGGAGAAATATTCTTTTGTGTGCTAAATGGAAATGATTTCTGCTTAACAGCTTATTCGGACCATCGAATAGCTCTACTATGATTATGGTGTACATCATCATTTTCCTAATCTCTCACACCTTTGCCTTCGCATCTTATTCCAAGGCAAGTTGTTGAAGAATGAATGTAATATCTTCTCCCTCATCAGATAAGCATTCTTCATGGGCAGAGACATCAGGTCCCCGCATGGGTTACCAACATGAACTGAATATGTTGTTTTATCTAATTCATTTACTGATTTTCAAAAAAGTAAAATTGCTCCAATTTATTGTAAAATTGAGTGGATTTTCAGTACTGGATTAGCTGAAGGGAAATGATTACTTCCAACTTTAGTGAAGTTTAGCTACATTGGGTGTGGTTAGTCACCGGATGGAGTGCAATTTGGGTCAAACTTCCCAGTGGCTGCTACATGCTGTAGCTTCCCACGGTTCGGAACCCACATTAATCAGTAGGTCCCTTAAACAGAAATAAAGGCATCTTGAGTCCAGATCTGAGCTAACACCACTAGGTAATAAGGTTGCAGTTACTTGAAGATAAGGTAGTATGGTTGCAGTTACTTGAAGGTAAGGTAGTATGGTTGCAGTTACTTGAAGGTAAGGTAGTATGGTTGCAGTTACTTGAAGGTAAGGTAGTATGGTTGCAGTTACTTGAAGGTAAGGTAGTATGGTTGCAGTGACAGAATTGAAATTTCATTCATGATGCCAAGTTCTTGTAATACAAAAGAGGTGGTGTGGCACCCACCCATGCATCTCTGCCCATTTCAGCCTCGGGGACCCATTTATTGCATGCGTTTGGCACCATGGGGGTGTTCTAACTCCCCACCATGTGATTTTTAATTTCCTTCAATTATTTCCGTGAAGGAGGAGGTCAAGTGGCAAGAGATTGCTCGCCCTCAAGTGCATGGCTATGACCTGGCCTGCGTCGCCTGCCTCGACAGCTTCCGATTTGCCTCGGCCGGAGAGGAGAAGGTGGTGAGAGGGTTCACAGGTACCAGGGCCTTCGTGAGGAGGGCGCGAAAGATATCAGCGTGTCAACCCTTGGCGGATTCCGGTGCGTGTGCATCTTCCTCACTTGAAACCTACAGGGTGCTCGTAGCAGCAGTATAAGGTGGTGACTGCTCTGTGGTGGAATGTGGGTCAAAAGACTCCTCCCAGTCTAGCCTAAGTAAGGGTCATTAAATTTGTATAAAATGGGCGATGAGGTGTCAGCAACCTGGCAGATGTGTGCAAGAAAGGTGTGCTTGTAGGGAGAGTTGCGCACCTTCCTGCTTTCTAGCTCCTAGAGTTCCTTCTAACTACTCAGGCTTCATACTATGCATCTATTTGGACCGCTATTTTCTATGCAATGCCTTCAAAAGGCTTTTTGTTAGATTCCTTCATTGGTTTTTGTTTTAATAGCTTGTTTATGGGAAGAGATTGACCACTGATTGACACAGTTGTGGTTTTCCACTACTTATTTGTCCATAGATGGTACCCTATCGACTTCTAAATGGATGTTGGATTGAATTCATGGTTTTTGTGTACTCTGGGTCTGGTTTTCTATGGAGTAAATACCTCCTTCCCCCCTCCCTGACGTTTTTTGATGCCATAGCCAAGCTAGAGTATATTACTATAGCAATCCCATGACCAAAGTTGTGTATTTTATCAGGGTCTTTCCCACTTTTATCTGTTCCTTTCATTTTCACCTCCACTTATTCTCCTCCATCCATTATCAGATTGCCAGGAGCTTCCTGAGGCTGCGTCTGTGCCTTCCCTCGGCCTCTCGAACAAAGGGGAAGCTCCCTCTGTTGACCAGGGTCAGTCGGTGGATAAAGAGGGTAAGTGAACTAGAGACACGATAGGCCACAACATCCTGGACTTTTCATTTTTACCATCAGTTTGTACCCCCTCAGCAGACAAGGGTGTGTTTTTGTAAACTCTAGACACCCTGTAGGGGACGGAAAAGAGTTTTAGAGTAGGGTTGAGTCATTCCAAAGTGGATATGATATGGCGGCAAGGTGCGTACCTGCAAAGGTATCCCTCTCGCTCAAACGGAGCTGACCTGTGTTCAAGTAAAGAATATTGAGGGGATAAATCTAATCTTAATTTTATTTATAAGACCAATAAATAAGAATAAAAATTGCTAGCCACCAAATAATCGCAAGTATAAATGTAAATGAGATATATATAATGTTACCACACAAATATATATATATATATATATATATATATATATATATACACTAGTCTAAGATATATATGGCCAATACCCCCTCCCCTCCCTAAGCAACTACAAAGCACAAACAAATATAAAGAGTAAATCAATATACCATGGTACTGGGTACACCCTCAAAGCAAAGGTCCCTAGGGAAAGGGGAGGCGGGCCCACGTTTTGGGGGAAAGGATTTTCCTCAATGGCCTCCCACCCAGTGGGACTGGCACGCATAAGCTCCAGTCATTGCAAACTGCTCCACACTCAGCGGACTGGAATGTGGGTTTTTAAACAACTGTGGAGAGTGGGAGGGCGCTGGCCTCAACCAATGCGTTGGAGGCCTGGAGGCGCTCGAGAGACCCACACCTCAAGACGATCCCTTTCTCAGTCTAACAGGTAAGGGTCAGGACTGGCTGCTGCCACCTCTTAAAAAGCCAGATGTCATACGACTGTTCTTACTGGCACCACAGAGTTGGAAAAGAGAAGCCCTGAAAATTTTCAGTCACTGCTACACTCAATCATCCCTACCATTAATACACTCTCACACTAAGGTGGTCCAAGAGAGGCCTGAGTTTATAAAGGCGGTCTGATGCATCTAATTTTGAGTTAATGTTTAGAAATGGATATGATGAAATATTACTTCAAACCTAATAACATCTGAGAGAATAGTAGGCCTATCATTGGTAGTAGACCAATAGTCTTTTATTTGGATATTTTGCATATCTCAATAACATTATCCCACCTAATACTACCCATAGTTCATCTTTTGTCAACTAGAGGTCAACATTTTCTGTTGGGTATAAATATTGGTTTGGGATTACCTGCTCAAATGAAGCCATCAGAGAAATATAATTTGAATGCGTGCAATTCACTATCTGTGTTGATAAGTTCATCAGCAACTGTAGCCGAGGTGACGTGTTCTGTTTTTATGTTAAATGTTTTAGGTAAACTTTTCTATTTGATGTTGTGCTGAGATGGTTTTATCTTTTTACTTGTCAAAGTTATCCACCACTTACTTGATTAACATTATCACTGTCTATTTGGTTGTGTGGGATAAAATCACACTTGGCATTAAACATTCCTCGCCTGAGGTGATTCAAATCTCCTTGAACATCTTTGTCAGATGCTTCAAGTTTCATGTATTTTCATCCTGAAGAACATATATATATATATATATATATATATATATATATATATATATATATATATATATATATATATATATATATATATATATATATATATTAGAGTTGTGCCGATTCCAAAATTTTTGCCGATGCCGATTCTTATTTATACTTGCTTGCCGATGCCGATTCTGGTTAATATTTATTTTTAGTGTATTATGCTTAATTTTTTAGATGCTTTATTAATTAGTTTCCATAACTATATTACTCAGCTGTTAGGCTGTTGGAAGCTTGGAACTTGGAAGCCAATAGACAAAGCAATGGAGTATTTGTTAGTGTTTTTTTTTTTACTTTTCAATAGCCATTGAGTTTATGGAATTTTATAGCTTTTGATGGAAGGTTTTAAGATACAAAATGAATATGGATCTTTACAGAATTTATTTCATTTCCTTTCATATTAGGAATAGCCTATATACCTGTAGAAGTCTAAATACCTCCATGCATTAGTACATACTTAAATACACCGACGCAGCTGCGTGTCCCCCCCCCCTCCCCCTTATTCCAAATTCGCCTTTTCGCATCGAATCCCCTTCATCCCTTTTCGCGCCTTCGGGATAACCAAATTCGCGGCCAGCCACACAGGAAAATGTCTGCCTCAAAAGACGCCTGGCAGCCGACGAAGGCCCGAGTTTCTTCGCGCCGTCATAAACCTGCGGTTTGAGACGAGGAAAGCTCGGATGGCGCCGAGGTGTGAATGTTTGGCATGTCCTGGTGGCAGACGAAAGATCTTTTCGCGCGACGATAAGAATTTTATTATAATCCGGTGCTCTCTCTCGATTTTAGCTCTTGAGGGAAATAAAAGAGGAAATTTTCCCTGGAGTCGGGCAGAAGATCTTGGACCTACGTTGTGTGTGGAGCTAGTCCCACAAAGGAAACAGTTCGCCCGTTGCAAGGAATAAACTTCGGGGAACTTGTTGTTGCCATCAGGGTACTTGTAGGTGCTAAACTTCTCGCAGAACCCTCCCCCCTTCAGAGTCAGAAGTTACACAGGACCTCTCTCTGCAGATTACCCTAGACGCAGCTAGGTAATCATTTTTTGGCTACCCACTCCAGGTGCCAATAATTGGAACGGACACTTCGAGGAGAAGAATTCCGATATGAGTCACAGTTTGACTCGCCTTCGCGATCCGGCCTAGGATCATTATATCAGGACACCGGTCTAGGATTACCCCGCACATTCGGTAACCTAGAACGATCGGGCTAAGTGCGAACATCGTCAGAAGAAGAAGACATTCACTGTCATTCTCCAAATACTTACGATCTCAAAGGTATCGTTAAAGTGAATTATCCCTTCCCCTAAGTTCACCAGTTTAATCGTTAACTAGAATTTCCATCCCGAGCTCATAACCTCGCCTATTACAAGTGCTTAATTCCGTAATATTATTCAATTCATTCTGTCGGGTGCAATTAAGACGCAAGCATCCTAGTAACTAGATTTCAAGTGTAATCCCCACGACATTATATATACTTCCCAATTCAGTGCGAAGATTAATCCTTTAAATACACATACGAGTATTAAGAGTGCATAGTCCGAGCATTGCAAAAAAAAAATATTCCCATCGACAATCGATAATGGCGTTACTAACGTTTTGACATAGCATCGTTCGTCTCTCTCATAGGCAAGGAAATCTTTTTAATAATTTCGATCAATATTTTTTTGGCATTAGACCAGATAAGAGTGCTTCACCGGATGACCATTTACCGCCCCAGACTCGAATTTTACTCTTCCGGGTGATCTCATATCTATTATGCAATTCACCAGGCACTCTGGTGGATCTGAGGGGAACGCATAAGGCGATGACGAAGGGGATGTTTCTTACGGGAGGGGCGCGGTAACATTTTCAACTAATTGACCCCGTAAGGGGCGCGGCGATTTGCCATCCTGGCCGCCGTGTTGACGGGATCCAGCGCCCCGTCCGGCCCCAGCTTAGCCTCTCTTCCTTCCTTCAGATAGCCTGTATTTCTCCCCTACCTCGTCGCTTTTCATACAACCTCTTCCACAGCTTTCTCTGGTCAGCCTCTAATTTCACAGGGTAGATGCTGACCTTCTTCTCAGCCAACCGTCCCGGATCGGGGCTGAGGGGGGAAGGGACAATGTTCCCTAACCCTGGAGCTCCGGTCTGGGGTGGTTGGTTTTTAACAACCTGCTTCATCCCCACCCATACCTTCCTCACATCCCTTTTCCTCTCGTCTTCAAAATCTATCTTTTTTACGCCGTGTTCAAGGTGGAGCCGCCATGCCGATGGACTGCCAGGCCACCAGGCGGGAGGGGTGGTCCCAAATGGCGGCGCCTGGCTCTGCCGGGCCTGTAAGCACCTCTTGCAGTGTGGGCTACTGCGAGAGGTGGTGAGCGATTGCGTCCCGTAAAACAAAGAGGGTTACCATGCCCAATGATGCAAAACAAATACATCTCCCCCTAATTCCCCCTATAACAACGACGGAGTTGCCCTCGGGCAGCTCCACCGAAGAAATGGAGGTACCCCCCCTGTGCTTGCGCAGGGGACCATCCATATTTCTCTAACCGGAGAGGAGGCTTACTCCTCTCCTTCGTCTACGGGTGCAGGGGACTCCCCCTCACCCCCTTCTCTGGAGGTGCTTTCGGGCACCTCCCTTTTTCCAGCGGCAGTCCCCTCTTTTCTTTCCAAGGGGACTGCCAAGAAAGCCAGCAGGCAGCCCATTGCCGACCGCCCCTCGTGTAAGCGGCTCGGTAGGGCAAACCCCGTCGGGGGGAGAGGGAAGCCAGGCCCCTTCGGTCGCTTCCCTCAAAAGACCTGGTGGCAAGAATATTGAACCTTGCCGGGGTCAAGGCCTGTGCCTCCCCACACCAGCTGACTAGTGACGAAACTGCCAACGGGACCTGCGATGTCTTGGGAGGGTAGGCCAACTGGACACATGGTCCTTGAGGAAACCCAGCCTCAGATGGTTGGGCCTTCCATGGGGGGGAATCCGGGCTCGGCGCCAAACACCGAACTCGACCCGCCCCTATGCAAGGTCCTCCTCAAACGGCTAGGGTCTCTGAGGCAGTACAAGGAGGGGAGGGATCTCCTCCGACAGGTGCCCCTACGACTACCAGGAGCTTCTCCATTTCGGAGAAGGACCTGGCTGAGGCCGGTCCATCTGGCCTGGGGGCTTCTGCCGTCGGAGGTGAGACGCGGGTTCATTCCCCGCCCTCCTCTCCAAAAAAGAAAAAGACTAAAAAGAGCAAGAAGACTCGGGGCTCCTCTCCATCCGCGGGGGCTGCAGGGACGGATGTGTCTGCTGCCACTTTGGTAGGTGACCAAGCCAAGATCGGCAAATCCGGCCCCTCTGCCCCCCTCCCATGTGCGGAGCCCTTGACTAAGACTAAGACCAAGAGTGCACAGGGCGGAGCCTCGATGAGGTTACCTGGCGTTTTCGAGCCCGCTGGCTTCAAACGCTTCCTCGTTATTCGCTCCACTGATGGCACCATGTTGTCCAAGGGCAACATGATCCATCAGAGGAGAGGATTAGCTAGTGCAATTGGTAGAGAGCCGAAGGTAACCCGTTTCTCGGACGGGAGCCTTCTGGCGAATGCGGCGAATCCCGCCGAGGCGGCCAAGATAAGTGCTCTTCGGACACTTCCTGGCACCCCGGTGAGTGTGACGCCGCACTCTACCATGAACTTTGTGAAAGGAGTAGTTTATGCGAGGGAACTCGTTGACTACTCCATTGAGGACATCACCCTAGAGCTGGCCGACCATGGGGCGGTCAAGGTCGAACGTGTGATGAGAAAACAGGGAGGGGCCTCGAGACCCACCCCTACACTCTTCATCACGTTCGAGTGTGACAAGCTCCCTGAGTCGGTGCGTGCCGGTTGGTACCGCTACCGCGTGAAGGCATTCGTGCCACTGCCGCGGCAGTGCTATTACTGTCACCGCTACGGCCATACGAATCGCTCATGTAGACGTGCAAAGTCGGGGTCACCCGAAGTTTGTGTAAATTGCTCCAAGGCCGCACATGATAAGTCCAAATCGTGTGTGGCCAAGTGTGTCAATCGCGGAGAGCCGCACCCCGCTTCTTCGAAGCAATGTGGTGCATATCTCCTCGAGAAAGAAATCCTGACCGTTCATGCATAGGATAGACTCTCATTCCGCGAGGCTAAGGACTTGGTCCTGGCGCGCCCGGCTGTGCCTGGGACGTCATATACCTCAATTGTTAGAAAGGCACCATCTGCTCCTGGCCCATCCAGGCCAACGAGCACGGTTTTTTCCGCGCCCATTCGGAGCCCTTCTGCGGGCTCTACTCAACCCGAGCGCTCCCCTGGTAAAGCTGGCGGCAAAAAGGGTTCATACCTAGCCCCACTAAAACCAGGGCTCCCCCTTCCTTCCCCAGCGTGACCGTTTCCCGTAAGGCGAAACGGCCACGCGCCTCCACCGAGTCGTTAAACTCACAGGCGGTAACACCCCTGAAGTTGGTCGCTAGGCCATCTTCCGGGGTTCCTAAAGCTGTCCCCCGAAAGGACAGCAACAAAGGAGCTTCAGGCTTCTTCACCCACCCCTAGTGGTGGAGGGAGTGGCTCGGAGACGGTGGTTCCTCGAAAAGAGGGCCCCCTGCCTCCGAAGCCGCAACGCCCGCCTAAGGTTTCGAGGCGGAGGGAGGAAAAGAATCTCATGGCGAGCCCAACCTCCCCCAATAAGTCCTCGAAGGGGACAGCGCCTTCAGCGCTTTGTACGGCCATTCCCGTGAGGGTCTTCTGTTCGAGGAGGGCCCCAGCGTCTCCTCCGAGCTAGGCCTGGAGGGCATATTCCTTCAATGGAATTGCCGTGGACTCCGGGCCAGCTGGGAGTAGCTGCGGAGGCTCGTCTCGTCCCGTTCCCCGTTAGCTATCTTTTTGCAGGAGATCATGCTAGGCGCGTCCCCCCTGCCCGCCCTCCCGGGGTATAAGGGTCTTGCGACCCCACCACCACGGGATGGCCGGGCTGGGGGATGCGTGGTTTACACCCGGCATGATGTCTCCGTTCTTCCTTTCTCTTTCGATAGCTCCTTTCAGGCAGTGGCTGTGCAGCTGCACCTGGATAGGAGGTATACTATCATTTCCGCGTGAATTCCACCGTCAGCTGACTTCGACGTGGGGGACTTCCGCCGCGTCGTGGCACGGTTGCCGAGGCCCTTTATCTTGCTTGGAGATCTGAACGGCAGGCATCTTCTCTGGGGAGATTACTCCATAAATCCCAGGGGACAAGTCCTTGCCGATCTGATCGAAGAGCTTGAGATGGGTGTCCTAAACGTGGATGAGTTTACGCATCACTGTCCGAGAACCGCTTCATTTTCTTTCCTTGATCTATCTTTGTGCTCTTCGGATGCACAGCCTGATTTTGATTTGGGGGTGGTCGATGACCTCCATGGTAATGATCACCTTCCCATGCAAATATCATTTTCAGGGCAACTGCCGCCTGAGCCCACCTCGGTGGTACTTGGCGCGGGTGCGGTGGCCTGCATTTCAGGAAATGACTGAATTCTCTATCCCAGTCGAGGAGTTTAGGTCGGTAGATGAGGCCGTTGAGTTCTTCTCCGGCAACCTCATCGCCGCGGGCCTGACTACTATTCCTAGAACGTCTGGCCGTTTTGCACGCCGACCACTCCCATGGTAGTCGGCCGAGTGTGAGACGGCCCTCAAACAGAAGCGTTATGCCTACATGCGCTATAAGCGCCGCCCGAACGATTTCACTGTCGCTGAATTTCGTCGGGCTAGGGCTAGGTTCCGGTATATTTCGAAGCACGCCCGCCGCTCTTCTTGCCGGGCATACGTGTCTTCACTTAACGGGAAGACCCCCTTAGTAGAGGTGTGGAGGCGAGTCAAAAGGATTCTGGGCAAGTTCTCGCAGGACCCCCCTCCCGTTCTCCAGGAGAATGGGACCGCAATCTCGGACCCCGCGTCCGTGGCGGAGTCCTTCGCGACTGCTTTCTCCGCATTCTCTATCCGGGATGCTGCTCCGCCAGCATTCAATGCACGTCGTGATGTGGCGGAAGGCCGCCGGTTGGACTTTACCTCCAGAGGCGGAGAACCCTTCAACGACAAGTTTACCTTGATTGAGTTGCGTTCCACTCTCGCTTCGTGCGCGGACACCGCCCATGGTCCGGACGATGTCCCGTACGCCATGCTTCGACACCCGGGTGAGCGAGGCATGGCCTTTCTCTTAGATTTGTTTAGCAGGATCTGGGTGGAGGGTCTTCTCCCAGATTCCTGGCGAATCGCTACTGTGCTCGCCTTTCGCAAACCGGGGAGAGATCACTCTACTCCGACCGGTTTCCGCCCAATCTCTCTAACCTCTTGCGTGTGCAAGTTGATGGAGAAATTGGTAAATGTTAGACTAGCCTTTTTCCTGGACGGTGTAGGCCATCTGTCTTCTGCACAGTGCGGCTTCCGCAAGTTCTACTCCACGTCGGATGCTCTGCTCCGACTGAAAAATGCCGTCTGCGAGGCTTTCCTTCGTAGACAGCACTACGCCACGGGGTTTTTCGATCTGGAGAAGGCCTATGATACCGCATGGCGATACGGTATCATGGAGCATTTCCACACGATGGGGGCGAGGGGACGCCTCCCAGTCTTTATATCTGAATTTTTGCGAGATCGTCGATTGCGCGTACGGGTGGGGGAGTGCCTCCGGACCAAAGGAGCAGGAAGAGGGTGTCCCGCAGGGAAGTGTCCTCAGTGTCACACTCTTTGCCCTGAGCATCAACGGCATCACCTCGGTGCTGCCGGAAGATGTTCTCGCTACGCTCTACGTGGACGACCTTTCGATCTCTTTTGGCGCGGCCCAGGTGCCAACTCTGGAGCTTCGACTCCAACAGGCATTGAACCGCGTCTCTCGCTATGCCAAAGTGCGCAGGTTTCGGTTTTCTTTGGCTAAGACTAAGGTGGTGCACTTCTTCCGCCATCCACGGCTCCACCCCGACCCAGATTTGTTTCTTATTGGGGGTGCGCCTGGGTTTGGTTGAGTCGCACCGTTTCCTTGGTCTTGTATTCGCCTGACGCCTCACCTGGGAGGCTCATATTCGCAGCCTTAAGGTCTCTTGTACCCGCGCGATGGACATTCTCCGTTCCGTGACGTTCAGCGCTTGGGGCGCTGATAGGGCTACTGACCTACTTTTTAATCGATCCTTAGTTCGTTCGAAGCTCGACTACGGATGCGAGTTTTATGCATCCGCAGCCGAGCGTTTATTGCGGAAGGTGGATTAGATCCACCACAGCGGCCTTCGCCTTGCGACCGGTGTCTTCCGCACTTCCTCCATTGAGAGCCTGTTGGTCGATGCTGGGGAGATGCCGCGTGCAGTGCATCACTCGCCTGTACGCGCGAGCCCGGCGCCTCCCTCAGTCGCCAACAGCTTTCACTGCATCCGCAGCTGATCTCGACGGTGCCTATGCCGCCGAGAGACGCTAGTCATACCCTAAGCCCTTTGGGTTTAGGGCCAGGAAACTCCTTGAAGAGCTAGATATTGCTCTCGGGCCGGTGGCGCCCCTGGTTCTGCCCAGGACGCCACCCTGGAGGGTACCAAATTTGGCTATTTCTCGCCACGCCTCTTCTCCCAAAGCTTATACTGCGCCGGGAGTATTGCGTTCGACCTTTTTGGAGCACACCTCGTGTCACGCTGGAACTGTGCCAGTGTATACGGATGGCTCCAAGTCCCAAGAGGGGGTTGGCTTCCACGCCGTATCCCCTCTGTTTGAAGTCAGCGGGGCTCTACCAGGCGCTGCGTCTGTCTTCACGGCCGAGCTGGTGGCAATACACAACTTGGTACTGGAGATTACGCGACGTGCCCGGTTCGGAGATCGGATTGTGATCTATAGCGACTCACAAAGCGCCCTGAGTGCTCTCGAGGCAGTGGAATCTCCGCATCCCCTGGTTCGCGATTTCCGTGACGCCACGGTTTTGGCGAGCCGGGCAGATGTCGAGATTATCTTCTTCTGGGTTCCTGGACATGTAGGAATTGCGGGGAATGAGCTCGCCGATGAGGGCGCCAAAGAGTCCGCGAGGACTCTGCGACCGGACCAGTGTTTCGCTCTTCCTCACACCGAATACATGGCAGGAATACGGGTAGTTCTTCGGACTGCTTGGCAAAGAAGATGGGAGACGGTCGAAGGGAATTTAAAGTTGCGTGCCATTGCTCCGCGACTGTTCCCATGGACCTATCCCCCAATGCCGCGGCGGCTTCAGGTTGCTTTCTGTTGTCTCCGAATCGGACACATTCGTGTGACGCATCGCTATTTGATGGAGCGCTCGCCTGCGCCCTATTGCGACGACCTCGTCGTCCCCCAGACTGTTCGGCATATTCTTGTCGAATTTCCCAGTCTGGGTGATCTTCGCGCACGATACCTGTTCCGGTACCGGGATGGGCGGATTGCTACCGCCTGTCCCTTGTACTCGGGACGGATTAGTGCACATTGACTTGTTGACTTTTGGGGGGAAGCCGGGCTTCTTCCCTTTATTTAAGGTTCTTTTTTGTTTTTTGTTTGTAGGTTGCACTCTCCTGCACCGGGGTGAGGGGGACCTCCCCCCGCTGCCGGAGATTGCTTCCTGATTGTTAAGTTTTTCCAATTTATATCATTGTTATGTTTTCATATTTTTTATTTTAAAGTAGCCTAGTTCTAAGCTGTCGTGTTTTTCGGCGACTTATGCCCATGTGGGCAGTTGCCAGATGGGCTCTATAAAAAAAAAAAAATGCTTAACCTAACCTACCCTAACCTCTCTCCTTAAGTTAACTAGGTTAGCAATCGGCACCAAAACCAAACTTCCTTTTTCACCCTTTGACGGGTTGAATACCTTCAAATAGCCACATACAAAAATTCTAACCCGAATTTATCTTGCCATTGTGTTTATCTATACTTGGACGATTTGTCGATAATTTGTTCTTATTCAACAAGGGGCAAAACGATTAACTAATTATTTTTTTTTTGGGGGGGGGGTCGTTTATAAACCTCTAAAACCTGAAACCAATTTATTATGTAGTAGTTTTATATATATTTTTGACCGATGCTGAGGTTAAGAGCTGGTGCCTTGCACCTCGTATGTACTCGATTAAGGCAGTTATTAGCGCTTCAAGGGATTAATATCACAAACTAAGGTAGAATCTCGAATTATGACTACTAATATTGCCAAAACTTTCGTTCAAGCGATAGATGGAAACATTAACCAAAAATAGTAGTTTATTTTACAACAAACTAATCAATCAAAACAAAAAAATAGTTTTAAAAAATTAACTCGCTAATTAATACAAGGCTTGACTCCTAAAATAATTAATTTACACCCTTAAATACGCAAATGTTAATCTTCGAAAAAATTTTCAATTCACTGACTTACTAAAGGAATATTACAACGGGCTACCCAGATAAATTTGGGCCGCCGTTCGTTTTAACGAATTCAGTAATCGCCCAACAATGCGAACTGTGGATAGATTCAACAAAATACTAAAAAAATGTTTGAGTTACCGCTATTATTTTCAAGGGTTGGCTGGTTGTGCGTGACGTCACCGTCTCGGTGCGGTTTTGGGCCTATGGTAGGCAGATCCCAGCTGACTGGCGTAGATTCTCTCCAGCCAAAAAGGTAGGCGTTGGTTAGTTGCGCGTTCGTAGGTGGAAATTCCTAGGTTTCCGGTCGATTCACTTATCTACGGATCCCGATAGGTATTCCTTTAGATTAAGGAATCTTTCTTCTGGTTGAATAATACTCTCGTCGAGAACGAGAAATTGTCTTCCTTGCTCGGTAGAACTTTGTAGAATTGATCGTTTTACTAGTCTCTTCTGGGTACTCTGGGGAACGATCGGCTCCGAAAATGGTTATCTTTTCGGCTCGTAACTGGGTTATGGCGAACGTGGGAACACAGAACGTAACCCTGTCTGAATTCCTACTTTTCGCTTAGCCTTTCTATATATATAACCATTAACGTGGAAGGAGGTTGAGGGATCGCTGCTGCGGGGTGTGCGTGTGGAGGTCAACCTTATTCGAAGACAAATGACTTGCCTGGCTTTTTATTTTTACTTCGGCGTTAGCTCGAGGGGGAACTTTTCGCTGACTTGGTTTTTCGTACTAACAACTTTAGAGGTGAAATTTAGGCCTCTTCAAATCCCTAACGAAACCTACGTAAATTAAAAATAACATCTGCACCCATCTTAATTAGCGAATTGTGCGTCTCGGGTTGTCAATACTGCTTATGCAGCGGGATTAACTTTGTTCTTGGTTAAAAAAAGGCGTCTCTTCGCCGATGTATTTAGGGCTATGGCCACCTATATTGCTTTTTACATCCTTATTTCGTTACTAAACCTAAGGTTTTTATATTCACTGACAAAAATTTTGATTGAAAATCACTCTGAAGAGACGTTTGTGTCAGCATGTTAGGTGTGTTAGTTTACTTTTTATAGTTTAGTTGAATGTTGAAGTATAACCTTTCCAACGGCACCTCCCGAATACCATTTGTTTCAATTTTCACTTTTGACTCCTCTTATTATTATTATTATTTCTTTTTTTCACATTTCTTATATACTAGACATTTGATATGGCTATTGGCCAAAGTTCTTTTATTTTAGTGGGTTTTGTTTAACTTTCTTTAGCATTTTTGTTTTTATTTTTTCTCAGCTCACTGCTTTCCTTTTACTTTTTACTTCGTTTTTTTCAACATTTTGTTAGTATATTTACACTTTTCTTTTTATTAGTTAGTGCTTTATCTCGTTTCGGATTGAAGCCATTCGGATCCACTGTTTTCATCTCTTTTAGTTTCTTTATCCATTTTGACACGGGGCCAGTAGATCATGATAAAGGGACAATGTCCAGGGATAAGGAACCCCATAAAACGTCCCTGCGTAGGTGAACCGCTATATATAACTTAAAATTCCAAAGACAAAATACTCATCATTGAAACCACATTTATTAGAAAGAAATCATAGGGTTGAGTATTTTTTAACTTTTTAGTAATTATATCACTGTAGCTTGCTACTTTCGTTCAAGCATCCCTGAAATCATATACTATAATGTGACCAGAATTAAACAATAAAGGTGTTACTTAATAAAGCTGTAGTAACTAGTAACACAAAAATATGTTGTCTGGCCCAATTCAGCCACCAAAACTGTATAAAAAGCTAAAGTTTTGACGAAGAATCGGCAAAATTTTGCCGATGCCGATTCTCACAAATTTGGCCGATTCTAGCCGATTCTGGTGCCGATGCCGAGTACTCGGCACACCTCTAATATATATATATATATATATATATATATATATATATATATATATATATATATATATATATATATATATATATATATATATATATATATATATGTATAGAGAGAAAAAAAAATTATGTATAAAGTTTCTTAGTAAAATCTATAACCTAATTTGATACATTATCTATTTTTGTGTCCAGGTGGACAATGTCCAATTTTTTAGACATGAAAACAAAAACTGTTACTAAGTGCTTATATGATGAAAATATAAAACTTTGTTATAATGTTTATGTTCTAGAACAATTACACTATAAATACTAGTAAAGATTTATTCAAAGTGATACTAATTGCTTATTTTATTTACTTACCTACACTTGGGAAAAAATGTCAATGGCCTGAACATCTTTGTATAACTGTTATTTTCTTTGAAAATAATGAAATTAAAGAAAACCTAGTTCTACAATTTAAAGGATAACTTTCTAATTTGCCCTGAAAGTAGAAAAACAACCCCCTGGTAGGGGGTTAAGTGGCAATAGAACTCCCATACCTTACTGCTGCATGGACCCCTACCACAGGGGGTGTTGTAAAATTCCTGCAGCATGCACCAGCCTCCTGCCACTAACCTGGTCCCCCTCTTGAGAGTCCCACAGGTGGTGTGGCCTCATTTAATTGTGGTAACTTTGATGGGTCGTACAGCAGAGGCTGTAAGCTCAAAGGCCTCCTTCCCGTATCTCCCGGGGGGTCGGAGGGAGTGGATATTTCATTTGGGAGCAATTCTTGCCTCCTCCTGAGGCGTGCTTCCTTCTTCTTGCTCTGTGCTGTTTACTATTTTTGTTGTTTGTTTGTTTTTTTGTTAATTTTTAGTAGCCTAGTACTATGCTGGTTTGAATTGCCCCTACTTATGCCCTTGGTGGGTGTCACCAGATGGAGACTAAAAAAAAAATGGGGACATTACAACAAAAAATATAATTCCTATTCAAATATATTTTGCTCAGCCATAGTTGCGTTTGAGAAATCCCATCGGTGGTGCTCCAAAGTCCCAGAAAGGACTCTATTATCTCAGTCTAAGAGTTTAGGTTGGTTGAGGCGGCCTTTGAGTTAATCTTTGGCACCTTAATTGCTACAGCTCTGACTTTACTCATTGAATGTCTGGCCATTTCACACACCGTCCCTTTCATTGACCGAGTTGATGGTCCTCATAGAGAAGTAATATATCTATTAGTGCTCCTGGTGCTGTCCGAACCATTTCACTGTGGGTAAATTTCGTCGGGCAAAGGTGAGATTTAATTTTGTTTCAAAGCACGCTCCCCACTTTTTATTGTGGGCATATGCATCTTCACTCATTGGGAGGACCCCTTTGGCAGAGATATTGAAGGGTGTCAAAAGTATTTGGGGTAAATTATCTCTGGACCCCCTTCCCATTCTCAGAATCTTTCCTGATAGCTTTCTCCACTTTCTCTAGTTGGGATGCTGCTCTGCCAGCATTCCAAGCACATCTCTCCCTCACTGAAAGATAACCACTGTACTTCATCTCTAGAAGAGGGGAAACCCTTCATTGATGTGTTTGGGTTGAGTGACAATAATCCTTTAAGCCATGCTTCGACACCTACGTGAGGGATGCCTGGCCATTTTAATAAATTTGTTTAACAGGATCTGGTCAGAGGGTGTCTCAGATTCCTGGTGAATTGCTACCGTGTTCACTTTTCGCAAGTCGATGAGGCAGCACTCCACTCTGACTTGTTTCTGCTCATAGCCCCATTTTTTTTTGCCCCCTTATTCATGTGGTAATGATGTTGTGCGAGTTGATGGATAAATAGTTAAATGGACAGTGGAAGTTACTTGTCTCTTGCGCAGTGCAGCTTCCGAAAGTTCCACTCCACATCAGAGTGTCTACTCTGGCTGGAGAGTACTTTATGTGAGGCCTTGCATTACAGGCAGCATTTTGCCACTGTATTACTAGATTTGGAGAAGGTCTATGATACCGTGGTGCTATACAACATCATGGAGACCATATACCCTTGGAGGGAGGGGATGCCTCCCCATTTTTTTGTCTGAGCTTCTTGGAGATGGGTGCTTCCACGTATGGGTGGAGGGAATCCTCTCCAGGCCTGTAGAGCAAGAGGCCGGCGTACTGCAGGGAAGTGTTCTCAGCGCCATTCTCTTTGTCCTGTGCTTCATCGGTATCACCTCAGTGCTGCTAGAATTAGTTGCGCTCTCAGTAGACAACTTTTCGAACATACTGGTTTCGTTTTTTGTTTGGTCTAGACAACAAGTCTGTCACCATCGTGGTCACTATCCCAGGGTGTTCCTAAACGGGACTCAACCTGGAAGTGGCGGAGTTGCACCGATTTCTCTGTCTTGTATTCGAGTGTCGCCTCACCTTAGAGACTCACATTCACAGCCTTGACATTCCATGTTCTGTGGCATTTAGTATGGTGCTGAGAGAGCTTCCCTACTTATATTTCATGCTTCCTTTGTTCTCTCTATCTCGACTACGAATGTGATTTATACTCTTGCAGATTCGAGCCACCTCCCCGGTCTCACCCTGTTGCCAACGGCTTTCGTATCTCCCGACGCCAGAGCGTGCCTCTTTCTTGGTAGTTGCCAGATGGGTGCCATAAAGGGGACAAAAAAAATTGCGCGGCCGATCTTGATGGTGCTTATGCCAACAAGAGAGACTAATCGTGCCCAAAACCTTTTGGATTCAGGGTTAGGAAAGTCCTTCGAGAGTTCAATTTAACTCAGCCGTGGCATCCATGTATCAGCACAGAATGCCATCTTCGAGGATACCACCGTTGAATGTCTGTTGCCATGAATCTGGTCACAGTTTCTACAGCACTGGAAATACTGTGTTCATATTTCTTGCAGCATATATCGTATTATACTGTTGCCATGCCGGTGTACACGGCTCAAAATCTGAGTGGCGAGTTGAATTTGACCCCCTTTGAAGCCTGCGGGGCTCTTCCAGGTACAGCCTCCACCACGGCCGATCTGGTTGGAATATACTGCTCAGTATGGGATATTGCATACCACAGGCAGTTCGGAAGCGGCTTTGGAATTCATAGCGACTCACAATGCGCTGATTGCTCTTGAGACTTTAATCTCTGCACACCCTCGTTTCCAGTATTTGTGACTCCACGGCTACTGGGTGTCGGGCGGATGTCAAGATTATCTTCCGCTCAGTTTCTTGAAATGTAGGGGTTGCTAGGACGAATACGCTAATTTGGGCACAGACTAAACTGGATGGGTGTTTCGCTCTTCCCCACACTGACTACATGGCTAGGGATTCCTGCTTGGTGAAAAATGAGGAATGGGAGTACCCAGGAATAGGAAGCTGCGTATCATTGCATCACGACTGTTCCCATGGACCCCTCCCATGATACCCTGATGGTTCCCGAGTCAGTTTTGTCGCCCCTGAATCGGATACACCCGTGAGACAGTGTCATCAGATGGAGCGCTCTCGTGAACCTTTCGGTCAAGATTGTTTGGTCCCCCCAGAGACTAAGACATATTTTGGTTGAATATCTGGGGGAGTGGGGTCCCTATTGCCTGTCAAGAACCCTTGGGAGGGACTCGTGCACCCAGGACTGGCGTGATTGAGTTTTTGGAAGAGTCGGTCCTCGTCCTCCATAGTATTTATTTTAATTGTTGCCTGTGAGAGGGGAAAGATACTCCCTCCCAGTACCTCAATGCCCCTCGAAGATAATGGTTCTTGTGGTCTTTTTCTTTAGTTTTTTATTAACATGGTCTTATGATCAGCTTTTTTTATTTTAGTTTTGGTGAATGCCCTCGTTGGTGGCTGCAAGAATAGATAGTGAATGCCCTCGTTGGTGGCTGCCAGAATAGATAGTGAAATAAAAAAAACAAAGCAAACGAGGCAGAGGTTTTGACTGGGTTAAGTCATATCCCAATTCTTTTCTGCCTCCTTCTTTGTGTGGTAATGATGTGGAATCTCCTGGTTTCATACCCAGTTCCTCTCTCCTTTCTTAGGGGCCACGGAGGCTCCTAGTTTGATTCCCGCCTCCTCTCTAATTAAGACCTCCCACAGACCCTCCTAGTTTCATACCCATTTCCTCTCTCCTTTCTTAGGAGCCACGGAGTCTCCTAGTTTGATACCTGCCTCCTCTCTAATTAAGACCTCCCATGGACCCTCCTAGTTTCATACGCGTCTCCTCCCTTAGGACCTCCTACAGAAGATGAGTTAATGATGGGCACTCTTTGGCCCGAGGTGTCCAAGCTGTACGGGCACGGGAACGAGCTGCTTTCGCTGGCGTCGTCTCGGGACGGGAGTCTCATTGCCTCCGCCTGCCGAGCCTCCTCTTCCATTGACGCCAGCATCATAATTTGGTAAGGTTAGGTTAGGTTAGTTGCCTCCATAAATCTCACTCAAGAGACCCTAAAATTGGGGAGGGGAGATGTCTAGGTTCATTACGAACCTCCACCTAGGAATAAGACTAGCTAAGATGCCTAGACACTATGGCCAGTGGTATGTAAAGTGAGAAAGGTAGTATATTTGTAGGACCTTTAGTATAGAAAGCAAGTGTTATGTGTGCTAAAAATTGGCTGTTTTAATTAAATCGGTGCTTGTTCAATCATTATGTTTAAATATGTTGGAAGAACGTTCGCATATTTACAATTACTGGCACTTTTTATCATGTCTTCCCCCATATTTTCTGTGTGTCACTTCCCTCATTTTATCTAATGGGAGTGAAAATGCCCCCTTGGTTACATAAGTTGTTCATCCTAAAGCTGCCTGGCCAAGCACCCCTGAGATCTTGAAAGATATGGCCCGTACTTGGCCTTTCCCAGAGGATCCCTCAAGGAGTGTATATGTTGTTGGTGTGTGTGATTGTGTGGGGCTGGGTGATAGCCACAGTGTGCAGCCTAGCCAGATAGACTCTGTCCTTAGAAAGAAGGGTGAATGTTTGTTGTGTCAAAGTGACTGGATAGAGCAATGAGTAAAGTGAGTGTGGACATGTGGTTGCTTGATGTGCCACCCAGCAGATATCACAAAGGTGTGTCTATCCACCAGCTGTCTTTGTGTTGTATATTTTGTTAGGTTGTAGCAAGAAGTGATATTGAAAGCTTTGCTGACTGGCAAGGGGATTTCAAATGACATTTGGAAGCTAGCGTGCCCCTCGGCCCCAATGTCTGCAGAAGAACCTGCAGGCAATTTTTTTTATGCATCTCTCCTTACAATTTTGTGCATTTCACCCCAGTTGCTACTGCGCTTTAAATTAAAAAAAAGAAAAGAAAGCTTTGCTGATGTGTTGCAAGGAGTGTTGTGTGTAGTTGTGCTTCATTGATGCCATCATAGATTCCTTTTGTCCGGTCTGTAAGAAGCGTTTTTGTGTGTAGTGGTCTGAAACCATGTTGACTAGGTGCTGATGGAATATGTGGAGTGATATGATTTAAAATGAGGCGCTCTATGTCTTTGTAGTTTGTACAGAGTAGATTGATGGGACTGTGTGAGGAAGGGTATGTAGGTTTAAAGGATTGTGATGATTGGACCATGCTTCTAGAGGCTTTGTATTGCATTATGGATCTTTCGTTTGCAATGTTTGTAAGTGCTTGTATTCCATGTGGTCTCAGGTGTGTGACTGATGTCTGTACCACAAGCGGCAGTTGCATGAGGTTGTGGATGATGCGATTTGTCTGGGTCGGTGCGGAGGAGTTGTTCATGCTGGATGATTCATCCATCACCCTGATCTGGGTTTTACTGGTTATAATGTGAGAAAGTGAGGTAGCGAATTGCACTGGTTACTCAGCACAACCCTCTACATAAGCCCCAACTCGACCCAAAGATCTTGGTTGGTCAATCTATGAAGGCAACCGAATCAGGCAATCCTTAAGTCCCTACTTTCTTCCAGGTCCCTAACATTCGATAGAGAAAAAAGTAGGAATCCTTAAAATTACATTTAATGAGAAAAAACTTATCTATCTTATTACATATATCATATATACAATTCGCTTAACAGATATTAATTATTTACAACTATCTGCATTTAGAAACCAGACCAATAATATATATATCTCAATTTTGATCTACACACTAGGAACCAGAATAAACAAAAGTCAGGAGGGATTACAACTAGTTAGTAATTATTACTCATGAATAGTCAGACGAGTGTATGCAATCATAATGCCATAAATCCAGACTTATATACAGGAATATTAGTTCCTTTCCGAAAAACAGTAAAGTACATGTATTTCAATAGTGCTCTATGCTTCCTTCTGAACTTCTAGCCTAAGAAGACCCAAGCCCACAGTAGCACAACATAAACAGTGAACATAAGTAGAATCACTACTTATAAGACTAGTTTCAGGAAAGCTCAGTATTCTTATTGAGGTCACTTGCTGCCAAAATCCAGAGCATATTCCTCAACTGGAATCAATTGTACATAAAGAAAATGAGCACTACACAGTTTCCTTACACTCTGTATCACCGTGACAAGAGGTAGCAGCACATTGGTGCAATTTCCGAATCAGTGAAAGTGACGAGCGTTGCTCAAGATCCTTTGGGGCTAAAGTTTCCTCGCGCTAAAAACAGAAATGAAATATAATTTGCTTTCATCTTTACATATACTAAACTATTGGCAGAACAAATAGTGAATGGTATATAATTACAAATTATTTCGTGTCATGCAAGACAGAGGGATAAAAAAAATCATCCAGACCATAATATGTTACCCGAGAGGGCCTAGTAGAAAATAAGTGCAGCCCAAAATGCAAACATACTAGAAAAATGAAAGGCATTAAGCAAACTCCATTAAATCATGCAGGGCTGCACATACAACTATACTAAATCATGCAGGGCTGCACATTCAACTGGACATTCTGAAACAAAAGTGACAATTAACTTCATGAAAAATTGAAGGAGAGAAGTAGACATAGAAATTACATTTGCCCATTTCAGTGCTTGGTGAAAGTGTTTGTTGTTGTTTTGGTTGAGAGTATGGAGTCTGTTGTGGTAATTGCGTAATGTCCTGTTGGATAGTGTGATAATGTTAGGTCTTTTATAGACAAGGTGCCTACCAGGTCATGAAATCCAAAGTTAAAATTTATAGTCAAAATATGGCATAAACAGTAATGAAATTCAACTTGTAGTCATATTTTGTCAAGAGATATTAGGCATTATTAACAGAAATAATATTATAATGATACTTCTAATAATGGTTTTATTTAGCATTGATTTTGTTATTCATATACTGAGTGTGTTTGGCCCAGGTAGAATCTACGTAGAATTGGAGAATTCTCCAAAACTGCTTTTTCCTATCCAAAAATAGAATTCAGACTAATCAGGTGTTTCTAAATTTACTCTTTAGATTTTACATTTTTCTTTAATTATATTTTTTAAACTTTTAAACTATTAACTTACTAGTTATTTTTTCTTATACTTAAGTAAGCTTCATTGTAAAATCCTTGTAAATATCATTTTAAAAATGAAATGGCTTTTCTATACCAGTTTTTGCAGCCTGGTTGAAAAATGGGACTACAAAATATACTCTTTGTCAAAAAAGAATTCAATATTAATGGTTCTGGTATTTTGCGAGTCAAAAGTTAAATCTTATTTAGATGACTCTAAATTAAAGAAATCCGATAGCGAAGCAAAACATAAGAAGAAAAGGAGGTGTCTGCATAAAAGGTAATCAATAGCCTATACGAGGCAGCTCCTATTCCCATCACCCAGCTCAGTCCCACCTGCCATCCTCGTCCATATTATTAAAACTGCAGGGATGACGCTTTTATCCTATAACTACTGAGCCTACTCCATTCATCTACCACTTAATTTGTAAACCAATTTCTACTAATCTTTCCTAAACCTAAACTTGTTTAGCTTTAACTCATTGCTCCATATCCTACCTACCTTGTTCATTACAAATAAGAACCTTACCCATGTCTTCCCTATTGCCTTTTTTACCCTCTTGAAGACTTCAATCAAGTCCCATGGGACTCTTCCCCTTTCTAACGTATGTAGATTTAGTCTCCTAAGCCTTTCACCCTAAGGAAAGCTCCCCAATCCAAGAATCATCTTGGTCATCCTTCTTTGCTCCTCAACCCATGAATCATCTTGGTCATCCTTCTTTGCTCCTCAACCCATGAATCATTTTGGTCATCCTTCTTTGCTCCTCAACCCATGAATCATTTTGGTCATCCTTCTTTGCTCCTCAACCCATGAATCATTTTGGTCATCCTTCTTTGCTCCTCAACCCATGAATCATTTTGGTCATCCTTCTTTGCTCCTCAACCCATGAATCATTTTGGTCATCCTTCTTTGCTCCTCAACCCATGAATCATTTTGGTCATCCTTCTTTGCTCCCCAATCCAAGAATCATTTTGGTCATCCTTCTTTGCTCCCCAATCCAAGAATCATTTTGGTCATCCTTCTTCTTTGCACAGAGAGACTCAAGCAAACCAACATCCATCCTATATTATGGTAATCAAAATGTCACTGCTTGGTCAAGATGAGGATCAATTAATACGAGGTACAGTTTCAGAATGACAACAGCACTCATATTACTCACACTCCTCCCATTAAACCCCAATACCCTATTAGCTCTATTCCTAGCACTTACGCACAGCTTTCTAAGGCTAGAGGTCTGAACTTAGCAGGACACTTAAGACTCTTTTGCATTCTGACCTTCCTAAACCTCTCGCATTCTGTTTACCATCCATTATTCACTCGATTACACCTACTTGTACGAAGTCCGCTACAGTTGCTTATGTTAAATTCCATTTGCCATTTTTCTGCCCATTGGGATAGTATGGTCAATTCATCTTGTAATACTTCAGCATTAGCGTCAAGAATAACAACTGCCCCAACACTCTCTCCTGAGGGACCCCACTGGTAACATGCCCCCAAACACAATTCACCCCTAGTCAAGCTGTATTGATATTCCTTAATCGACTTATGTTTATCTAAGTGATCCCACTACACCTCGCCTTTGCAGATTCCCTCAAAATTTGGTTGCCTGATGGATGTTGAAAAGTATGAAAATGTCTGTTCAGAAATAAACCAGCCTCAGGCCCCCTCTCAGATCATTGAACCTCAGATTCATTCATAAGAATTAAAAAAAAAAAAAAATCAAATAAGAACAGAAATAATTTATGTTTTGAAAATTGTTGATTAATCTAGTTCCATTCGCTCTACAGATCATTCTGGAGTTAAGAGCAGTTTCCAGATAGTGATACAGGGTAGAAACACAAAGGGTAGACTGCTATTTAATTATTTTCAGAATACGATGTAATATTAGATAATGTTTTAACTAAAATGAAAGAAAGAAATATCTGCTACGAGATGATGTAACTAATATTTAATTGATTCTCCTTTTGCTTCAAGACCATGATGAAGTCTAGGTATGATCTGAGCACAAATGGAATGCAGGATTTTAGCTGATAATTTTCTCCCAGCATTTTCCCAGTTTGCACTTCAGATCTTCCACACTAATGAGATTTGGTACAGGTCTCAAGTATCGACTACACTCCAAGTTCCATGTTGTTCAAATTTGGCGAACTAGAAGGCTAAAGTTCCTTTCACACAAACCCCTTAAGTTTGGCCTAGCACCAGTCTTGACACTTGTAGTTGTATGTGAGGCTGCTCCATCTTATTGAAGGGTTGCGCCTGCATACCCTATGGTGGCATCTACCCAGGGAATGGCTTTCTTCTTCATGTACAAATAAACATGTTGATTGATCTTTACCCTTTCCCTCTTTCAATGAAGAGGTAATTTTGGCACATTGGTTACGCCCACTCACACCATAACCAAAGCTGGCTTTTGTCTCTTGAAAGATACCCACTGTTTGACCAGTCTCATTTTTATTTTATACCCAACACAATAATTCTGTGTGTTGTGGATCTCCTGGTCAGTGAAATTCTCATCCGTCCACAGAACTCAAAGCTGTAAGTCATCAAGTCAACGTTGGAACTTTGCTCTTTAGACCTTCTTTTAGGTGGGGCTGGAAAGGAGATGTCCTTTAGTGATCTTAAATGGCTGAAGTTTCAGATCATCTTTCACCAATTTTTTCCTGGTTACTTGGCTCACTTTGGCCTCCCAAGCAAGTTAGTTGGCACTCCTTGGATTTTACTTGATTTTGTTTGTGTTCTTGATGAGGTTTGGGGTTCTCATTGATTGGGCAGGCTGGTCCTCACTTTTGAAAGACAACTGCCTGCATCTAAGCCATTTGATTGCTTTACGCCCCCCCCCCCCCCCCCATCCCCCAGATCTGTTCATAGTGGGGTTCAACAGTTTGAAAATATTGCTCACTGTCTTCCTACTTCTATATAGATACACAAGTGCTTCATTTTTCCCAGTCATATGTGTAGATGGGTTTTGTTTTTTATGAATTTTCAATTGGATTCACACAACTTAATAAATTCTGAAAGAACCTGCAAGTAATTAACTGATGGTATATAAACATATTTTAAATGACTTGTAAAAGCAGGCTACATATCTTATTTCCACCCTGTATATTTAAATCTTTCTGAGTGTCAAAAGATAAAGTGTCCTATGTAAAAAAAATTCTAGTCTAGGTTTGTATTATCAAGAAAAAGCTTTGAATATTGTACAAAAGTGTATTTTGTTGAATAATTTGATGAAACACTCAAGAAAGGCAAATAGAATTTCATATTGAGTACGTCGATGAATTTAATATAGTTGCTACAAAATATATTAGTCATTTTTAGATATAGCCACTGCTTAAAATCTTTTAGCATCATTCACAAATTGTTTCACAAATGGAAAAATTCTTAACTAAGCCTCAGTGAACTATCATTAAATTGGAAGTTGACTGATTTTTTGCAAGATGAATTTTTTGGTACTCTATAAAAAGTATTGTTTATTCAAATGCTTTCAAAACCACCCACAAATCAGGATATGACCAAAGAAAGGTTGCCATATCTTTAGATATCTGCTCAGTCTGGTGATTTTACTCAAATTCCTTTGAAATTTGTTGCTGGTTAGAAAATAAGAATCTAGCTAATCGATTCCCTCTTTCTCACGAAATTCCACTTCATAAATCACCGTGTTCCATTCCAGGTGTTATTTTTCCAACCTTCCCACCATGTTGGCCCGACTCCTGCCTCATACCTAATGGATCACTTATATTCCAAGATCCCCACTACCCTCCCACATTTAGATCTTCAACCTAATTACAAGTTTAAACCCTTTCTCCTAACTTCATCACTTTCTCTAGGAACTTCTTTAAAGAAAGAAGTCGGATATCGATCGGTTTCTAACTGCAATCCCCCCATCCTCTCTTCCCCTCCATTCGAAAGGAACACTGGCGAGTGGACGGAGAGGCAGAGCCTGAGCTATCATCGCCTGTCGGTGACACAGATGGAGTTTTCGTCCTGTGATCGATTCCTCGTGAGCGTCTCCAGGGACCGGTCCTGGGCAGTCTTTCAGAAGGATGATAATGGCGGTATGTTGCATGAAGGAGTCATTCACTATTTCTATTTTCGCTCAAACTTCTACCAATAGGTGCAGCATGTTCTAGTGCCCAGCATATGTTGCCCACCCTTTCAAGAGTAGGTAGGTAGCAGAGGTTACCTTACAACTGATTGGCGAGTTCCATTACCTGAGGCCAAGTCATTTAATAACACATTCATGGGATTATTATACAAAAGAAGGAGTTTCTCCCCATTGCACTCACAGATGTTTCCTTCCCCACCCAAGAGGGTATCTCATGTAGGCTTACAAGTGACCTCGGGAGGACAGGGCCCTCCGCCCGACCCCATTGACCCGATAGCCTAAAATGACCTGACCTTTTTATTCCTTTGTCGATTTTTGCCTCTCCTTTTTTCGTCACTTTGAAAGTCTCATTTGACCTGTTTTTCTTGGCAAGTCGCGTCCGTAAGGGGCGCGGCGATTTGCCTTCCTCGCTGCCGTGCTGATGGGACTGAGCGGCCCGTCTGGCCCCAGCTTAGCCTCTTCTCCTTCTTTCTGTGTTTTCTACCCTACTTCCTCACTTTCGCTACAACCTCTCCCACAACTTTCTCTGGCCGGCCTCTAATTTCACAGAGTAGATGCCGACCACCTTCCTCTCACCCAACTATCCCGGATCGGGGCTGAAGGGGACGGGGACAACGCCCCCTCACCCCTGAGCTCCGGCCTGGGAGTGGGGTTTTAACCACCTGCTTAATCCCCATTCACAGCTTCCTCACCTTCCCTTTCTTTCTCCTTTCAATCTCTATCCATTCTACGCCGTGTCCAAGGTGAAGCTGCCGAGCCACTAGGCGGGAGGAGTGGCCCCAAATGGTGGCACCTGACTGCTGGCCCCGTACTCACCCCTCGCAGAGTGGGCTACTGCGTGGGGGATTAGCTATGCATCCCATAGAATAAATAGGGTCACAATGCCCAATGATGAAGACCAAAAGAATTAATCTCGCTCTACTTTCCCCTGTAAAATCGACAGAGCCACCCTTGGGCCGCTGCCGCTCAAGAGCCCGACCCGGTGGTGCTTGGCACGGGCACGGTGGTCCACGTTTCAGGAAATGACTGATTTCTCTGTCTCAATCGAGCATTTTAGGTCGGTTGATTAGGCCGTTGAGTTCTTCTTATCCGGCAACCTCATCGCCGTGGGCCTGACTACTATTCCTAAAACGTCTAGCCGTTTTGCACGCCGACCACTCCCGTGGTGGCCAGCCGAGTGTGAGATGTCCCTCAAACAGAAGCGTTATGCCTACATGCGCTATAAGCGCCGCCCGAACGACTTCACTCTCCGTGAATTTGCTCGAGCTAGGGCTAGGTTCCGGTATATTTCAAAGCACGCCCACCTCTCTTCTTGGCGGGCATACGTGTCTTCACTTAACGGGAAGACCACTCTAGCAGAGGTGTGGAGGCGAGTCAAAAGGATTCGGGGCAAGTTCTCGCAGGAGAATGGGACCGCAATCTCGGACCCCGCGTCCGTGGCGGAATCCTTCGCGACCGCTTTCTCCGCATTCTCTAGCCGGGATGCTGCTCCGCCAGCATTCAATGCACGTCGTCATGTCGCGGAAGGCCGCCGGCTGGACTTTACCTCGAGAGGCGGAGAACCCTTCAACGACAGGTTTACTTTGAGTGAGTTGCGTTCCACCCACGCTTCGTGCGCGGACGCTGCCCATGGTCCGGACGATGTCCCGTACGCCATTCTTCGACACCTGGGTGAGCGAGGCATGGCCTTTCTGTTAGATTTGTTCAACAGGATCTGGGTGGAGGGTCTCCTCCCAGACTCCTGGCGAATCGCTAGTGTGCTCGCTTTTCGCAAACCGGGAAGAGATCACTCTACTCCGGCTGGTTTCCGCCCAATCTCTCTCGCCTCTTGCGTGTGCAAGTTGATGGAGAAATTGGTAAATGTTAGATTAGCCTTCTTTCTGGACAACGGAGGCCATCAATCTTCTGCACAGTGCGGCTTCCGCAAGTTCCACTCCACGTCGGATGCTCTGCTCCGCCTGGAAAACGCCGTCTGCGAGGCCTTCCTTCGTAGACAGCACTACGCCACGGGGTTTTTCGATCTGGAGAAGGCCTATGATACCGCATGGCGATACGGTATCATGGAGACTCTCCACACGATGGGGGCGAGGGAACGCCTCCCAATGCTTATATCTGAATTTTTGCGAGATCGTCGATTCCGCGTACGGGTGGGAGGAGTACCTCCGGCCCAAAGGAGCAAGAAGAGGGTGTCCCGCAGGGAAGTGTCCTCAGTGTCACACTCTTTGCCCTGAGCATCAACGGCATAACCTCGGTGCTGCCAGAAGATGTTCTCGCTACGCTCTACGTGGACGACCTTTCGATCTCTTTTGGCGCGGCCCAGATGCCAACTCTGGAGCGTCGACTCCAACAGGCATTGAAAAACGTCTCTCGCTATGCCGAAGCGCACAGGTTTCGGTTTTCTTTGGCCAAGACTAAGTTGGTGCACTTCTTCCGCCATCCACGGCTTCACCCCGACCCAGATTTGTTTCTTAATGGGGTGCATCTGGATGTGGTTGAGTTGCACCGTTTCCTTGGTCTTGTATTCGACCGACGCCTCACCTGGCAGGCTCATATTCGCAGCCTTAGGGTCTCTTGTACCCGCGCGATGGACATTCTCCGTTCCGTGACGTTCAGCGCTTGGGGCGCTGATATGGCTATTGCCTTACTTTTTTATCGATCCTTTGTTCGTTCGAAGTTCGACTACGGATGTGAGTTTTATGCATCCGCAGCCGAGCGTTTATTGCGGAAGGTGGACTCAATTCACCACACCCGCCTTCGTTTGGCGACCTGTGCCTTCCGCACTTCCCCTATTGAGAGCCTCTTGTCGATGCTGAAGAGATGCCATTATCTATGTGCCGTGCACATTGCATTACTCGCCTGTACGCACGAGCGCAGCGTCTCCTTTGTCGCAAACGGTTCTCAAAGCATCCGCAGCTGATCTTTACGGTGCCTATGCCGCCGGGAGACGCAAGTCATACCCTAAGCCCTTTGGGTTTACGGCTAGAAAACTCCTTCGAGAGCAAGATATACCTCTCTGGACGGTGGCGCCCCTGGTTCTTCCCAGAACGCCACCCTGGACGGTACCACCGTTGGCTATTTGTCGCCACCCCTCTGCTCCCAAAGCTTGTACAGCGTCGGGAGTATTGCATTCGACCTTTTTGGAGCTCATCTCGTGTCACGCTGGAACCGTGCGAGTGTATACGGATGGCTCCAAGTCCGAAGGGGGGTCGGTTTCCACGCCGTATCCCCCTTGTTTGAAGTCAGCGGGGCTTTACCGGGCGGTGCATCTTTCTTCACGGTGGCAATACACCACTCGGTACGGGAGATTACGCGACTCACAGAGC
Organism: Ceratothoa steindachneri; assembly: GCA_963969495.1. Taxonomy (NCBI): domain Eukaryota; kingdom Metazoa; phylum Arthropoda; class Malacostraca; order Isopoda; family Cymothoidae; genus Ceratothoa; species Ceratothoa steindachneri. The sequence goes on along the minus strand of OZ018334.1, from coordinate 110,896,702 downwards.
ACCCTGAGTGCTCTCGGAGTATTGGAATCTCCGCACCCTCTATTTCGCTATATCCGTGATGCCACGGTTTTAGTGAGCGGGGTGGATGTCGAGATTATCTTCTGCTGGGTTCCTGGACTTGTAGGAATTGCCGGGAATGAGCGCGCGAAAGAACCGCGAGGACCGGTCGACCGGACCAGCGTTTCGCTCTTCCACACACAGACTACATGGCAGGAATACGGGCTTGGCAAAGAAGATGGCAGACGGTCGAAGGGAACTTAAAGTTGCGTGCCATTGCGCCGCGACTGTTCCCATGGACCTATCCCCCAATGCCGCGACGGCTTCAGGTCGCTTTCTGTTGTCTCCGAATCGGACACACTCGTGTGACGCATCGCTATTTGATGGAGCGCTCGCCTGCGCCCTATTGAGACGACTGCGTCGTCCCACAGACTGTTCGGCACATTCTTGTCGAATGTCCCAGTCTGGGTGATCTTCGCGCACGTTACCTGTCCCGGTACAGGGATGGGCGGGGTTGCTACCGCTTGTCCCTTGTACTCGGGACGAGTGCGTGCATATTGACTGGTGTACTTGTAGACTTTTGAGGGGAGGCCGGCCTTCTCCCTTTTATTTAACTAGTTTTTTTGGGGGGGTGGGGGTTCTTTATAGGTCGCACGTTCCTGCGCCGGGGGCCCCCTCCCCCTCCCTGACGCAGGAGCTTGTTGCTTCCTGCTCGTTGCCTTTTCCTGTTTTTTTTTTGTTTTTTGAATCTTATTTTAAAGTAGCCTAGTACTAGGCAGTTTTAAATACGGCGACTAATACCCAAGTAGGCAGTCGCTAGATGAGCTCTTAAATAAAAAAAAAATAAAAATCCGGTCTTGGGATCTCGTCCTTAAACCTCACACACACAGACAACGTCTCCTCACTCACCGACTTGTGCCATTCCGCTATCCACAGTGGGTGGCGCCTGCGGGCCTCAATGAGTGGGCAACCGAGTAACCAACCGACCAAGTTAATCCCCAACTACGGTCTTTCCCCCAAAGAGTGCATAATCTTTATGACATCATCTTTTTAAAGAAGAATTGTCTTTAGTCTAAAGCAATAAATGACACCGCCGCCCTGCAAGGTACATTGGGAGACGCTTTAGTCATCTCCGGGAAAGATCATGTTTAGTGCATCTGTTTCTAGCTTGTTCAGGCGCTTAATATTTTGACTTCCTGCTGTTTTTCAGAATGAGAATTATCTAATAATTTCTTTGGATGTCTCTGCTAAGCAGTGGGCAGTGCACTTATTGCTTTACATTATCTGTTATATATTTTTCCAACTGTCAAAAGTGTTCAGGGTAGATAGACCCCTCCAGAAATAGTAGATAATTCTCATTTTCTGCCAAACAAGGAGAGGTCTGAATTGCCTAGTTCGACCGGGTCACTGGTACTTGATCTTCCTCAGAGATCACTAGGGTGTTTGCCAGGGTGTCTAAAACACCTTGCGGTGTCGTGTATTGCTTAACACTAACCGCACCATTGATTAGGTATTTTTTCAGACATTGTCACAGCATTGAATGTAAAATATTGATTAGTAATCTAAGTGATCCAAAATATTAGTTGTTGTTGTTCCTCAGGCTGGTCCGACCGAACAGCCTGCGGAAGGATACGGCCCCTCGGCCTGTACCTAGTTTTCCCACAGAGCCCTCAGGGAGTATAGTTTGCAATGCAGTATTCCCCAATGTGCTTGATTATGGAAGAGTGGGGTTCTGTTGCACCCCGCATCCCTGATAGGCACATCCAGCCTCTTCTGGTAGCTCAGAAGGGCTGAGCAGGCGGGCTCGGTTCCCACGAGGAAAGGTGAATGGCTGAATAGAGTAGTGAGTGAAATGGATATATTTCTGGGTGGGTGAGGTTGACAGATGGCAGCTTATCTCTAATAGAGTGGGTGTTGTGTCATGTAGTGGAGTGGGAGCCCTGGGTTTGTGTAGCCTTCGGCTAGTATTTGTGTTCCCTGTGTCAAGGCGTTCCTTGACCTTGGGGAGTTTCATCGTATAGATGATCTGAAGGTGTAATAGCTGTGGAGTCGCCTGCCATTATTTTGAGGGCTTTATTTCGTATGGTCTGAACGGTGTTAATAGGTTTTTGATGGTGGGTAGGGACTAACAGGGCTTGTCTAGTCCATTAGCGAGCGTATGAATTGTATGGTGTGGTTTCTTTGTTTTGTCTGAGGGTTGTGTATGCTTTCAAGTGATATGAAGGCGTTTTTGATGTACGTTTTTATGTTTGAATTTCATTGATGTATGTTATGGTAAGTATGCGATATTGAGGTGTTAATGGGTGTGAGTATTGGTGTGCTTATGTATGGTAGCTGTGGATTTGGTTGGGACTATTTTGTCCCAGTTTGTGATGAAGCAGTTGTACAGTGTGGTTGGAGGAGATGAATAGTAGTCTTTGACCGGTGTTTGCATGTGAGTTATGAGTATGCGGTGTGGGTTATGTCATGCAAGTGAAGTTAAGGAATGGGGAGTGGGGCCAGTAGGGACCTGTGGGAAGGCTCCATGTTCAATGTCTGACCAGCAAATGTTCACCTGGACGTTAACGATTTTTGGCTCTAATATTTTGTCCTCTTAACACTGTTTTCCTTTTTATTTATTCTCCTTGTCTCTTCCCTCCTTTCTCCTCCACCGAGTTAACCACTTTCTACCACTTGGATTAAAATACCATTGAAACTCTGCCAGGTTTCGCCTTGAAGTACCACTCGGGTTGTTTGGACAAGAAGAGCCAACACAGTCGCATCATTTGGTCCTGCGGGTGGATGCCGGGCTCCTCGGCGTTCATTACTGGGTCCAGGGACAAATCAGTGGTGATTTGGCGCCCGGTTCGAGATCCGGATGAAACCGTCGTGTCTTGGGAGAGGGGAAATGTCTTCGAGGAGGTGGAGGAAGTGATGGCTGTGGCAGTGAAGGATATCTGCACGGAGCGAGGGGAGGAGGACCGGAGATATCTCATTGCCGTTGGTAGGACTCTTCTTTTTTTTTGGGGGGGGGGCAAAAGATTTGTTTTCTGTGTGGCGAGGATGAGATTTCAAATGTGTGTGTGTTAAGAAGTTAATATGTGGTTTAAATATGAGTTCTTTCAAAGGTGAACAAATGATAAGACAGAATGTCTATTCTTCGTAACTTTGAGGCAACTCAAAAGGATTTGCTTCCGTTGTGGAACGAGTGAGGTTGGGGAGAGTTGCGCGGCCTCCCGTTTCATTCAGTCTCCTCTTTTTCGTTTCTCTTACATTTTCACTTTCATCCTGCTCTCTACCCCCACCCCCCGGGAGATTAAGGGGGAAAGCCTTTTGTAGGCCGCCGTTAACGTTACCACCATTAAGTGTGGTCCCGCCTTCTGCGAGACTGTCCTGAGGTACCAAGTTACCGTGGAGGGAGGGTGTTGCATGCTGTGGGAAATAATATAGCGCCCAAGTAGGATGGTCTCACACCATGATCGGTACCAAGTGGGGTGTTCGTGTTATATTCACTCGGAAAAGACTGACCATTCTATTTTTCTTGCCCTACAGCGGGCAACCTCCGGCCCGCGGGCCAGACCCGTCCCGCGAATGCCTAGCGTCTGGCTCGTGACCCCGCCCCCCTAAATAAATTCTGTCAAACAGCATCTGTCTCAGTAGACTCGTAGAGGGAGAAAGGAGTGAGTCACGTCTGGCAGTAAAAAATGAGACAAAAATACATTTCTCTCAAAGATATGAAAGATTTCATAGAGACCAAAGTTGTAGAGGAGGAAATTGTAAACAAAAAAAGCTTATGACTTCATTGCAAGCAGCACTCCGGCCCGCGGCCTGCTCCCAAAAGTCTCATCTGGCCCTCACTCTGAAAAGGTTGCCCGCCCCCGACCTAAAGAGTGGCTAGAGTTTAAAAAAACGCGGCTTTTCCTGCTGGGTAGTTTCCGTCTGTGTAATGGCATCCCACAAATCCTTTTTTCTGGTATTAAATTCCCGTCTCCCGTTTCAGGGTTTGTCACAGGCCGCCTCTCGCTTCGAGTATTCGACCAAGCCATGAACGAGGTGCTGGAATCTGCTGCCGTTGAAATTTCCCACAGGAAATCCATTCGGCGACTCAAGTTTCGTCCTGGGTATCGGTCCAACGGGTGCATGACCCTCGCTTCTTGCGGGGACGATCACCTGGTCCTACTTCACGAGATTGATGTTACCGCAGTCTAATCAGAATTGTACGAACCAACATTTGTTTACATGGGACCGATTCAGACATATGTACGTTGTTTATTTACCCTACAAAGTAGAACAACTTCATCTATCCCTACAAAGGTTATCGCTTTTCCTTCCTCCTCGTAGCCTTAATCCACAAGTATAGGCTGCTAGCATGAGTCAGTTTCTTCAGGCGGGGAAAAATAGGAATATAATTGAGGTGGGGGACATCTAATGGGCCACCTGAAAACAAGTCTAGGTCGGTCAGTCTATCAATTCAATTCATTTTTTTATTTAATGCATTCACAACAAATATTCCCACACCCATACGAACTTCAGTTGCCAACACACCTAAATCATCTCACAACTAAAATCCATTCATACTCCAAGAACCACTGAATGACAACTTCTTACGCAAACGCAACATACACATAGCTCTCATTCAATAAACAAGTGTAACACCACAACACCAAAAATCACCTTTTATCAATGCACTACACCAAGATCCCATAAGAATATAAGAAAAGAAGTAGTCTGCAAAAGACTAATCAATTGATTATTCGAGGTAGCTCCTGTTCCCATCACCCAGTTCAGTGCAGCCTACCATCCTTTTGCATAAATATATCCTCAAGTTCAGTACAACTGACCATCTTCTTCCATAAATATTTCCTCAAGTTCAGTACCACCTACCATCCTCTTCCATAAATATATCCTCAAGTTCACTACCACCTACCATCCTCTTCCATAAATATATTCTCAAGTTCAGTACCACCTACTATCATCTTCCATAAATCTATTCTTAAACACTACATTTCTCTCACCTGACTAGTGAGCCTCTTCCATTCATCTACCACTCAATTTGTAAACCAATCTCCTGAACCTATACCTGTCCAGCATTGCATCGTGTTTTACCCTCTTCATTAAAAATATGAACCTTTCCCATGTCATCAAGTCCCCTCGGAGTCTTCTCCTTCCTAATGTCTAAAGATCGTCTCCTACACCTGGTCTCATAACACTAGTATACAATTCTATCCCTTTCGTTAACACTACATCTCACACCTAAACTCTTCAAAACAATGATGAAACACTGAAAATACAATACAGGGTCAAATTCAAAAACCTTGAATACAACTAATAAACCTATACATTCCCTTCCCCACAACAACCAGAAGAATTCCACCAATCGGAGAACCACTGTGATGATTTCATTGCAAACCACCCGCCATGGTTCACTACACAAACTTCAGGCAAAAGAGGTATACACATCACAGGGTAATTTCACACACTCGGCTCAACCAACTGGACCCCGCGGACCCTTCGAGTTAAGCCTGGGGGACACTTTCCTTCAATGGAATTGCCCTGGACACCAGGCTAAGTGGGAGGAGCTGCAGTAGCTCGTCTCTTCCCGCTCCCATCTAGCTCTTTGTCTAGGAGGCAAGGCGATGTTTCTCTGTCCGTCATGCAAACGGACCTCAGCGCCCCATCTGGCCCCAGCTTTGCCTCTCCTTGTTCTCGCTAACATTTCTGTATCCATTAGGGCAGCCCCACCCAACGCGGGCTGGTTATTCCGCCTTTATTAGTCCTTCTAGACCACTCTTACCTTGCTTCCTTACTCCTTACAAGCCTCTCCCACTATTTTTTCTGGCCAGCTTCTAATTTCGCAGTAGTCACGGACCAGCTCCCTCACACCCCGGGGTAAGGATGGAGGGAGAGGTCAAAGCGCCTTCCCTATTAGCTCTTGTCTAAGCTGGTGGGTTTTGACAACCTGATCTCTCCCTCCCCCACCCCAATCTATCTTCCTTCCAATACCTCTCCCTTTATTTCCATTGGCTTTTTATGCCCAGCCCAAAGTGGAGCCGCCATGCTGATGGGCACTAAGCGGGAGGAGTGGGCTTTAATGGCGGCGGCTGGCCCCCTCGCAGAGTTTGCCACTGTGATGTGTTTAGCGTTTGCGTCCCGTTATAAGCATAGGGTCCCTATACCCATCAATGAAAACTTGGATCACCCGCCCCTGGCTTTCCTTTTTGGTATGCTTATGGCCTTCTCTTTGGATCAGGCCTGTTCGAGGCCTACGTCGCAGCCTCTATCCCGCTCTTAAATGAAGATTACCGCATTAACCACTCCTAAGTTGCCTCTAGCAATATTACTCAAATCTTCTAGTGCGCAACAGCGCTGATCTTTGTCGAAACTGTACTATAAATCTACATGTCACCCGAGCTCCCTCTGCTTGGCCTCGCTATATGTGTTCCAGTGCAACACAAAGTGTGTGGTTTGCACACCTACCACGCCCTAAAAGAAACTTTTAGTCTACCACCGACTTGTCCAGGCCAGTACTGAATCAATCTCCAAACCCCCGATTGGTTTGCAGTACCTTGGTTCCTTACAAATTTCCGCCAGTAAGGAGATTTTCCTGGATTGCACAGAAGAGACACACTGCCTCAACTGGCAGTTCACATCACGCCCGTCACAAGAAATCTCTTCTCTACCACCAAGATGTCCGTTCGATACGCGGCGGTGTCTATTTCGCCAGTCGAAATAGATATGCATGAAGGCACCTACTATTGCCGCGGTGACGAGAGATGCTCGAGGCTTCCTGCCACTGTACTCTCGTCTAACGCATCGGCGCCCGGAACCGTCCATCCAACACCAACCTCTATTCTATTTCCTTGGCTCGCCCCTTCCTTGAAACAACACCCGAAGAAACTTTTGGAAACATCGAGTCACGTCTTTCCAACAGGATGACTCGATTGAGGATCCAATACCTTCCTCTGATCTCGGAGGCTGTCCTTGTTTGCCATGGAGACCGTTCCCTATGAAACGATTCTCTCCAGACCACTCATATCCCCCCATCAATACTCCACATGCCTTGGAGCGGAAGTCCGTATTGGACTTTCCTTTCCCGCCTGATTTTGTCCCTTTTACACCCGCTCAACTGTTATGACCTCAATTTCCTCTTGTTATTCCACGTCACCAAAATGCTTCATGTCGTTTCTGCCCAATTCCGTTCTCTGGGAGGCTCTTCGTTTACACCGGATCCCTCTGTCTGTGAAAACTCAATTCTCCTTGGTTTTGACAGTGGAACTTCAAGGCGCTCTTTCTCTTTGATTCCTGGATTTCGAGTCTTTAATTCACGAGACCCCTTTGGTGGTTCCACCCACCTTGCCTTCCGTTACAGCTCAACAGGCAATGTGGCCTTGAGGGTTTTCCTTTTGAAACTTTTAACCTTTTGTACCTGGCACGTTCCACCCGACTTAGTATCTAAATCTGATATCCTGGAACATTGGGACATTCTACCACCTCCCTTTTTATTATTGGGATTTCAATACAAAACATACATTTCATCCCTGAAATGTGGGCTCATGACTCTGAGACCGGTCCGCTTCACTGAAGAATAGAAGTAAAGGTATGTTTAATGCATTTATGCGGTTATTATACACATGAAATTGCTATCCAGTGTCTTTGCTCATTTAACGCCTAGCTGAAGCAATATTTGCTAAACTATTTAAAAAGGCTCAAAATACATCATTAGTTTTGTGAGAAAATAATCTTTCAGGAATTTTTCACATGAAAATCATTCATTCTTCGCCTGTAACTTTTAAATGATCCCTTTAAGATTCGCGATGTTTTTCTTCATTGGCAACAGTTTATTCGCGAATCTTGCGGTGTAGTGGAGTCCTCAATTATCTTTTACCGTCCCAAAATATTTGAACGAATCCAATAGAGTGGCAAAGTTGAGAAAAAAAAGTTAGCTCTTTAATTAAGGTCTTCAAATACTGGTTGTTGTTCTTGATCATATTTTGGTCTTGAAATGTTAGCCTTTGAATCTATCGCCTACATTTTCTTCCTGGCATCTGGAAAATAAAAGAATGAATTATATTTTATTCTACTTAGACATACTTCCGTCTGGTAGGGAGGTTAGAATACAATTACCCTGGTGTAAGCTGCGCGTTGTAGAAGGAAAGTTGTTTTTTCACAACCTTTCACCCACCATCACACTTTCATATATTCTCTTCGCTAGGCTTTTTCTCATTCATCATTGTCACATGTCTCTAGAACATCAGAACATTCTCGGTCACATCCAAAATCATTGATCTCTCTCACCCACCATTCCTCAATTATTTACACTACCATTAAGACCAGCCAATACGCAATCCTTTTGCACATTCCAAACTTAAAACTTTAGCATTTACCTACGGTCTTATTGCACAATTCTTCACGCTACACTCTAGATATTTGGAACATTGCACTTGCTCTAGCCACGCTATAGATTTCAACGTCAACTCCCACCTGTCTCCTTTCCTCGTACCCACTGTGTGGAAGACACATTCCCTCCACTGTCCAAGAAAAAAGGCTAATCTAACATTTACCAATTTCTCCATCAACTTGCACACGCAAGAGGTTAGAGAGATTGGTCGGAAAGTGGCCTAGGTAGAGTGATCTCTCCACGGCTTGCGAAAGGCGAGTGCAGTAGCGATTCGCCAGGAATCTGGGAGGAGACCCTCCACCCAGATCCTGTTGAACAAATCTAACAAAAAGGCCATGCCTCGCTCACCCAGGTGTCGAAGCATGGCGTACGGGACATCGTCCGGACCATGGGCGGCGTTCGCGCACGAAGCGTGGGTGGAACGCAACTCACTCAAAGTAAACCTGTCGTTGAAGGGTTCTCCGCCTCTCGAGGTAAAGTCCAGCCGGCGGCCTTCCGCGACATGACGACGTGCATTGAATGCTGGCGGAGCAGCATCCCGGCTAGAGAATGCGGAAAAAGCGGTCGCGAAGGATTCCGCCACGGACGCGGGCTCCGAGATTGCGTTCGCGTTCTCCTGGAGAACGGGAGGGAAGGGGGGGGAGGTTCCTGCGAGAACTTTCCCCGAATCCTTTTGACTCTTCCACACTTCTGCTAGAGGGGTCTTCCTGTTAAGTGAAGACACGTATGCTCAGGAAGAGCTATGGGCGTTCTTCGATATATACCTAGTTCGACGAAATTCACCGATAGTAAAATCGTTCCTGCGGTACATGTAGGCAAATGGCTTTTACATGAGGTCTGACCACCGCGGAAGCTGTCGTCGTGCAAAACGACCAGATCGTCTATGAATAGTAGTCAGGCCCACAGCAATGAGGTTACCAGTTAAGAACTCAAAGGCCACATCCACCGACCTAAACTCAAATGGGACAAAGAAATCAGTAATTTCCTGAAATGTGGACCACCCTTCCGACGTCCAGCATCACCGGGGTCAATACAATGGAGTTCATCGACCACCATCTACTCAAAATCAGGCTGCGAATCAGGAGATCACAGGGATTTATCAAGACATGAAAATGAAGCTTTTCTCGGGTAGTGATGCGTAAACCCATCCACAATCAGGGCGCCTGTCCAGTTTGGAACGGACCTGACCCCTGGGATTAATCGTGTAGTTGTAGTGCCTCATTGCAAGGTAAAATAGGATTGACAATGAAACCTCACAGATGAGTGTCATATAAATCCTATGAAGGCTTAAAATGGGCACGCACATAATCATGCAAATGCAACTAATCTAAAAATATATAAAATTTTGTCATGTAAATAATAATATAAGACACTTTGTCATGTTAATATATATAACATTTTGTCGCGTAAATAATCATGTATAACATTTTCTCATGTAAATAAGAACATGTAACATTTGCTCATGTAAATAATAATAGATACTGTCCTTATAAAGGGCTATAGGAAATGAATTAGTCTCTCACACGCTTATACACTTGCACGCGCTTACGCAGAAAGGCGCTTATCTCAATATCTGTGTAGACATTTTCATCAAGGTTCTGGGAAACGCCACAGATGTACAAACAAACCTCAAAGCAGGTACAGTCATTGACACAGACCTGAAGACAGGAAAGATGTGGACCTTATTTACTATTTAAGCACTGTGAAACACAAAATCTTATTCTCGAAATTTGAGAAAGATTTTATCCATCCCAGTGTACGCACAAATAACCATTGAGTCGAGTAAGCTCCGCCCAAACAGTATCATTGGCTAACGATGAGCCACGGTCAGTGTTTTCGATACATTATATACCGTCTTGGTTAGACTCGAGGTCAGTCAGTCAGTCAAGGACAGTCTAAATAGACTTAAACATTAGTGGGCCTGCATCAAGTACCTCTACATACGTTTAATCAAATTCATTGCGCCTAAGCTTACCGAGTTCTCCTCTCAATAAAAAGTCCTTGAATCCGTTTTCCGAAGTTCTTTTTCCTGATGGTAATCAAACCGGTCCTCTTACCCAGACTACATCACTAAAATCAAGCGAAGGATAATCTTCCCTAAAATTTAAGTCAGTCCAAAGTCAGCGCCCGGTATCTGAGTTCCCCACTCGCACTACGTCGAAGTTAAGCAGCAGTGGACCTTGTTAGTACGTGGATGGAAGACCGCCAAGTCGACCTCTACCAGTGAGCATTTAACCAACCGTCTCCTGATCACTAAAGACTAACTAACTAACCCCTTATAAACTGGTAACCAACAATTAATAGGCCAATAACCAACAAATCTATATAGTCAGCACCCGGCACACCGCGTCGAAGTCGGCTTGCAGTGGAATGTTCGCAGAAATTATAATATACCTCCTATCCAGATGTGGCTGCACTGCTATGGAAACATCATACCGGATGTTAATCGCACATCCGTATAACCGGCCATCACTTGATGGTGGGGGTGGCAAAACTCTTATTCCCCGGGAAGGCGTGTAGGAGGCACGCGCCCAGCATGTTCTCCTGTAAAACGATAGCTAACGCGGGACAGAGGGAGACGAGTCTATGCAGCTCCTCCCAGTTGGCCCGGAGTCCACGGCACTTCCATTGAAGGAATATGCCCTCTAGTCCTAGGTCGGAGGAAATGCTGGAGACCTCTTCAAAGAGAAGACCCTGACGGGAATAGATGTACACTTCCCGGAGGCAGAAGTCCGGCAGTTGTTGGCCAAATAAGGCGCTGTCACCTTCGAGGACATGAGCAGCTTAGGCTCGCTATGAGTGTGTTCCTTCTCTACCTTAGTGAAGAGGAGAAACCCGTAAAAGTGCTCCGAATAGGCGCTGAAATGACCGTCCTCGTAAGCCTGGGTGGGTCAGGTAAAGAGGGCGTCTTTTTTTTAAAGATTGAGGCATTAAACGTCCCGGGCAGCGCCAGTACCAAGACCTCTGCCTCGTGAAGTGAGACGGTAAGTAGTCTGAACGGCCAGGAATTGCTTCTCCAAAAGATAAGCACCACATTGCTTCTAATCAGCAGGGGGGCGGCTCCTCGTAAGTGACGCACTTGCCCATACACGATAGGAACTTACCATGTGCTGCCTTAGAGCAACTTACACAGACTTCGCTTAACCTCGACTTTGCACGTCTACAGGAGTGATTAGTATGGCCGAAGCAGTGGCAGTAGTAGCACCTACGCGACAGTGGCACGAATGCCTTAAGCAGTAGCGATACCGATCGGCATGCACAGGCTCAGATAGCATGCCGCTTCCTAACGTGACGAAGAGTGTAGGGGGAAGCCTTCCTGTTTTCTCATCACAAGTTCAACCTTGACTGCTTCATGGTCTGCCGGCTCTAATGGAATGTTATCTATGGGTAGTCCAAACATTTCCTTACGTAACCTACTCCTTTTAAGAAGTTCATGGTAGAGTGCGGCGTCACACTCACAGGCAAGCCATTGAGTGTCCGAAGGGAAATAATCATGGCTGCCTCGGAGGGATCCGATGCATCCGCCAGAAGGCGCCCGTCCAAGAAATGGGTCACCTTTTGGCTATCGACCAATCAAACTAACTGCTGCTCTCTTCTGATGGATCATGTTGCCCTTGACCAACATGCTGCCATCTGTGGAGCAAATAACTAGAAAGCGTTTGAAGCCAGCGGGCTCAAAAACGCCAGGCAATCTCAGAATAAGGTTTCATACGTCATCGTGCCTCCGCTCAGTGCCTCCCAGCCTGACACCGCCGAAGGGCCGGATGTGTCAGTCTCAGCCTGGTTGCCTACTGAAACGACAGCGGCCCCGTCCGTTCCCTTAACCCTTAGTCCTCTCTTTCTTCCTACTCCTTATTTTAGGAGAGGAGGGTGGGGAATAAACCCGCTTCAATCCACCCCGGGAAGAGGTCTCTAGTCCGGATGGACCAGCCTCAGTAAGATCTTTCTCCAAAATGGAGAAGGGTTCGACTGTCGAAGGACGGAATCAGGTTCGGTGTTTGGCACCGAGCCCAGGTTCACCACCATGAAAGATCCTGCCATTTGGGGCGGAGTCCGTTCCGAGACTATATATAGCTCAGGGGGCCTCTATTTGGCTATTCCACCTCCCCAAGTTATCAAAGATCCCAATCGAGGACTCTTCAGTCTTGTTGTGATCAGTCTTTTTGGGTCGCGAGCCGACCTCCATCGAGGATATGAGGGGAGCAGGCACGCCCCCCTCCCTGCAAACTCAATATGGCTAACTGCAGGAGAGTAGGGAGCACGGCTTGACATGCTCCGCTCCCCCTTGCCCCAAATGGTTTTGCTCAATCGATCTAGGTCGCCGGTCTGCTTTCTTGGCAGTCTCCTGTGAAAGGAAGGGTGGAGGGACTGCTGATATGGAGTCGTTCAAGAAGGAAGATACCTCACTTGTAGACAGTAGGAGTAAACCTCCTGTCTGTTATCAGAAGGTTGAGGGGCTCCTGATAAAGTAAAGGGGCTTTCCCTCCGTTTTTGAAGTGGAGCTGAGAAAAGGTGACTCCAAAGATGACAAAGGGAAAGCCGCATATAAATAGTTTTACTTCGTCCTCCCCGACACCTAGCAAGGGCGAGCTTGTAGACGGATCTCCATGTACCTTCGGTCGCCCACTATTCTCTATTGTAACCATGGTGAAAAATCAAACAAAGAGTTGTATGAAAGATAGATACTATGATCGCTCAATGACTCGGTAGCTTAAGATAAAAGTCTCCATAGGATCAGAAAATTCCCACTGTGATCATTTATACATACTCGGCCCGAGTTCGAGGTAAGATGTGCCTTGCAACCTTGGCCGCCATTCAGGCGAAATTGTCTTCGAGCTTTACCTATAAAGGATGGTGCCGACGTAGCAACCTTATATTTGTACTGCTTAATCATTTTCTCAGCCACCAGGCTTTCTGCTCTCGCGGTATGCACTCGACAAAGGCTTATAAGAGGACGAAATTGCGCCGACCAGATAGAACCTCTGTGGATAGAAGAGCGAATTCTGGAGGTGATAGTAAAGACAAATAGACATAGGCAGGTCCACTAACGAGTAGGGTGGGTGATCACCTATTATTATCATATCCCAGCTCAGATGGTTTAGTAATGCCGTCTAAGCCAACCAGTTACCATGTTTAGCGAACCTAACCCGGCACCCGAACGGACTACACGCCCTCCTGGGTTGGGGGGATAGTCGTAGAGGCAAAGGAATGCCCAGAGAGAGCGAGGGAAGAACGCACCAACGGCTTTCCTAGGACCCATCATAGAGTTCAAGTCAACCCAGTGACGGGTCTTCCATAATTTTCACTCAGGCCGGGAGAATATGTAGATCCTCCGGGTGCACCCCCTGCGGAGTCGAAGACGCCAGAAGGCGACCTGTTAATAGAGTCACCAGTTTATGGTGGGTTTTATTCGTGAGGCAAGGTTACCAATTTATAGGGGTGTCGGGTGAAGGCGTTTGCTCTGACTCCCAAAGTTCTTACGGGAGATCCGTCTATAGGCTGGGTTCAAAACGTAACTTGGTTATCACTGGGTTCAAAGAAGGACTCAGACGGAAAATGGCGTTTTGTCGGCTTTATTCTTGGCTTAGGTCTACCTTAATTGAGGCAAGCGAGATAGTCGAGTCTTCAGCGGGTTTCTTTTGAGTTTCCATTTACGTTAGATAATTGGAGCTAAAGACGGCCGGATTTAAGGATGAAGAACGGATTCGTGACGCCAAGATTAATGTGAATCTGGAATCAAAAGGGATTAATATATACTACAAATAATAGCGACGTTATTCTTCTTTCTCTCTTTCACCTGGAAATTCTTTGCATGTCTAATTTATACGAACCTCCATTAAGGGGGCGAGACTTAGCTATCCTTAATCAAAGCGCGAGGCGGAGCCTCACATGTTAAAGTATGTTCGTTTGTTGCTTTGTTGAGACTGCTGGGCTGGGGAAAAGGGTGTGTGCGTTTCAATGTTGACACATTTGACCGCATCTGGGCTGGCATCGATAGAAAGGTGATAGCAAAGTTGATTATGTCGCTTCGCAGGACCACGTCAAATTTAGCTGATCAACCCGACTCGGTTCCGGCTGCCTCGTTATCTTGTATGGAGACCTTTCGGCTCGCAGCTGTTTCCTCGCGTGTGTATGTTCGTGTGGGAAATTCCAACTATTCGCTTGCCTTCTTACACTCATGTTTTTCTTAATACGTGTACACTTGTGATTTAACATTATATATAAATATCTCGCTTTATTCTACATTGGTGCATTGCTACTACATGGCATATTATTTCAGTAGTTAATATGTGTGCTCAATTTTCAGATATCATAGGTCCAACAAGGTGCTCATTTGTGAAGTTTCTCTTTGAGCCGACTTCACCTTGCAATTCGGGCGTAACTACAGGACGTCCAAAGCAATGCTGGGTGCGACAGGACCAAGTACTTAGCCTCGCGAAAAGAGAGTCACTCCGCAGACTGAACCGCCAGGATCTCCTTCTCCAGGAGATAGGCATCACATTGCTTGGAATAAGCAGGGGTCGAGCATCCGCAATTAATACATTCGGTCATACACCATGACTTATCGTGTACGGTCTCTGAGAAATTCAGAGGAACCGGTTAAATCAGAATTTGAAAGTCTACACTAGCGATTCGTGTTAATGAAGACGTGGCAGTAGTATCTCCTCCGCGGCAGTGTCACGAATGCCCTGATACTATGGCGAAAGGCACGCACTAACTCAATGAGCGTGTCACGATCAAACGGACGAACAGTGTAGTGGTAGATCTCGAGCCCCCAACCCCCACCCACCTTTTTCTTATCAGTCGGCCAGCTCTTTGGTAATATCTTCTAAAGAGGTGTCCACGAGTTCCTTCCCATAAAACAACTCCTCCAAAAAATTAATGTTAAAATGCGGGTTTCCCTTCACCAGCGAGTCATTGAGTGTCCGAGGAACATTAATAATAATGGCCTCCTCAGAAGGGTCCGCTGCATTCACCAGAAGGCTCCCGTCTGAGAAACGGGTCACATTCGGCTCTCTACCAATCAAGCTAGCTAATAGTCCCCTGATGAATCATTTTGCCTTTGGCAAACATGCTGCTATCAGTGGACCAAATGACCAGAACGCGTTTAAAGTTAGCGGGCTCGAAAACGCCAGATAGTCTCTCAATGAGGCACCACGACGTAATCGAGGCTCCACTTACTACATTTTCACCGTTAGTCTTCTTAGTCTCATGCTGTGTCTCTCCGCCCGAATGCGCTCCGGGCCGGGGCTGGAGCCGGGGCTCCCAAGGAGGAAGAGGAACCATTAATCTTCTTTGAGCTTTTCATTTTCCTTGTCTTTCCTTTTTGAGAGATGGGGGGGGGGACCCTACCTCTCTCCACCATTGAAAGGGACCCCCCAAGGACAGAGGGACCATCCTCAGCCATACCCTTCTCCGAAATGGAGGTCTTGTCCGACTAAGCAGGTCCCTCCTCTCCCTTTGAGTCCTCGGGGGCCGTGCCGGCTCAGAAGGACCTTGCGTAGGAGGGGACTCAGGTTTGTCCCCACGTAAGACCCTACCATCTGGGGCGAGAGCTACTTAGTGACAATTACTACCTAAGGAAGGGGGTACAAGGGGGCACTCCCCAAATATCACCACACTGGTACATACAAAGATTTCAGAAATATCACGATATTCGTTTGTTCACACTCAAGGCAGACAAAGCTCCTTATTCATGACACCAATTTGAGATTAATTTTTTTTCGCAAGTCTAATCGATTATGAAGTGAAAGCATTACATGATCATTAATTTCATATATTGGCATTTGCAGTCAGTTGTTGAGAATTTGTTTCTTGACCCTGTCAAAGCTGCCTGTGTTGAACTCCACAGCTTGAAAGAGATAGTCCCTTTGCTTGGCATCTGTTGTTATAACATTTGCAAAGTCGTTCATCATCTTAACACCACGATCAACAATATCAGTCACCGCTTTCAATTCTTAATATAGCCCAACGATTTTATGTAGTGTTCATTCTATTGCCAAGATGTGAAAAGTTCCAGAAGCCACTTAGATCCAATGATCAGTGTCCAGCAGTAAATATGATTATAGGCCAATAAGATCAACTAGAATGGTCTTAGCTGTAACTCTAGAATAGTAGTTTTCCTGTTCTGAAGCTGTTTGGGTTCTTAGTGGCATGTAACTGGTTAGCAGTGTCGTGCTTCAATGTGTCGCTCAATCTACTGCTGAACATAGAAAATGGAACAACTTCATGGGTCACGTACGGTTTGTGGTTTTCCATCTTATTAAGTACTTTATCAGCTAGCTTGTAGATCGTTTTTCTTGTACTTCAACATGTACTGGATTAGATAATTCAAGGAAGCATCTGCAGCAGACATTGACATAATCCATGCAGGAGGGTAGAGCAGTTTCAAGCCTTTTCAGCTTTGATACAGTGGCTTCGTCATACTCAAGTTGATTTGCAAACATCAAGATTTTCATGGAGTTCAGGTTTCTATCCTGATCTACTCACGTCAATACCTCGAGGTGACGTTCCTCCAAGAACAAGGACTGTCAGTTCAGGCATTTCTCTGTAGTCGGCTCTTAGAAGACTTTCTGCTGTTAGAATGTCTTGGAGTATTTCTTCATTCTTCTTCTTATTTTCCTTCAGTTATTTGTTGTTAATAGCCAGCATCTTTGGGTTTTCTTTGGACAAGTGCGTCCCAACAACCATGGATTTTTGACCCACTTTACATTCCCAAACGTCTCCTATTAGGATTTCCAGGATGTGATGTCGACATGACAGATAACACACATTTTTCTTTAGAATTTTTTCATGCAGTTTGGCAGCTCCTCTGTGAACTCTAATATTACTGGTTGTAGTGTAAAAAATAAGGGCAGTACCATTATCCGGAGTTCCCATATCTCTAGTAAATCAATTGGAGACTCGGTCTGAGCTGTGCCATAAGAAATGTCGATGATAGTTACTCCCAATAACCTTCCTTCAGTGTACGAAGGTTGAACAGACACTAGCACAGCCAAAGTCTCTGAGGAACTTCCAGGTCCACTGCCCAAGACTACTTTGAGCAACATTCCATCCCAGTGCAAGGTAACGTATAGTGAGTGTTCCCAAAGCTTGTCTCTGGCTAATATTATACCAGGACAGTATTCTGTTGCGACGTGTTGTTGAGGTCAAGATGAAGTTATTCAGATCAGCCCCTCTAGCTCTCAAGAATATCATCTGTATTGCTAACGGCATCATACTCCATGACCTTCCTTGAAAACGTCAAAGTCACACTAGTCAGTGACTTGCTTAATGGTGAGAACATCCAGTACGTGGTTGAAGGTAATCCATGTCCTATGTGTTAGCTTCGTTGCCAGTTGAGTCACCCCAGCTAATCGCATTCACTGGACAACTACCTCTTGTTTTGCTGCAGTTGTAAAATTGTACGACATGTTAAGACCGTAAGTATTATGTACATGCTAAATATCGCAACGGAGTAAAACTTAAAACTTTGGGGGATGTTCAAAATAATTAGATTAACCTTGCTCTTGCCTATACTGTAGTCTTCCATTGACCAGGTATATGACCTTTCTCTGATTCTTTGGTCTTCCTAAAACCTGATGGCCTCATTTTTCTTCTCTCTGGATGACAGTCTATTGTTCTGTATTTTATCTGGAGCTCTTATATAGAATAAGCTGCCTAATTCCTGCACTAATTGTCCTCTTTATCATCCATGGTTACTTGCTCTTCCTTTGCTTTTCATCAGAGCACCATGTTTCTTATGTACTTTCATGAAGAGCTTCATTGTGTTGTATTTGGTCATAGTCTTTATTCTAGCCATATGCCAGAATGGGGTGATAGATTCAACTGTTTCATACGCAAGGTCTTGAACCTTGGGACTCTGTATTTTTCGGTAAATTCTCAAGATTAGGTAAATATTGGAACGCGTCATAAGTTATCAGTACCACTGATCAAAACAGACTATATCCAACTAGGAAAGCTTCGGTGAGGAATCTGGTAGATGGCCCAGGTGACACCTGACTGTGGACAGTATGTGAAGGTTCGGAGATATCAACTCTGCTTCCACAGAGCTCCTTCAGTTCCTTGCTTAATGCCATTGTAAAGTTGCAACTTGTAGATGGTTTTCTAGATTCTGATTTAGTTTCTGTCATTTCCTTAAAAATGATAGATTATTATTATTACTATTAATTATAATTTGTGTTATTTATTAATTTTATGTTCTTTAAAACTTCATGCGACAATGCTTCCCAACATCATAAGTCACAATAGTTGTGATTCTCGGCTTTTCAGGACAATAAGCAATGGGAGATGTACAGAAACCTATGAAAATAAAGTATTTATTTTTTAACAGAGCTAAGGGTATATCATCTATTATAAATCCCCAAAAGTCAATATTTCAACCAGATTTGGCAAAGGAGCAGTTCCGATTGTCTACAGTTCGGTTTTCTTGTTACTATTTGCATAATTTTAATATTTGAGTTTGTTACTTTTATATAATGACAAAAAGAGCTTGCGCTTCGCATGCAGATCTTCGGCCTGTGCCCTATCCGGCTTTGTCAATCAAGTTTTGGTTAAAAAAAAGTTTCCAGTAAATATCCATAACACTATTTTCAGAACGGATTTTTTTTTAGGGGGGGGGAGGTTAAAGAAAAAAATTCTCCTACTTCGATTATGACCTAAGTACCTATATTTTAAGTTTTCATCAAAGTCATTTGTAAGAATTCCTTTAGAGTTTGAAAAAAAAAACAAATGGTGAAGTTCCGGAAATTTATTAAAATTTATTTGTGAATGCTTTTTTTTACTATATTCGAAAATTGTAGCGGTTATTTCTAAAGTAGATTTTTGTTTAATTCTAATCTTTATCTGGAGGAAATAGCTACTGGCCCCTTAAAAAAGAATGAAGCAAAATGAAATTATTAGAGAAAATTTTAATGAAAAAAAAAATCGCAAGGGTCGTTTTTTCCGTATTTCAAAAGAATTCCGATACAAGATTTCTTTTTCTTGCTTTTGGCCTAGAAATTAATAATAGATGAGAAAAATTTTAGGCCGTTTCTAAAGCTCTCTGTGCAGTAGGCCACATAGCGAAGGTCTGCCTGCGAAGCGCAAGCTCATTTTGTAATGAGGAGTGGCGAAGTCGCTCCTCTTGTCTCCTAATAATTTACTTTTGGTACTTTTTTTTCCAAATCGATACTTATTTTCTAGGCCAAAGGCAAGAAAAGAAAAAGAATTGGATTTTTTGAAATACGGAAAAAACAGTCCTCATTTTTTTTATCAGTCCAAAATTTGCTCTACTAATTTCATTTTGCTTTGTAGATAGAGGGTAGTAGGAAAGGGACAAAGAAAAAAAATAATAGCGTAGGCGAGTTGCGAACAGCTTCCCGCGTCGCTGGACCACTGTTAGCCAGCAGTGAATCCACTCGGCCATCCTGAGTCCCAAAAAAGACTTATTCAAACGAAGCTTTTAAGCCGCTCGCCTGCACTTCTCGTACGCTATACAACCCCCCTCCTAGAAGCGGAGCGTATTTTGAAGAAATGAAGAGAGCCCGTTTGGAAATGTTATCCAAGGGCTAACGCCCCCCCCCCTCCCGGGTCTGGGCACCATTGTAGATAGAGGGGGTAGGAAAAGGGGCAAAGAAAAAAAAATAATAGACTCATTCAAACGAAGCTTTTAAACCGCACGCCTGCACTTCTCGTACGCTATAGCTTTACTTGTTTTCAGGGGCCAGTAGCTATTTCCTCGTTATAAAGATTAAAATTGAAAATCTATTTTAGAAATAACTGATAAAACCTTAGAATTTACGAAAAAAAATACATTAGAAACTTCACCATAATTCTTTTTCTTTTAAAAAATTCCCAACCATTCGATAATCATATATTATTTTTTTCTCAACTTCATTTTTTTTTTTTTTACAAAATTCCAAAGTTAAACTTTTTCTTTAGGGATAAACTAATTGGCAAACCATTCGGCAATGACTATATTCGTATGCCTCGACATTTGCTTCTTGTCTATTTTTACATACAAACTTCTTTTTAAAACGAAAAAAAATAAATAGTTTAATGGATTATATAAGTTGTTTACATTTCCTTAATTATGCATAAAGTTCCTGGAAATAAAAAATATCTCTTGGTTGTCACACCATCTTTTAATGTCATAAGACGGAAATAAGTTACGTTCGCTCGTTTGAAGATAAGTGAACAAAGGGAGTTTGTTTTTAAGGTTAATATTAGTATTTTTTTTATTTTCCGACCCATGATGTAAAAGGTTAGGGGTCGTAGATTATTTAAACATGTTTAATTGTGAACATTCTACGATTAACGCCCCCCAAAATCGTGTTACTCCAATTGGGAAATGGAGGAGGGGGGGGGGGTGTAGCATAGTAGGGCGAGTTCAAAATGACATGATAAAGAAACTGTTCTTTTCGTTCTATTGTGGATGAAAAAGTCAAGAAAACGATTGCGCTCGTTGTCACTTCTATGGATTAATCCGTAGAATTACCACAATTAACCTACATCGTGGCTAGGAAAATAAAAATTAACTAAAATTAACCTGAAAAACAAGCTCCATTCGTTCGCGGTCTTCAAACGAGCGAGCCTAACTTAGGGCCATCTCATTTAAAGATGGCGTCGTTGAAAAATTCTTGCGTTGCAGAGTTGGGTCAAAATATTGACTTTTCGTGACTTTATAAGGGGTGATAGATCCTCTGCGCCATCAAAATACTACTCCTGGAACACTATTACAACGACATAAAGAAGTATGACATGATTTAGAAGCCTAAAACGTTTGCGCCCGTCTTATTCATAATTAGCATACGGAATAGGTTCCTATCTAAGCGTCTTGGCCCATTTTACCCAGGAAGGCAGCCGGATTGACTCGCCTTCTACGGTATATTATGGACATCGAGGTGGGTAGTCTCATTCGTACTATCTTGTCATGAGAGACTATCGCTGATATGTTTCTTTCTCCTCTTTTCACATTATTTATTACTAGTCAATATCTGCAAATCAGTTAATCTGCGCATTCAGAAGTACAGTCGTGATTCAGAACATTTTGAACAGTTGGCCTAATCTTATATATATAAACTCAAGGTCCGTTCGTATGGCATCTATTTTGGTTTCTGAATCCCCCACTTGGTTCTTAGATATAATAAGGGGTTCTTTGGACCCATTGCCAGTTTCTCAGATCCGAGTGTGATTCTTAGACACTCAAAGGGTTTCTGGAAGTTTATTTAAACCCCCAGTGTGGGGGAGTATATTTGGAAGGAGAGGAAAGGTGGAAGATGAGGAGGAGATAGGGATTGAGGGAGAGGGAGAGAAGGGTGAAGGGAGAGAGTTATTTTGGCAGGTAGCGGTACCGTTTTGAGAAAACTATTGGCCCGTCCTTGGGTTGGGTATTTTCAGCCAGTTAGATGTATAAACAAACTATTCTCTACAACATAATGGTCTCTTAGATTACAAATCTGCCTTATTATTATTCAATTTATTCATAATGACGTCAATATTACTTCAAAATCCTTCGCTAATATCTTCCAAGTGAAGTCTCCAGACTTATAATGGATCGCTAGAAGAAGCTTAACCTGACCTTTTTGTACTCATTATATTTGATCTTTCCTAGTCATTATATATTTAAAGACCGAGAGAGGTAAGGGAGGTGAAGGTCCGAGCAAGCACCGATAAAAAGCGAAAGACGTGGATTGGGAACTCATAATATAAAGGTGAAGAAACGTATTTTGGCCGGTTAAGAAGAAAGGGTCTTAAGGAGATGCTTTCCTAATATGCTCGATGGGAAATTGAGAAAGGTTTGAACTCTGGTCTCCAGGCAACGGAGCAGGAACAGGTACAGTTGTAAACCTGTAGGCTTAAGTTTTCAGAAGACCGAATTTATAAGGAGCCTACCAGAAGTTGACCTTGACCTTATTTAATACTCAAATTCCTTTTTGTTCAATGCATTTTTTTTCTCTAGTTAGATTCTACAGTAGTCCCGATCTGATTTAAGTTGATGTATGGGAGGTTGAGATTACCAGTTAATGGGTGGTATAGGTTACCGTTTGTGGGTGCGTAGTCGGTAATTATAGGGGGACGTATTGAAGGATCCTCGTTGCTATTGCGCTTGACGGGGGACGAGGACTTTAAGCAGTGGACCTACTTTATGCATTTGTTGAATTGGTTCTGACTCCTTATAATTTCTCATGAGGGTTATGGGGTAGGTTGGGCTTCGAAGGTGGCTCGTTAATCGGGGTAAGTAAGGGACTTTGAAAGGACGCGACAAAGAAAATATAACTTTATTCTTGAATTGGCTAACTAAAGTGGCAAGCGGAAACGTCTCGAGTCTAAGGCGACAGGACTTAGGCCAGTAAACGGGATCAGGAATAATGAATCTTCTTCTGAATAATAAGTCTCTCTCTCTCTCTCTCTATCCTGATCTACTCCAGTGAATACCTCGAGGCGACGTTCCTTCAAGGAATAACAAAAGTATTGAAAATTGTAATATTATAAGGATGATACAGAGGAGAGGGAACGCCCACAAAAAAGTAAAAAAACAATTATCAAAATGAATTAATATGAAATGGAGGCATTAGGAGGAGTGAAGAGTGACAGAAAATAAAGGAAGATAAATACAAACTAAGATCATTAAATCAGGTAAATTCAAAAGACTAAAGGTTGACAAGAGGATTAAAATACCGCCAAAGCAATTAGGGAGGGAGGAATCTGAACGAGAGATTAACATCAGAGGTCAAGATTGAAAAACTAAGGTAGAATAAGTACAAATGTTCTAAAGACTTGACTCAAACGAAAATAAAAACACAGACACATGAGGCTACATACGAGGAGCGGTCAATAAGTTTTTCGAATCGGTAGGGCAAAACAGAGGAAGGGGATGGCTGTTTGTGGGGGTGTTAGGACAAGTTATAACAAGTCAGGACCTTCAGCCGCACGCTCCTGCCTCGTCTATTTAAGAAGCAGTAGCTGATCGCAGATCGTCAGTCACAAATTTTTCAACAATGGAGAAGGTTGAGCACCGCGCAGTGATCAAATTTTTGATCAAGGAAGGCAAGAATGCAAAAGAGATCCATGAACGCATGGTCGCAGTGTACACCGACACCGCCCCTTCCTATGCAACCATTGCTCACTGGAATAGGGAGTTCCTCTAATGGTCGTGAGTCCTTTGAAGATGACCCCCATCCAGGACGCCCGTCAGACGTGACCAACGAGGACAATGTGGCCCGTGTGGAGAGGATGATCCTCGAAAATCGACGAGTGAAGGTCGAAGAAATCGAGCGAGAACTTGGAAGTGTTATCAACATCATCCATGACAATTTGGCCATGACCAAGGTCTCTTCCCGTTGGGTCCCTAGAAACCTCACGCCCCATGATCGACTTCAACGTCGTCAAAGTCCACAAGGCCAGAGTTTCACAAGCTGCTACGCGCGAGTGCGGATTCGAGGAGCTCAACCATCCCCCCTACAGTCCAGGTCTGGCCCCTAGCGACTACTTTTTATTCCGCCAGCTCAAGGCTGCACTGCGTGGACCCCGGTTTGGGGACGATGAAGATGTCCAGCTCGCCGTCCAGGAGTGGATTGAACAGCAGTCGGGTGATTTCTGGTTGTCGGGAATTCGAAGCCTCAGGGACAAGTGGCGCAAGTGCATTAAAGTCGAGGGTAGTTATATTGAAAAATAATAAAACACTTTTCCTCATATCTCGTTTCCTTATATCCGAATTGCAAAACTTATTGATCGCCCTTCGTAGAGGCACACACACACACAAAAAATTAAATAGTTTATTAAGATTAATATAAATATTTAATTTTAAATTAAAAGTGTCGACAGTGCATTGTGAATATATTAAAAAAAAATAACCATCGAGTTTATATAAGCCAGGACTTAAATTAAAATTTGGGAATTTACTAATAAATGTCGATTAAATGATATTTCATGAAATTGTATCGTTATTATGACAGATGATTTTATCAGAATTCCAATCAATATTGTGATTAAGATATGAACATAAAATGAGCTGCTTTCTTCGCCACGACGGACATTATATTTATGGCGAGAAATTCGTTTTTTTAAACATTTACCTGATTGGCTAAAGTAATATTTAGAGCAATCGATACATTTTACGCAATATGCATTACCAATAGGGAAAGGGGCGTTCTTGACTAATAGTTTAGAGATAGTAATGAAAAAATATGAGGGAGAGAAGCAAAGGATGAATTAAAAGGAAGTACAAGAGTATTTTTGTTATTAAAAGGCGCGCGAGGTTCAAAACGATAAAAAGACTTTTTAGTTAACTGGAGGCATTTATCAAAGAAATGAAAAGGATAGCAAAGTTTATGGCCCATGTCATAAATTTTGGAAACTTCAGAGTAAAAAAATTCAGGACTAACTACACGAAGTGCAGGGAGAAACATTGAAATAAAAATAGATCTTTTGACTTTAATATGGTGAGAGTAATAAAAGTGAATATAAGAAGAAGAATTAGTTGGTTTCCGATAGATAGAGAATTGAAACCAGAAGGCCTGCGGTGTATTAATAAATCAAGGAAAGAAATACTTCCATTCTGTTCTATTTCAAGGATAAATTTGATTGAAGGTACAAGGGAATTAAGTTTGTTCCAAAAAAGACAAATATTTTCAGAATTGGGCCACAAGCAAAGGATATCATCAAAATAGCGAAACCAGATTATAGGAAAATCTACAATAGAGGGGAGGAAAACCGTTTCGAAAAATTCCATATGTAAGTTAGATAAAACGGGGGATAAACAGTTACCCATAGCTAAACCAAACTTTGTGCGAAAGACTTTACCATTGAAAGTAAATGCAGTCTTTGATACAGATGCAGATAAGTTCTAAGAATAAATTAGGAGTATAGGTAATTCAACGTTACACAATTTATTTTTAAGAACTTTACTGAAAAAGGAGCAAACGTCAAAGCTAACAAGGGTGAAGCTGAAGGGTAAGGGATGGTATTAAGTTTTTCTATTAAGTAGGAACTATTAACTATATGGGAATCCGAAATGCATCCTACAAAACGGGTAAGATAAGACGTTAGCCATTTTGACAAAACATAGGAGACAGAGCCTACAAAACTGACAATGGGGCGTAACGGATTATTAGGTTTGTGAGTCTTGACAAGGCCATAAAGATAAGGAAGAGAGGCATTCCTAGATTTAAATTTAGAAATTAAGTCGGGATAATGGTTAAGAATCGAGCTTGCTTTTTATGAAAATTACTATTGACTGGTTCTAAAGGGTCTTTATTTAAATGCTCATAGGTAGAGTCATCATTAGTTAATTCGCTCATTTTATCGAAATATGTTTGTTTATCTAATATAACTATTGCACCAGATTTAGCGGCTTTAGTGATAAGAGGGTAGGATTATTCTTAAGGTTATTTATCGCCCGACGGAAACTTGAGGGATAATTATAGTCCGAGGAGGAACTCATAGAATGGTCCACAAAACCTTTAGCAATGGAAATATACTCACTCGGAACATTGCCGAATTTTTCTAAATTAATAAAACTATTAGCAATTGTTACACTGGACGGATGAGAAGGAATAGAAAATTTTAAGGATAATTGGCATCAATCTATCATCGTAATTTACGTCTTTTATGCATATTCAATGAAAATCAAAACAAATAAACATTAAACAAAAACAAACGAAACCGGAACCAAACCACCCAAAAAGGATAAAAAGCAAAATAAGACCCAGGATTCGGGAGGAAAGCTCCGGCGTCGGAGGGGGGTAGGGGGGGATTGGGAGGAAAGCTCTGGCGTTGGATGGGGGTGGTGAGGATTGGGAGGAAAGCTCTGGCGTTGGATGGGGGTGGTGAGGATTGGGAGGAAAGCTCGGCGTCGGAGGGGGAGGGGGCTGAGGATTTGGAAGAAAGCTCGGGCGTCAG
Organism: Ceratothoa steindachneri; assembly: GCA_963969495.1. Classification (NCBI taxonomy): domain Eukaryota; kingdom Metazoa; phylum Arthropoda; class Malacostraca; order Isopoda; family Cymothoidae; genus Ceratothoa; species Ceratothoa steindachneri. The sequence continues at coordinate 110,870,445 of OZ018334.1, read as the reverse complement.
AGGGAGGGAGTGATGATTAGGAGGAAAGCTCCGGCGTCGGAGGGCGGGGGATTGAGAGCTACAAGGAGCTACAAAGAAAATAAGTGCCCTAGAAGACCTTACGGTCCATACAAGGAGGGTACTTTTGGCGCAATCTTCGAAGGTGTCCGTTGGCAACCTCGAAGATCACTCGCGAGGATCTTAACGGTGATTTCGCAAGACTTTATCTAGTCCTAACTTAAACTGGTCAACAGATTCACTGCTGACAACTTCCGTCGGAAGTGCGTTCCAACTACCGCAGATACTGTAAGTGAAGAATTTCCCACACAGATCACGGTGGTATCGCTTCAGTTCAAGTTTGTAGCCGTGATTTCTTGTTCTCCCCTCGCTGAGGTAGGAAATATCCCCGTAGTCCATTCTGTCGAAGCCTCGAAGTATTTTAAATACTTCGATTAGCTGACCACGTAGTCTCCGGGTCTCCAGCGAGAATATATTTAATTCCCTCAATCTATCTTCATAACTTTTATGTCTGATAGAGGGAATCAGTTTAGTTGCCCTGGCTTACACGCGTTCCAAACTCGCGATGTCTTTTCAGAATGAAGGACTCCAAAATTGTACGGCATACTCCAGGTGCGGCCGAACCAGGGAGTTGTACAGACAAAGTACTATCTTTCTGTTACGGTATCCAAACTGTCGCTTTATGTAGCCTAACATCCTTTGGGCTTTCTTTTCTGCCTCGATGCACTGTTTCGAGAACTTGAGGTCGCTAGTGATAGTTACACCCAAGTCCTTCTCAGTGTCGGTAGATTCAAGAGCAGTGCCCTTAAGGATATACTGAGATTGGGGGTTTCTGTGGCCGATATGCATCACTTTGCATTTGTTCACGTTAAAAGGCATTTCCCACGTGTCCGACCACTCCCCAATCTTCCCAAGATCTTCCTGCAGGCGGGCAGTATTTCCATCCTTTGCAACGTTCATACCAAGCTTGGTATCGTCGGCAAATTTGGAAATCTTGGCAACCATGTCACCGTCCATGTCGTTGACGTAGATGATGAATAGTAGTGGTCCCAGGACAGAACCTTGAGGCACCCCGCTAGTAACGGGCACCCACGCAGAAGCCTGTCCATTCACCACCAGCCGTTGCCGTCTGCAACTTAGCCAGTTCTCTATCCAGACGTTCCTCGAGTGAGCGGTCCGGGTTGGACCTCTTCTCGGGAGCATCCCGACCATCACACGTCTGCGTGTTTTTAGCCCACAGTCGTCCACAGTACCCATGACTGTGTTGAGAATCCTTTATGTGGGGCCTATCCTTCCTCCTCTCAGGTAGAGGTCGTTGCCACTTACCATTAGGGTAACGACTGAGTTCTCAGAAATATGAGATCTCTCCGCCTCTATTCTGATCTGCTGGTTTCCCCTATCTTGTAGGCAAGTGACCTTCACACTCGTGCGAAGGCCTGCTGCAAGCAGGGGTTGCAGGGCCTGTGCTTGAGAGTCTCCAATAAGGGTGACCCTCGCACATTTGACTGCACTCTTTTCTTTCGCAATAGACTTATCTCATTTCTCTTTCGTCTCTGTATTTCCCTTGTTTTTCTTCTTTTTCTTCTTCTTCCTCCCTTTTATTCGATCTTCATTCGTCTTTTCTTCTGTTTCTCTTTTCTCTTCTTCTCTTTCCACTTTCCCTTGGACACCAGTAACGCTCGAATCCTCTAAACTGGGGTGAGCTGCATTAAGGTCGTTTTTCTTCTTTTTCTTATTGGCTGATCCGTATGGCTGAAGTGGGACTGCAGATGCAGTTTCAGCTCCTTGAGGTAGAGTCACATCGGCGGAACCACCCAAGTCAGTGGGACTTTCGTCTCGAGCTTGAGCTGACTGGGCCTCTAGTTTAGAGGCTATCTCTAGGATTCTCTCCTCGAGACGCCAAATCTGAAGCGCGCCCTGCGTTTCTAGGGTCTTTATTTTACTTTTCAGTGCCCTAGATTTTTCTTCAGAGGTTGTGAAGAGATCCTTGAGTTCATTGCAGTATGTCACTGCCTCTCGGACCTCTCCTTTAAGGATACAGTCGGTGTATATACTTCCCGGGTGGCATTTTGAAAAACATCCTTCCGGGAAGTCCACGCACCACTTATCCTTCTGGCAATATCGCACATGTATATTTGAGTGCAGCTGGACCTTTTTTCCCTGTCATTTTGAACACTTTCTCTTTCTCAAAACTTTGCGACCAATCAATAGTAAAAAAGGGGGTTGGTGAGTTAACCCCGCGTGAGTCGCTCCCGCCTATCCATCGGAGAGGTTTCGGATCTTTCCGAAGGCACGCTCCATGTGCTGCTGTTCGTCCGACCGAGTCGTCAAACCTCGGCGTGCCGTGGTCCCAACCAAGCAGCACTCACTGTTCCCGAAGGGGCCATCGATTTCTCACCAGGTGAACAACGGAGCACGCCCCGTACTAAACTCCTACTAGTTCCCTTCACAACGGCCAAGATCTCAGAGCAGCGTTCAATGGATATCCCGTCACACCAAGAGACTCGACCCAAGGCTTTTTATTGGCCTGGCAACCAACCTGGGAACAAAGGGCCGTCACCTCGGAACGATGCTACCAGAGGCACCCGTCAACGGTCACTGGGAATGGTCAATAATTACGCGCCAGGGAAGGGGTTAACGGGGCACTACCCTCATCCCATTCATCGTGCCCCAATGCCTAGGACACCTCTAGTCCTAGTCTCTCGCAACCAGTGAGCGTCGATTGGCGTTATTTATAGAGGTTCCAAAGCCTCTCTTCTGACGCGTGAGGTAGCTGCCAGGTCCTTATATTTAGAAAGATAGAAAAAAAGGGTGAGAATGACTTGATAGTAGTAGGGTTTAATTTATTTTTTTCTTTTAATATAAGTTGAAAAGATAGGATAAAAGTGAAAAAGGAGAAGGATAAAGTAGAAAAAAGAATGACGCACTTAGTCTGGAACCTCATTTCCGACCAAATCGACAAGGGAAGCCCAACCAGGGGTACCCAAAAGAGAGGTACCCCGCCGACATAGCCCGAAAAGTTAAAGGTACACACAAGCTCTCTTCCCACAACAAGGGGGCGTCACCTCTCCCTATACTAGAGAGATAAAGAGAAAGAGAGGAAAGCTTCGGCATCGGAGGAGGGGGGGATTGGTACGAAAGCTTTGGCATCGGCGGGGGGGAGGAGAGATTGTGCCGAAAGCTTCGTCATCGGAGGGGTGAGGGGGCGATTGGTAGTAAAGCTTTGGCATCGGAGGGGGAAATTGGGAGGAAAGCTTTGGCATCCGAGGGAGGGATTGGGAGGAAATCTTTGGCATCGGAGGGGGGGGGGGTGATTGGTAGGAAAGCTTTGGCATCGCAGGGGAGGGAGCTGATGATTGGGAGGAAAGCTCCAGCGTCGGAGGGGGGGGGGAGCTGAAGATTGGGAGGAAAGCTCCGGCGTTGGAAGGAGGGGGGCTGATAATTGGGAGGAAAGCTCCGGCTTCGGAGGGGAAGGGGGCTGAGGATTGGGAGGAAAGCTCCGGCGTGGGGGAATGAGGATTGGGGACAAAGCGAGTCTTTTCTTCTTCTTTTTAAGCTAAAAACCGCCCCGGCGGGGAACGGAGTGAAGGCCATTTTGAACTAACGAGGGCATCGCCCATCGAAAAATTCTTGAGAAATATTTTGCAAAGAAATTGGTAAAGTTGGGCGAAGTGTGAAAGATACGTAGCAAGATTAGTTTAGGCGAGATGCGACTTTAGAGTGTTAGGGACGCGGGTACGGACGCCATTTCCCTGTTCCCAGGGAAAGGCGGAGGATTCGCTCGTATCCCCGGGACCGAGGGGCAAATATCCTCAAATTACTTTCGATGCCCCGCAATTCTCCCCAAATCAACTTTCTGGGCCCCGAAGTGAAATTCCTAGATTTTCTTATTTCCTTTTCATTTGTTTGTTTGTTTTTATCCACTTACTTTATTATCCCTCATTTTTAGATCCGACACCGGCAGAGAAGTCCGAGGAAACTCGCACTTGATTAAATGAATTGAAAAAAGGGGAAACTAGACTCATTCTTCTTCCCTGTTTTTCCTCACATCCCTGTTTGTTTGCCATCACATCCCTGTTTGCCATCATTCCCCCTTTTGCCATCAGATCCCTTTGCCTGTTTCTATTTCATTACCTTTTTATGAAGGAGAAGATGTTTCAGAAGTATCGTAATCCAATTGAGTCGCATTTGATGATGGGTCTACCACTTTCCGCCTTCTGGTTCTGGAATGTCAAAAAAAGGTAATTAAGATGGTTATGAAAACTAAAAAAAAAATAAAGTAATTTTCGTGTTTCCTTTCTTTACATTCTCCCCCCATTGTATATTTTACTGTCCTGTATTGGAAGAGGAATTTAAGATTGCAGTTGAGAGCGACAGCCGCTCTCTTTTGAACCCCCCCCCTCTCTTCCTTGTAATTTGAAAGGGGGTTTACTTCCCCCCCCCCCTTGGCATTAATGGGATTACGTTGAGAAACCCTCGATTGGTTTTCCTCGTTTCTTTCAAGTTAAGCTTCCCTTTTATTTTATTTTTTTACAAGTAAACAAATCACCAAAAGCAACACAGAAGTCCAATATAATATGCAACGAATAACTGCATAAAAACACGCAATTATATACGGGATATTCTTTTATTTGTTTTCTTATTTTTATAGCGTTAATTAAAACGGCGAAAGATCCGAGGACAACATTTTAAAGGCAACTAAACTAGGAAATTTAAGGATACCTCTCGCTGATGCTGGGCTACAGTTGACAAAGGGAAATTGCACTGTAATAACTTGGATAGAAATTGCCCTGTATAGGCTTGGATGGAAATTGCCCTGTATAGGCTTGATGGAAATTGCCCTGTAAAGGCCTGGATGAAAATTGCCCTGTAAAAGCTTGGATGGAATTTGCCCTGTAAAGGCCTGGATGAAAATTGCCCTGTAAAAGCTTAGATGGAAATTGCCCTGTAAAGGCTTGGATGGAAATTGCCCTGTAAAGGCCTGGATGAAAATTGCCCTGTAAAGGCCTGGATGAAAATTGCCCTGTAAAGGCCTGGATGAAAATTGCCCTGTAAAAGTTTGGATGGAAATTGCCCTGTAAAGGCTTGGATGGAAATTGCCCTGTAAAGGCTTGGATAGAAATTGCCCTGTAAAAGCTTCGATGGAAACTGCCCTGTAAAAGCTTGGATGGAAATTGTCCTGTAAAAGCTTGGATGGAAATTGCCCTGTAAAAGCTTGAATGGAGATTGCCCTGTAAATGCTTGAATGGAAATTGCCCTGTAAAGGCTTGGATATAAGATCGCAATAAGATTTCTAAGGTTTTTATTCCTATCTCAGCAACGGCCGTTGGGAAATATTTGACAATGGCCTCACACCGAATTATTGGCCACTATAAAAGACATTTTCCTTCTCAAGAGACCTCTAAAATTTAGACCTTTAATTTTAGGGCCATTTTGTACCTAGCCTCGATTTGTTGATATTTATAAATAAAAGGAAAGCTGTGTCTCGTGGGATGACCAGACCATATCTCTCTCTCTCTTTATATATATATATATATATATATATATATATATATATATATATATATATATATATATATATATATATATATATATATACGTAGGTACTTTTGCGACTTTGGGCCGAAGTTGGTTGAAGACCGTTAGTGAAAGAGGAAATTGTTATGAGTCCAGTGGGGATGGTTTATTATTAACTTTGCGGGGTCCTTTTAAAACAAATATTTCAGAGTGCAAGTTGGCCAAAGATTAACAGGTAGCTGGTAAGCGCTGGGGTTGCAAGAGAAAGACAATGACGAAAATATATCTTTACTAACAACAAAAATGATATTTGTATTTACACAAATATTGGGTTTAAAGGGAATAGTCACACAGATGGGGTTAAATGCCCGCACGAGATATATGTGGGTGAATTGAGGGATTAAAGAGGTCAGATTCAGTTTGGCGATTTAAAGGGGGATTTTAAACTGGGGCGTTCACACAAATAATGGAGCATTGGGGTAAGCTAGATTCTAGATCAATCTGCAGGCGGCAACGGTTACAATTTCTTACGTGCTCGTTGCAGAAAAGGGGCCAGTTGGGGTACTATGAATGCGAAGGAATAAGTCAGGTTATCTCTTGCTTCAGATGAGGGAGCACTCGTAGAGTCTTCGGAGTTGGGAATCCTCGTCAGATACTTGCCGATTGACTATGGCAGAGTTCACTGATGTTGATACTTGCCGATTGACTATGGCAGAGTTCACGGATCGATTTAACCTTCAACTCAATCAAAATCGCCGTGGGAGGGGGGAGGGGGCGAGCGTACTTCAGCTCGTTCGCCGGAGTAGGTTTAAGTCAAACAGTGCTGCTCTCTAAACTCAGTCGAAGGGTTATATAAGCGCCTGGTGAGGTGGCTCCAGACGAGCGTGCGATTTGGGGGAAAAGTCGGCGACTCCTTCAGGGGAAGAGGGAATTGTGATAACGTTGTTTGGAATGTCCAAAGGACTTCAATCTTCGGGCTCGGGCGGAATGTTTGCGGAGAGGTGGCCGTGGGAGACGATGAAATCGGTCCCTAGGCAAATACAGCAGGGGCGTGTGATAACGGCGTAGGCTGCATTCTTACCCGGGATCAACTATGGTTTCAAGCTCCATGCGGTCTCAGGATCCACGTGGGTACAGAAGGGCAAGTCGTCGCCCTTTTGACCTCATTCTGCTACACTGTGCAACCAAGAATGACTAATATGTAAACTCAGCGTGGAACCAACAAAGGGAAAACAGAAAGGTAATAGATAAAATAAAGTAGGAATGATGGCTTGTTACTTAAAACTATGAAGCGTAAACTAACGAGGGCATCACCACCAGAAAGTTTGTAAGGCTGGCGTAGGTCTCGTGCCCCCTCCCCTCAACCACGTCATTACCCCCATCTCCCCCCGCTAATGGGTGAAATTTCATTTTCACTCCAATTCCCTCGGTTCTCTCCCATACCTATTTCGCCCCCCACCCTCCTCTGGCTTTACTGTTTCGACCCAAACGGCGGTTTGATCCCAGCTAATAATCCCATGAACTCAAGGATAAGGGAAACGCGTGTGACCAATGAGGGCATTTTCCCTTTGTGAACAAAGAATCTATTATTATTATTACTAGCGAGACCCGTGGAAATTCCACGGAATATATATTATTATTATTATGATAAATTTATTTAAAAAATATAAATCATATATAAGCTCAGTACATAATGGACACTTAGTTATTATGCCCATTTAGTACTTTTGGTACATTTTGTACTTTTAATAAATTTTGTAATTTTAACACAAAATTAAGGGCGTTCTTTTGTTTGGGGGACACAAACCCCAAGATGGCTGGTGACGTCACGAGTGTGGATGCCTGTGAGACAGCCATGTGATCTAAACTACCGATTTTGGTACTTTTTGAGGTTATATAACCTAACCTAACCTTAACCTAAAAAAATAAATGTAATGGAGCGATTGAACCTGATTTAGTGAAAATAAAAGTAAAGTTGCAACAAAAGTTTATTATTTTAAAGGATAGAAATTCCTTGTCTTTATAAATTTGCTGAACCAAGTCCAAGGGAAGCAGAATATTATTATGGAGTCAAGGTCGACTTTTCTGGCTGGTGACGTCACCAGCCATTTTGCTGTGTGTCCCGACCTCTCTGGCTGGTGACGTCACCAGCCATTTTTTTTGCTTTGTGTCCCGTAAACAAAAAAAGCCCCCAAATTAAATTTCACCCCCCCCCCATTATTATCCATCATAAAAGAAGAGCGACCTGGCTGTGATGACGTCATAGCGTAACGGTCGAACGGAGGGATGTGACATAAGCATATTATTATAGAGATTGTTATTATTATTTATTTATCATTAATAAGAAACAACTTTCCTTTAAACGTCTATCTGGCGCCTTCCACCAGGGGCAGAAGCTGCCGCAATCAATTGAGCCAATTGTCATCATCATCATCACTAACTCTATAATTGTAAAACGGGATTTTTGAAGATGGGTAAAAAATTAAACAGTATTTTTTTCTTTAGTGGACAAATGAATTATGTTCTTTTTATCAAAGTTATTTCTAATCATCATCACCATCATCATCACTAACTCTATAATTTAAGAACGGGATTTTTTTAATAATAATTTCATCTTAGTTTGGTTATGACTTCTTTTTTTATCAGTTATTTCGAATAATTCTTTTGTATCAAAAAACAAAATGGTGGAGTTCAGAAATAAATATACGTATCGAAATTTTGTGGTGAATTTCAGAAAATTTATTTCTATATATCTTCTTCTATAACTCGATATTTTAGCACCGTGATATTTTGAAAGGGGAGAAATTTAGTTCCTTTTTAAAATTATTATAATTGGAAAAGTTCAGAAAATTTAGAAAAAATTATCCATGGGTGTTTTTTTTAGATTTTAATCTAACCAGGCGAGCCATTGACTGGTTAATCTATTAGTAAGCACAAAAAAACGAAGGGAAAAACACAACCGCCAAAAATCTCTAAAACGAAAAGAAGCAGACGTCATGCTACGGAGCATGCGCCCAACAACAAAGAGAGTTATTTATTTTTTCAAGAGCCCATCTGGCGATGGCATAGGAGTGCAAAAGTTGCCGTACTCACGCTACGGCCTAATTTTAGTCCCTAAATAACAAATAAAAAGATAAAAAAGAGCAAAGGCTAAGAAACAAGCTAACAAACAACAAACAAAACAAAAAACAAAAGCAAAAAATTAACAAGAAGGAAGCACGCTCCGGCGTCGGGGGTAGGCCCCCTCCCCCGGCGCAGGAACAAGTGACCTACAAAATAACCCAGTTGAATAGAGTGGAGTAGGCCAGGCTCCTCCAGAAATCCTATAGACTACAAGTCGGTGTGCACGAACCCGTCCCGAGTACTAAGGACAAGCGGTAGCGACCCCGCGAAAATCACCCAGATTGGGACATTCAACAAGAATGTGCCGAACAGTCTGGGAGACAACGCAGTGGTCGCGGTAAGGCCCAAGCGAGCGCTCCATCAAATGGCGGTGCGTCCTATTCGGAGACGACAGAAAGCGACCTGAAGTCGCCGAAGCATTACGGGGGTAACGTGCCCGGGAAAGAAAAGGGGCCAGATCCCCCTTGGGGAAGGGCGTGATCCTCTTTGTGGGGTAGGCGTCAGCCCGCGACGCCTATTGAGGGAGGAGAAAATTTCCACTTGCTCAACTTTAACACTGGACCACTTTTTAAAATCTTTCTGGACGAGATACCCCCGTTGGCTTACACATTCGCAAAATAGTACCACTTTATGTTCCAACCAACACACTGGTACTCTAGGAGACAGAATCTAGTATGTCTAATCGATATATATATATATATATATATATATATATATATATATATATATATATATATATATATATATATATATATATATATATATATATATATATACCCCCTTGCCCCCGGCCCCCGGAAATGATTTACTAAATCTTTCGCTCTCAACTCTGCCCCTTCGAGTCAGGAACAATGGCCACGGACTCAATCTTTCCATCGACCTGTTCGTGTGTTTTGGCTGTATGTCCATACATCGACATGTATGTACGTTCGTGTGTTTTAGCTGTATGCACGTTCGTGTGTTTTGGCTGTACGCACGTTCGTGTGTTTTGGCTGTACGCACGTTCGTGTGTTTTAGCTGTATGCACGTTCGTGTGCTGTGGCTGTATGCAAATGGAAGGTAAAGGAGAACTTTCTCACTTTGCGAAGCTCCAACTCATCTGTGACGCTATAATGATATGCATAATGATTTAATTGTTACACTTGTCACTGATCACATGAACGGGCAATCACTCGGGTGCACATGGACGGGCGTACATGTACGAATGTTCCTAAGAGAAAGGGAATAGAGTTAAGGAGTCGATTCGACAGTCTGGCTGGAAGAGCTCAATTTCAAATAGAGTCTCTGTATAAGCCGAGGGGCCTTAATCAGCTTCATGGGATGAAGGCCATAGATGGCCATAGATGGCCCTTGAACTCGGACAGGCCAAGAAAATGGGGCTTCCTAAATGCCACTTTTGCCACCCTGGAGACGCGAGACACGATATCCCCCACGAACGTGCCCACTTTGTGGGGTTAGGTGGGTAGAGTCGAAGATAAGGATCCCCCGAATCGCTGGACCTCAGAGGAGAGGTTTAGGATCCATTTCCTGTCTAGGGACGAGGGCGAATCCTGCTCGGTCATGAGGGAGGGTAGAGTGCTCACATACCCAAGATACCCGCCCGCTCTCCGACCTGTAAACCCCAGGACGAGAACGATGAAGGATATTTAAAAGAAAAAATGGCGTCCATTTGGCGACAGCTTACAAGGGCATAAGTCACCTTAATTACCTCATCAAAAAATAAACGAAGCACAAAAGCGAGAAGGAGCATGCGACCAACACAAAAGAGAGTTAAAGAAAAGATGAGGCCAGTCTCCTTACAGAAATCAAATAGTCCACGAGTCTGTGTGCACGAACCGTTTCAAAGGTACGGGCAATCGGTAGCGACCACGATTAAGGGTAGACATTAAAAGCGCCTCCTCCATTATTATCCGTAAGGGGCTTTTTATTTCCTCCCCCTCCCCCTCCCGTAGGAGACATTTCGGGGGGGCTGTGTTATAGCAATTCTTTTCCACTCGTAGTATTTTTACCACCTGTTCATTCGCTTGTTCGACCGAGGGTGTTGCGGGGCTGTCCGACCCCCTGCAGTGTCCTTGGGGGTTCTCCTTACCAAAGAAAACTTCAATGAACCTTTTTTTAAAAAAAGGTTTGTGGGGAAAGTGGTGCGGTTAGGAGATGTGTAAAACGTGGCTAGTACATGGGAGTGGCCAAAATAGAGTAATTGGGAGGCGAAAAACCGGGAGGGCCTGAGACTCTTCTGAATCAGGACCCCAGCCCCTGCTACAAAGGCAGGGGGGGTCTCTTGCGGCGAAGGGTGTGGTAAACGAAGGTACTTTTGAGGTCTGACTGTGTCAGGTTTGTGGCAACCAGAGATTATTTTAAGAGGCCATCTGGCGAATTGCTACTAGGGCAAAAGTATGAAGAAGAAATCACGCCCCCCCATCGGGGTCAGCACCCCCGCGACACAGAAAGATGCAACCTAAAACAAAGAGAGTCAAATGAAATAGGGGAGGCCAACCTCCTTCAAAAAGTGAAACACACCACAAGTCGGTGTACAGGGAGCCGCACCGAGTACAATTTAGCCCATCTGGCGACTACCTACTTGGGCAACGGTTGGCCTACTCACTACAACCGACGACTAGACTATATTAAAAAACAAACAAATAACAAGTAAATAAAAAGGATAAAAAGATCATAGGCCAAAAACAAAACGAGGCAAATAGGTAACAAGAAGGAAGCACCCTCCAGCGTCGAAAGTAGGCCCACCTCCCGCCGGCGCAGGAGCATGCGACCCACAACAAACAGTCAAATAAAGTGGGGGAGGCCAGCCCCCTCCAAAAGTCGGTGTGCACGAAGCAGTCGCGAGATCACCCAGACTGGGATATTCACCAAGAATGTGCCGAACAGTCTGGGGGACAACGCAGTCGTCGCAATAAGGCGCAAGCGAGCTCTCCATCAAATAGCGGTGCGTCGCGCGAGTGTGTCCAATTCGGAGACGACAGAAAGCAACCTGAAGCCCTCGCAGCATTGGGGGGTCGGTCCATGAAAACAGTCGCGGCGCAATGACGCGCAACTTTAGGTTCTCCTCGATCATCTCCCATTTTCTTTGCCAAGCAGCCCGGAGGGCAGCCCATATTCCTGCCATATAGTCGGCGTGAGGAAGAGCGTAACGCTAGTCTGGTCGCCCAATCCTCGTAGATTCTTTAGTGTGATCATTGCCCGCAATTCCTACATGTCCAGGAACCGAGCAGAAGATAATCTCGACATCCGCCCGGCTCGCCAAAACCGTGGCGTCACGGATATCGCGAACCAGGGGATGCGGAGATTCCAATGCCCCGAGAGCACTCAGGGCGCTTTGTGAGTCGCTATAGATCACAATCCGGTCCCCGAACCGGGCACGTCGCGTAATCTCCCGTACCGAGTGGTGTATTGCCACCAGCTCGGCCGTGAAGACAGACGCAGCGCCTGGCAGAGCCCCGCTGACTTCAAACAGAGAGGATACGGCGTGGAAACCGACCCCTTCTTGGGACTTGGAGCCATCCGTATACACTGGCACGGTTCCAGTGTGACACGAGGTGTGCTCCAAAAAGGTCGAACGCAATACTCCCCGCGCTGTAGAAGCTTTGGGATCAGAAGCGTGGCGACAAACATTCAAAGGTGGTATCCTCCAGGGTGGCGTCCTGGGCAGAACCAGGGGCGCTACCGGGCCGAGAGCTATACCGAGCTCTCGAAGGAGTTTGCTGGCCCTAAACCCAAAGGGCTTAGGGTATGACTGGCGTCTCTCGGCGGCATAGGCACCGTCGAGTTCAGCTGCGGATGCAGTGAAAGCTGTTGGCGACTGAGGGAGGCGCCGGTCTCGCGCGTACAGGCGAATAATGCATTGTGCACGGCGTAGAGCGAGTGGCATCTCTCCAGCATCGGCAGAATACCTCCTAACCAGATGCATGTATATTGCTACTACCTGGAAGGAGGTATATAGGTAAAATAGAACGGAGATATCATGCCTGGTGTAAATCGCGCATCCTCCTGCCCTGCCCCCATCCCTTGGTGGTGGGGTCGCAAAACTCTCATGCCCCGGGAGGGTGGGCAAAGGGCACGCGCCCAGCAAGGTCTCCTGCAAAAAGATAGCTAACAGGGAACGGGAAGAGACAAGCCTCCGCAGCCCCTCCCAGCTGGCCCGGAGTCCGCGGCAATTCCATTGAAGGAATATGCCCTCCAGGCCTAGCTCGGAGGAGATGCTGGGACCCTCTTCGAAGAGAAGACCTTCACGGGAATGGCCGTACGCTTCCCGGAGGCAGAATCCCGGGCGCTGTTGGCTGGACAATACGCTGAAGGCACTGTCGCCTTCGAGGACTTTAGGCGGGCGGGGTAGCTTCGGAGGCGGAGGGCGATCCATCGTCTCCGAGCCATCCAGTCCATGATTGAGTAGGACTTAGGAGCGGCTGGTGCTTTAGTGCTGTCCTACTTTCAGGGGGCAGCTTTAGGAACCCCGTAAGCGGGCCTCATGACCACCTTTTAGGGGTGTTGCCTCCTGTGAGTTTAACGACTCGGTGGATGCCCTTGGCCGATCCGCCTTACGGGAAACGATCACACTTGGAGAGGGGAAGGGACCCTCATTTTAGCCGAAGCTTGGGATTAACCCTTTGCGTCGCCAGCTTTACCAGGCGAGCGCTCGAGGGTAAATAGAACCTGCAAAAGGGCTCTGAATGGCCTCAAATACGACCGTGCTCGTAGATCTCGAGCAAAGGGTGCATTTGGACATAAGCGTTCGGGTCCCTTTTGCGCGCCTTTGGGGCAGATTACACCGATTTCTGATAACCACCTTACACGTCCACAGGAGCGATTCAGAAGGTCGAAGCGGTGAGAGTAATAGCACCTCCACGGCAGGGGCACGAATACCTCCATGCGGTAGCTTTACTAACCACACGCACCGACTCAGGTTGCATGTTAGGGTCAAAGGTGACGAAGAGTGTAGGGCTAGTTCTCGTGTCTCTTCCCTGTTTTCTCATTACACGGTTGAACTTGACCGTTCCGTAGTAGGCCAGCATTAAGGTGATGTGTTCTAAGGAGTACTCCACGAGTTCTCTGTTATAAACCACTCCTTTCACCACTTCATAGTAGAGTGTCGCTTCACACTCAGCGGCGTGCCATCAAGTGTTCGAAGAGCACTAATCATCGCCACTTCGGAGGGATCCGACGCATTCGCCAGAAGGCTCCCGTCAGAGAAACAGGTCATATTTGGCTCTCTACCAATCAGGCTATTTAGCGCTCTCCTCAGATGCATCAATTTTCCTCTTCCAACATGCTTCCATCTTTAGAGCGAATAACGAGAGACCGTTTGAAGCCAGCGGGCTCAAACGCGCCAGGTAGTCTCTGAATGAGAGGCCCCGACGTAATCGAGGCTCCGCTCAGCACACTTTCAACTTCGGTTTTTGTTTGCGCCTCGGTGCCGGACGTTCTGATCTTGGCCTGCTCGCTTACCGAAGCGGCAACCTACCTACCCGTCCTCTTCCTCCTCTTATTGTTCTTTAACTTCCTGGGAGAGCAAGGCGGGTAGTCAATCCACTTCTCTACACCTCCTGAAAGGCGTCCCTAGGCCTCAGCAAGATCATTGTCCGAGATGGGGAAGCCAAGCTTGGCTTTCAGAGGGGCACCGGCCTGGGAAGAAGGTCACTCCTCTCCCTGTGAATCATCTGACGCTCGAGCCTCTTGATGAGATTCTAGCTGCTCAGCTGCGGACTCTGGGTCGATGTTTGGCACCGATGCTGGGTTCACCTCTATGGAAGATCTTGCCATCTGGGGACCTTGTCCAGTTGAAGGGTGAGGGGGCTCAATGATGATGTCTCCTCAACGTATCACCGATACTTACCGAGGGCTCTTCTGTCTTGGTGTCTTCAATCGTTTGGGCTGGCAAACCGACTTCCATCGGGGTAGAGAGGGAGCAGGGGCACCGGCTCCCTGCAAGCTCAGAACGCATGCATGAACGACAGTAGGGGGCACAGTCGGGGGAGGGGCTGCTTTCAAATGGTCCTCTAAGTGGGTTAGCGGTCGATTCCGGGCCACCTTTGGTCTTAAGATGGATTACCCTTGGGCGGCTCCATAGAGGGGGGTGAGGGGCAACAAGCCATCGTGCCCGTAGATTTGTGTGAGGAATAAGCCACCTTGCTGGTGGAAGAGGGTTGTAGGGACCCTTAAAAAAATACCAGGGGACGAGCACTTCCTTTTCGGAGGTGGAGCTGTCCGAACGCGACTCCAAAGAGGGCAAAGGGGGAGGCACTTTGCCGCAAGGAAATGGTGGGAGGGGCACCCCTATACCGGTCGAAGTAATGTTTTGTTTTACCTCGTCCTCCCCGTCACCTAGGGAGGGCGAGGCCGCGCTTGAAGGCCCATCTTCCTGCAGCTGCGATCGCCCAATAATCCCTTCCTTTGTAACCATAGTATAAAAAGACCTCCCTATGAAGTTAAGAGAAAAGTCTCCATAGGATTATTTACACATAGTTGGCCAACGAGCTCGAGCTAAGATGGGCCTTGACAACCCGGCCCGCCATTCAGTCGTCATTGTCCTGGAGCTTTAACCCTAAAGGATGGTGCTGGTGTAGCCACCTTATGTGTATGTACTGGAGGAAGGTGAGCAGAGTCGACTGCCCAGCACACCCAGTCCCTAATACTTGCCTTAACCAGCAGGTTTTCGGCCCTCGCAGCAGGGAGGAACCTCACGGTATACACTGACACTCGACAGAGGCTCAGAAGAGTGCGCCGGGCAACCACCAGAACCTCTGTAGTAGGAGAGCGAGTGTGGAAAGGGGAAGGAGGGTATATCATAAAGATAAGTAGAGATAGGAGGGTCCACTACAGAGTAGGGCGGTTGATCACCTATTATTATTATCATACCCTGGTGTTAGGTGATCCCAGGATGGTATTCAGACCACCAAGGCACCATTGCTACCGGACCGAACTCTGTCCGGGTGACAACCGTTCATCTTGGTACCAAATGCAGGTAGAAAAAGGTTGAGGGGATAATGGTAGAGTAAAAAATATATAATAAAAAGTAGCGTAGAGAGGGAGTGGGGGGAAGAGCACCAACAACTTTCCCAGGCCCCATTAGAGTGCTCAGGTGAACCCAGTGACTGACGGGAACTCCTTACTTTGCACTCGGGTCGGGAGGATGTGCGGCTCCTCCGGGAACCAAGTGTAATATGTTACACAAGGGTACCTCCCTACGGGGTTCTTTGTAGCCACTTGACACGCTCGAACTCGGGGGGTGGGGACACACCTCTTCTGAACTGCCTAAGCAGATCCGGGTTCGGTCGCATATAAACAGGGATGGGGGGTGCAACTTGCAGGATCGATTAGGGGATTCGTACCTCTTACGACCCATCTGCCCGAACCATTCGTATGTCTCAGGACGAGGGGGTGTTTTTGCCCCCTCCCCCTCCTTTACTCTCGTTTTTCCCTTAATTATTACATTCATTTATTTGCTTTCTCACACTTTTACCCCCTATGTCTTTCGCTTCCCCGTAACGGGACCTGAGTTACAATGGAGTGGAGAAGTTTGCGGGAAGTTGCGTCTTTCCCTCCTCCTCTTCCAAGCTTCACCCCTTCGTTCTCCCTATGTAACCTTCCACACATTTCTACTTCGACTAAGTTCACCCCTCTTGCGAAACCTCGCAAATATCCGGGTGGAAACAGCTTTCTGGTCGTCCCCTTTATCTAGGTAAACCAAAAAAAGGGTCGAAACTCTTTAAAGCGTCTGCGGCCTCGGCTGTTGCTTGCTATCAGCCACAATCTCGGTCGGTCTGGAGGTCGATCAGTCTGTCGTTCGGTCGGTCTGGAGGTCGGTCGAACAGTCTGTCATTCGGTCGGTCGAACAGTCTGTCGTTCGGTCGATCCTTACGTCTGTCTGTCTGTAGGTTGGTTGATCTGTACGTCTGTCTGTCAGTCGGTCTCTCTGTCTGTAGGTCGGTCTGTCTGTAGGTTGGTTGATCTGTACGTCTGTCTGTCAGTCGGTCTCTCTGTCTGTAGGTCGGTCGATCTGTCTGTGGGTCGGACTCGAAGAAAGTGAACGGAATTCCTCTGTTTTTCCCTACAGAAATGACCTCCTAAAAGCGATTGCTTCCGCTTCCTTGCATCCAAGACCCAAATGCAGCCCTCGCCTTCGTCGAGCTCTTAATTCATATAAACAAAAGAGAGAAATAACAACCTCCAATAACGAATAGCTACAGGCGTATAACAACCTCCAATAACAAATAGCTATAGGCGTATAACAACCTCCAATAACAAATAGCTACATGCGTATAACAACCTCTAATGGCAAATACCGGGTTTTGCAAAATTTCTGTTACATTCGATTTTTTTATCTTTCATAATGTATTAAATGCAGGCCTTCATGTACCATAGACATTTCATTGACCTACTCATCTATTTTTTTAAATATTTTAATAGAGGAAAATCGTTCTCTCGGTAGTGTAATTAGGTGTTATATAACCGGAGATGGGCACAATTAATTATTAGTCCCGTAAAAATGTAACGGGAGTTAACGCAAGAATGTTAACGTTATTTTATAAATATAAAACAAGGTGTTTGTTTTTTTACATATAAACTAAATAAAACTGCAAAAAAAAACAGAAAAATATAAAAAGTAGCATAATTATAAAGGACAAAAAAAGGAGAAAACAAAAAAACTTTCAACGCATTAACGGTGGTTTGTATCCACGCAAAATCTAGCAGTTAAAATGGTGAGAAATACAGACATTGTATTTTCTAGTCTGCAAGGGCACTTTCACAACGCAGAGGGATAGATTCGGGTGTTTTTTAGTGCCCCAATTATATAAATACCTTAGCACAAATGCCCCCAATAATATCTCACAATACCCTAATTCTTAGAACTGGTTTCCTCCTTTGGCAACTAAATGTTCCATAAAGTATCTTCGCCTATAAAATTCCCATTTTTACCACAAACTTTCTTTTAAAGAACTTTCTAATTAAAATGACCCTAATTTATTTAATATATGAATGTAATACTTATCCAGTAATGAGGGAAAATTGGACTGTTATCTTTTATACGACAATTCCTTCGTATTTGGAGACATTGAACTTTTCTGCTTAGTTTCTTGGATTTGACCTCGTGGAGTTTTTTTTCCCTGTGACAAAAGTAAACCACACCCTTTTATACACCAACTTCCTTTTCACAATCAACGCTTTGGGTACTTCCCGTAATGGTCTACTTCCACGGCCTCACCCTAGCGTTCTTTTCCAACTTATCACTTCCAAACATTCGGGCCTCTATTTCAAACGAGGAATTGGCGCGCAAAGATAATTGCCGTTTCGTTGAAGTCGTTTCCTTAATTTTCGAATACGTAGTTTTTATCTCTATGTGAATACACAGTCATTGATAAGATCATACATCAATAAGATCATACAACGATAAATTTAGACATCCTCTAATATGTATATTTCGCTCAGTATGTAATGCTAAAATCACAAATTTAGTTTTCAATATCTCAAACGTCGAAATGCGTCGGTGAACTTTCAAGATGAATGTCGGTTGCATTTTTTAAATATTCTAAATAAAAGAAGAAAACCAAAGAGTGAATTTTCGTCTCATGGTTTTTGAAGAGATTCTTATAAAATATGTTTATTTCATTTAATAAAATTAGCAAAAAACAACCAGAGAGATCTTGCCAGAAAGTTTTGTAAAGCAAGACGAGTTGAAATATGTATATGGAAATAGCGAGAATATAGGCCCTGTAGCGCGACAGTACAGGTCAACTCTCCGTACCTGACCTTATTCCGCATCTAAGCTTCCCTCTGTATGAATGGTAAGCAGTACGAGTTCCAAAACCGGTATAAAGAACTTGGGGTTCTTGATGGAGGTATTATATGAGAATGAGCTACTGTATTTTGGATGCCATAGGGAGAGGGGGGGATTAATGACAGACTATCCAGATTATATTCCCCCACCCCCCAATGAGCATTATATATGTCCGTATTGTCGGATTGATGCCATTATTTGCTGATTTCAGGTCTTAGAAGTTGTCTTTACTTGTCTCAGAATATCACCTTTTCTTTTTTTTTACGGAGGAGGGGGTGGCTCGCAGATCCTCCTCCTAGTTTCATATTACCCAGGCGCACATCTAAGGGGGGCTAGGGGACTGAAGCTCCCCACCCCCACAAATTTTAAACCCTTTTATGTTTATATTTAAACCATACTTGTATTCTGCTCTTCAGAAAGAGTTAGTTAATAATATGGAATATATATAAAAAGAGGGGGTGTTTTTTAATTGTTTCAATCGAATGTATCTTATATGAAACATGTCTAAAATACAGGTAAATCTCAAAAATAATTATTAAATTCACTATTATACCTTAGCTGACGTCCAAAAACTACAATTCATAATTTTCTGACGTAGGAAAAAAATCGGATCTGAGAGAGTTGATGCTCACTCATTTATGAGATACTGTTATTAAATTATCACAACTGTCTATTATAACCCTTATTAATCATCAATGCCCTTTCCTCAGACTACTCAGAGGAAGGAATTCAAGTTAGCCCCGCTCAAATTTGTATCCTGGATCCGCACCTGAAATTACCCTAGAATAGTTTGGTTTAGGTTTGAATATAAGATTGCACGTTTGGTAGCCTTAATGCATTAAACTACCACAAGACTGGTCGCTAAAAAAATTAGGTTAGTATAGATGGCGAAGTAAGAGTATGAAGAGGGATGTTTACTCGTACAGTGTTTAAGAAATGGAGGATAACAGCCAAGATGTAAAAATACGGAGGAATAGAAGAAAGTAAGAGCTACAAGGAGCTACAAGGAAAATAAGTACCCTAGAAGACCTTACGGTCCATACAAGGAGGGCACTTTTGGCGCAATCTTCGAAGGTGTCCGTTGGCAACCTCGAAGATCACTCGCGAGGATCTTAACGGTGATTTCGCAAGACTTTATCTAGTCTTAACTTGAACTGGTCAACAGATTCACTGTTGTCAACTTCCGTCGGAAGTGCGTTCCAACTACCGCAGATACTGTAAGTGAAGAATTTCCCACACAGATCATAGTGGTATCGCTTCAGTTCAAGTTTAAAGCCGTGATTTCTTGTTCTCCCCTCGCTGAGCTAGGAAATATCCCCGTAGTCCATTCTGTCGAAGCCTCGAAGTATTTTAAATACTTCGATTAGCTGACCACGTAGTCTCCGGGTCTCCAGCGAGAATATATTTAATTCCCTTAATCTATCTTCATAACTTTTATGTCTGATAGAGGGAATCAGTTTAGTTGCCCTGGCTTACACGCGTTCCAAACTCGCGATGTCTTTTCAGAATGAAGGACTCCAAAATTGTACGGCATACTCCAGGTGCGGCCGAACCAGGGAGTTGTACAGACAAAGTACTATCTTTCTGTTACGGTATCCAAACTGTCGCTTTATGTAGCCTAACATCCTTTGGGCTTTCTTTTCTTCCTTGATGCACTGTTTCGAGAACTTGAGGTCGCTAGTGATAGTTACACCCAAGTCCTTCTCAGTGTCACTCGATTCAAGAGCAGTGCCCTTAAGGATATACTGAGATTGGGGGTTTCTGTGGCCGATATGCATCACTTTGCATTTGTTCACGTTAAAAGGCATTTGCCACGTGTCTGACCACTCCCCAATCTTCCCAAGATCTTCCTGCAGGCGGGCAGTATTTCCATCCTTTGCAACGTTCATACCAAGCTTCGTATCGTCGGCAAATTTGGAAATCTTGGCAACCATGTCACCGTCCATGTCGGTGACGTAGATGATGATTAGTAGTGGTCCCAGAACAGAACCTTGAGGCACCCCGCTAGTAACGGGCACCCACTCAGAAGCCTGTCCATTCACCACCACCCGTTGCCGTCTGCCACTTAGCTAGTTCTCGATCCAGCCGGCTACTTTTCCGTCTATGCCCAGCGCTCGCACTTTCCGGAGAAGGCGGCGGTGTGGTACCTTATCAAAGGCTTTCTGAAAGTCTAAGTACACCACATCCACAGCCTTGTCCCGATCGTGCTCACTGAACACGAAGTGGAAGCCGTGCTGGGAACTCCTCAGTAGCAGGTTTGACTCTAAATACGACGTCATTTTGTCCACCATCATGCTTCCCATGAGTTTACCGACTATCGAAGTCAGACTGATAGGTCGGTAGTTTGACGGTTGGCTACGGTCTCCTTTCTTGAAGATAGGAGTCACCTCCGCCTCACGCCAGTCTCTAGGAACGCATTCGGTTCGGATTGACATGTTGAAGATTGCGCGCAGGTCTCATGACACTTGATCGCGCACTTCTTTCAACACTTTAGGTAGATACCCATCCGGGCCAGGTGACTTATTCGTTATTAGGTCACTGATCTTCTTTTTGATTTCTCCTTCGGTGAAGTCCATATCCTCCAGCTTTTCCCCCAGAGTAGGAATCTGTCGGCTGGGGAATGGGACCACACTCTTCAGTAAACACTGAAGAGAAGTAGTCGTTGAAGAGGTTAGCATTTTCTGCATCTGAATGCTTTAATGTCCCCTCCTCATTCCTCAAACGGCCAATCGTTCGACGGATTGGTTTACGGTTGTTTACATATCCAAAGAACTCCTTGGGATTCTCTTTACAGAGTCTCGTCAACCGGAGTTCCTCGGACCGCTTAGCCGCCCTTGTGCTGGACTTCACTCTCCTGGCTAGCCTCCGGTATTCGTCAAAGTCACCCGAGATCTTCGATTGCCGGTACACATTTCTCTTCTCCCTAAGCAGTTGGCCGATTTCTCGATTAAACCACTTTGGTTGAACAGAAGACCGACGGGGACATTTCAGAGGGATGAAACGCGATTGAAGACTTATGAATGTGGTTTAGAAACTGTTCCAAGAGTCTTCAACAGCCTCGCACTCTTCTAGCCTCGTGTCAGTCAGTCCCGCGAGTAGACCTGCAAAGTCTGCTCTTCTCAAATCAAGTTTCCTCGATTTACTAGTTGCAGGCTCTGCCTTCCGGACTTTGACTACAAATCTAATTAGTCGGTGGTCACTGCCACCGAGCTCTTCGCCAACAGAGAGGTCCTCAACGATGTCATCCTCAGAGATGAAAACCAAGTCGAGGATATTGTCTCCTCTCGTTGGCTCTCTCACCCATTGAGTGAGGAACTCGTTGTTCGTGAACTCCAGGAGTGGTGCGTTCTCGCCACATGGTTTTCTGGTTTCCCAGTCAACTTGTGTGTTGAAATCTCCCATGACAAAACACACTCTGTCTTCGACAAGTTCTCCTAGTGGCTGGTACAGATCTCTGTCCTTTTCAAGGAGTTGGACAGGTCTATAAAGCACTAAGGGTGTTTAGAGATCAAATGAAGTTTATAAACTTGATATTTTCGTCTTTACGTAAGAGTTTAGAACTGAAAATATCCACTCATATCTATAATTACAGTATATATCAAATTCTCTCCACTTTGATATCAAACTATGTCGATCTCAATAATTCTATCTCTGATATTTTCTCTAACATTCTTTTTAGTGTTTCAACTCATTGGTTGGACCATAACTTCATGTTTTCTTTTTCCTGTAATACTTTTAACTTTGTTTGTCTTCCTTTTTGACACTTACTGTTGCACAATCCAGAGTAAATCTCTCCCTACTTCAGAAATTGGGATGAAAATCTCAATAACACCAACAATGAACTTATGAGATAAGTCAGGCCTTGTACTAGATCATTGGTTCCCAACAGGTTTTAGCTAATGGCTCCCTTAGAAACCTTACTTTTCTCCTGTGGCCCCCATTAGCATTATTTTCAACAAGTATCTGCAGATTAACTCTATTTTACACAATAAGCTTCGAAAATGCAAAATATTTGTTTACGGATAAATTCAAATTTTATTATAATGTATCTAAAGAAAAAGATTATTTATACAGTATATTATTATTTTTTTAATGTAATTCAACTACATAAAGTCAAAATATTTATTGGTCTAACTACAGCCAATCAGCGTTCAGATCTCACTCGCTCGACTACAGTATGTACAGTATATGTACCGATTTCCCGCGCTCCATTCAGTACACCTGTGTCCAGGTGAGTAAACATTATACAATAAAATAATTTAATGTGTTCTGTTACTTTATTTCGTACTGTATGTGTTCATGAACATGATAAAACATAACTTCTTGAATAAATATGGGGAGCGTATTACGATGTTTGGGAAGGGTTGGGGGTGTGTTGGGGGTAGCGTCAATTATCCACGGCTTTTCAATGTTCGTGGGGGTTCGTGGTCCCTATCTCCCGCGAATATGGAGGGGGGGGGGGGTCGACTGTATATATATATTTTTAAAGCATCCTGGCGATTGATTACAAGGTCTTAAGTTGCCGTAATTAATTTAAACCTAATATTGGACTACATTAAAATAAAAATAATTACAAAAACAAGACAAAAGAAAAACAACAAACAAAGCAAAGGCAAGAAGAAAGAAGCACGTTTCGCCGCAGGAATATGAGACCACCACCAGGGTCAAATATAATGGAGGAGGCAGAAAGTTTGGTACTTCTAAATCTCAACATTTTCCTGTGGCCTCCTTTAAATATGTCCTGGCCCCCGGTCGGCAAACACTTGCATAGACTATTACGGGAAGTGCCCAAAGAGTAATTGTGATAAAGAGGATGATTATTGGGGCGAAACTGATGCTCCCATTAATCGCGCCGCAACTTCCCGCTCCCCTCAAGGCCTGGTCTCGTGCAATCCGGGGACGTTAAAGGGCGTTGCTTATATGTAGAGGCTTCAAAGCCTCTTTTCTGACACGAAATGAGGTAGATGTTCAGGTCGTTAAGCCTAGACAGATGGTTGAGTGGTAGTCGTTGGGAAATGCCGAGTGGGAGCGAGGAGGAAGCGCACACAACAACATATCCGAGCCCCGTCAAAGAGTTCACTTCAATCCAGTAACTGGGTTGTCCTTAATTTTCCCTCTGTCCTGGTGAGAGCAGTTCATCCTGGTACCAAAATGCAGGTAGACAAAGGTTGAGGGGATAGTGGTAGAGTAAAAAAAAAAAAATAGCGCTGAGAGAGGGCGAGAGGGCATAAGCGGCAACAACTCCCCCAGGTTCCATCAGTGTGTTCGAATCAACCCAGTGACAGGAGTGCGCTAATTAGCACTCAGGCCGGGAGGGTGTGAATTGTGCAGCTCCTCCAGGTACCAACTGTAACAGGCCCGCAGTCTCTTGCAAGACTACGGGGATCAGACGCCAACACGATGACGGGGCAAATCTCTTTAAAAACAGATGAAAATCGCCTTTTCAAAGGAAGGGGGAGGGTAGGCCATACGATACATTAAATAAGGGAGAAAGAGAAATGGGGATGAAGGGGTAGAACAAAGGCAGAAAGAGAATGCGGATCATGGCACCGCATAAGCCATGCCTCGGTCCGCACGAACAATAAACGCAATCGCGTTGTCAATTTATTCCAGAACCTCAATTGAAAAATAATCGAAAGTTACATAACGCCGATGTGCCAATAAGCATCATATGTTGGGTTAATTTCATCTTATTATAATGATCCGGACGTGTGTGTTTTGTTGTTTTTAAGTTGTGAAATGATTTTTTTTTTCTTGCACACCCATTTTGAATGTGCTGTGAAATAAAATAAAACATTTTTCTTTCGCACACTTTCTTAATTTGGGGAGCGAAGCGAACAAGCGCCATAGACCTAGCTAAAAACGTCCGTTGGGCGGATTTTGGCGAGTTTCTCTCATTAGAATTGAACATAAGTTGAGGTCGAGACTGGCCAAAAATGCATCCGGATAATTTCAGAAGCTTAAGCTCGTCCTTCTGGTCAACTGAACATGACCTGGATCGACTGAACATGGCCTCGATCGACTGAACATGACCTGGATCGACTGAACATGACCTGGATCGAATGAACATGACATGGATCGAATGAACATGACATGGATCGACTGAACATGTCCTCGATCGACTGAACATGACCTGGATCGACTGAACATGGCCTCGATCGACTGAACATGGCCTCGATCGACTGAACATGGCCTCGATCGACTAAACATGACCTGGATCGACTGAAAATGACCTGGATCGACTGAACATGACCTGGATCGACTGAACATGACTTGGATCGACTGAACATGACCTGGATCGACTGAACATGACCTGGATCGACTGAACATGGCCTCGATCGACTAAACATGACCTGGATCGACTGAAAATGACCTGGATCGACTGAACACGGCTTGGATCATTGTCGAAGGAGTTTGAAAAGACTTGTTAGTGTTACTTAAAACTAAGTGACATCCAACGAGGACATCTCCCTCCAAAGCTTCTACTGAGAGAGAAAGGAGAAAGAGAGAAAAAAAGAGAGAGATAGAGAGGGGGGAGGGGGGTTCTTTAATTGTGGTGAAAATGAATTCGAGTGAAAATGTTTGTAAGGTAGATAACCGCAGATGCAAATCCGAAGTTGGGGCCTGGAGGGCACGCAGTATTTCAGGTGTGAGCTGCAGTGTTCTTGCTCCTCCTGAAACTGACTCCCCTTCAATGCCTCTGTTACAAGAGCTACACTGGTTACCTATTCGCCTCCGTACCCACCATAAAATTCTTCTCATCACCTACAAGGCCCTAAACCATGAGGCTCCACCTTATCTCTCGTCTGCCCTCTCCCGTCGTCAAACTCCTCGCTCTCATCCTGAACACTCCTCCTTCTGTCCTCTGCTCGATGGGTGACCGTTCCTTCTCAATTTGTGCTCCTAGACTCTGGAATGCTCTTCCTGCCGAGGTCCGATCCTCTTTCCTTGCTATTTTTAAACGTCTCCTGAAGATTCATCTCTTCAGAATTGCCTTCTCTTCGCTACACAACCTGCGCTTTGTGAGGGCTAACAGCCCTGAAGGAGCGCATTATAAATACTTATTATTATTATTATTATTATTGGGGAGTCGGGTCTGCTAATACCCTTCAAGCTCGTCCCCCTTTTAGGGAGTGAGAAGGGGATCAGTGGATGGGGTAAGCTTCGCAATCGAATCTCGGGGGCAATAAAAACCCTTATTTAAGGCGCATCCCTCTTTTGAGGCGTTGGGGTGGGAGGGACACGCAAACTTTCAGATGTTAGCTGTAGCATAGGGACCCCTCACGTATGTCCCTGTTCGAGGTTTTCACGGATGGCTTCCTCCTGGTGCCCGAGCTCAGGGGGCGGGGACGTCTCCCACAACCCATTAGGGGGAATCCCCCCTCCCCCATAGGCGTGGTTTCCCTACTGGCCTCAATTGAATCAAGCCCGAATGCCCCAACAGGGCAAGACCTTGGTATTGTAAATGGTTATTTTGGTTTTCAGGTCAATGTGTGTGTGTGTGTGTGTGTGTGGAGTGATATTGTAAGAGAGCGAGTTGTGATATCCCATGTGCGTATTGTGTAGGCCGTGTGGTTTATAGCGTTCATGTGTGCATGTGTAGAGCGAAAGGTTTACATAGAAGAGAAAGTGTTCAAAGAGACCCGCCTTTGCCCGAGGCAGTCTTTCTAAGCAGTGCCCCGATGACCTAATGGAGTCGAATGACCTACTTCCCGATGACCTAACGTCAATGACCTACTCCGCGATGACCTAAAGTTCAATGATCTCCCGCGATGACCTAAAGTTCAATGACCTAATCCCATATGGGATCACCTAAAGTTCAATGACCTAATCCCATATGGGATCACCTAAAGTTCAATGATCTAATCCACGATGACCTAAAATTCAATGAACTACTCCCCGATGACCTAAAGTTCAAAGATGTAAACTCCGATCACCTAAAAGTCAATGACCTACTCTCCGATGACCTAAAGTTCAATTATCTCCCCGATGACCTAAAGTTCAATGACCTAATCCCATATGAGATCACATAAAGTTCAATGACTTAATCTCCGATGACCTAAAGTTTAATGATTGAAACTCCGATGACCTAAATTTCAATGATCTAATCTCCAATGACCTAATCCCATATGAGATCACCTAAAGTTCAATGACTTAATCCCCGATGCCCTAAAGTTCAATGATTGAAACTCCGATGACCTAAAGTTCAATGACCTACTCCCCAATGACCTAAAGTTCATTGAACTACCCTCCAATGACCTACTAACCGATGACCTTATGGGTTTAAATTACCTACTGACCATCAATGCAGTGGGCACCATACCCAACGCTTGAACGGAGGTTGGGGCCGCCGAGATAGGGTTTTGAATGTTCTCTTTTCCAAGAAATGGCCGCAGTTATGAGGCAAATGTCCATCGATTCTATATAAATTAAAGCCCCCTTTTGTTCCCCCTTTGTGGGGCTCAGATAAGAGGAGGTTCTCTC
The DNA here is from genome assembly GCA_963969495.1 of Ceratothoa steindachneri. Taxonomy (NCBI): domain Eukaryota; kingdom Metazoa; phylum Arthropoda; class Malacostraca; order Isopoda; family Cymothoidae; genus Ceratothoa; species Ceratothoa steindachneri. The sequence continues at coordinate 110,843,534 of OZ018334.1, read as the reverse complement.
AACAAAGACATTGACTAAGGTTTTTCCTGAACTAAGTAAACTAGTTTACTTATCGCAATACTAGCGAAAACCCTTTGCTGTAGAGCCTTTCCATCTCTAATTTTCTCATCAGTTAAATAGAAAGGTTCAATTTCCTTTTAATCGCTGCTTTCTACATTTACTCGTTATCGGGTGGCTGTAATTTGAAGTTCCTCGGTCTTTCAGAAGGTCAGAAACTTGAATTAGGTCCTCTTTTAACGTGTTGATCAAGTGCAGCCAACAGGGGAATTGCCTTCGATGTGAAATTAGGGATGATTCACTAGAACTGCATCACCCTTCCCTGTCCCTAGCCCCCCTCCCCCAGTTGACTTCTCCTTGGTTATTTTCTTCCACGTATTTTAATATCCAGTAACTTTGCCACCATTACAAGCCTCTTCTCGGAATATGAAGTCCTTCAGTTGTCTCCTCTCTGTAATTATGTTCTTCCACGTAGTTTAACTCCCAGTAACTTTGCCGCCTTTATAAGTCTCTTCACAAAATATGACTGAATTCCTCGTTAACTTTTACTTTATTCAAACAAATCTAAATAGTAACTTTCTCACGCCACCTTCTCCATTTCTGTACGGAACTCTTTTCAATAACTTTCGGGCCGAGAAGCTCCAGTGGTTTTTGCCCTAAAAAACAATTTCTCGCATGACACAACACACCAGTCCCAAGATGGCGAGAACGGCACAAAAACGTCATCCACGATTGTATAAAAACACGCAGCTGGCCAATTATGTGTAGGAAGAGAAAGCTATTTCGTACCAATATTGGATACATATGCTCTAGAAACTGTCGGTCTGTGCTACTTTCTTCTTTCTCTTCCGGGTGCACGAATGTTGATTACATAATGAGGTGATCTTAAACACTCGTTATATAAATTTAAATAGACCTCCCCCCCCCCTGTATAAAGTAATTGTTGATCAAGAAGAGCATTTAGTTTCTTATTTAAAATTTTTAAAAATCGTATAAACCTAACTCTGCTTAAAAGCTTCTTTTTTAAAAAAAAGAATAGCAAAATTTTCTTTACCAACTAATTTTATTAACACCATCCCATAATTTGTTAATTTATTACAATCTCTACAAATGATCCTCATTTCTCGACTTAATTTTTTTTTTATTAATTTGTACCTAAACAAGAAAAGAATGAGTGAAAATGGCTAATCATTAGCCTGTAGGAACCCAAACAAGAAAAGAATGAGTGAAAATGGCTAATCATTAGCCTGTAGGAACCCAAACAAGAAAAGAATGAGTGAAAATGGCTAATCATTAGCCTGTAGGAACCCAAACAAGAAAAGAATAAGTGAAAATGGCTAATCATTAGCCTGTAGGAACTCAAACAAGAAAAGAATGAGTGAAAATGGCTAATCATTAGCCTGTAGGAACCCAAACAAGAAAAGAATAAGTGAAAATGGCTAATCATTAGCCTGTAGGAACCCAAACAAGAAAAGAATGAGTGAAAATGGCTAATCATTAGCCTGTAGGAACCCAAACAAGAAAAGAATAAGTGAAAATGGCTAATCATTAGCCTGTGGGAACCCAAACAAGAAAAGAATAAGTGAAAATGGCTAATCATTAGCCTGTAGGAACCCAAACAAGAAAAGAATAAGTGAAAATGGCTAATCATTAGCCTGTAGGAACTCAAACAAGAAAAGAATGAGTAAAAATGGCTAATCATTAGCCTGTAGGAACCCAAACAAGAAAAGAATAAGTGAAAATGGCTAATCATTAGCCTATAGGAACCCAAACAAGAAAAGAATGAGTGAAAATGGCTAATCATTAGCCTGTAGGAACCCAAACAAGAAAAGAATAAGTGAAAATGGCTAATCATTAGCCTGTAGGAACCTAAACAAGAAAAGAATAGGTGAAAATGGCTAATCAATAACTTATAGGAGGCAGCCCCTTCCAAACGTATCCAAATTTGGAAAATTTGCTCATCACACCAAATATTTAATTAGTTAATAAAAAAGGAAGACCAACGGGGAAATAAGTTCTAGAACATTTCTAATTGCGAAAACTAGAGTAAAGGAGGAGTTTTTCCTGCGAAACATCTTTGGGGACCAGCGTTGCCAATGAGAGTTCAAGCAATCCAGAAAACCCCAGATTATATGTGTTTTTTTAAATAAATTACTCATTTACGGTTGGTAATTAGAATGTAATTACAAATCTTCCTCTTCAAATTATCGTCATTATTCGCTTTGCGATTTAATTTATAGCGAAAGACACACAATCCCTCAAACGTTTGGAAGTTATCGCCCAGTAGGCAACCACCATAAGATAAACGACAGAATCCAGTTGAAGCCGTTTATCACCTCTCCACAAGATGGGAACCCGTTTCCCGACAAATGATAACACGGTGATAAGGTTCCTAATGACGGTTTAATGACCAATTACTTCCCTGCTATGACTTAAAGTTCTGAGTCTCAATAACGTTTCATTTCAGGAGACTGCGCTTCGCTTCAAGAGTTTTTCAACACTCATTTGAAGAGAGTAAAAGTCCTACTTGATTTATCATCTATATTTCCACGAGAGATAGTAGGTGAAGAATCTTACGCGCTTTTCAAGACCGCTGACGGCTAACGTCCCTGGCCCATTGAAGAAGTCGCGGGCGCGCGTGTTAACGGGAAAAGCCCCACACCAAACCCCATTTTCGGACCAGTGTTTTGTTCCTCCCTTAAGACCAGCAGCACATCTCGCGTCCTTATAACTTCTCTGCCACTTAAGACCTGTAGAGACCACCGGTATCTGACGTGTCCGAACCCCGGAAGGAAGCCCTACAGGGGGCCCCATTAGGGGGCGGAGTGGTCAGTACCAGCAGGCCTGCTAGACAAGTTAATATAGGTAGGGCAGAGAAGGTGGTCCGAGCTCTATAATAGGGACACAACTTAATAGGAGCATGGTTGACCCCAGGTGAAAACTTTCCCTAGCGGGCCGTCATGGACGACCCCAGGGGGCAGAGAAGAATCCCCCTCTGGGTTAAAGAGAGTTGCCCAAAACCTACGAGGAAAACAGTGTTCTCGGCCATATTCAGCTCGATCGAGGTTGCACTATGCCGTCTAGTGGATCAAACTTACGGCTACCTAGCAATCTGCGACACAGATTTCGACGTTGACAAACTTCTCAGTGTCGATGCACGAGCGAAACTTGACAAACTCAATTTGACCCCGAAGATCCCTCCCCACGTCTCTGCTCAGAGATCCGTTATCTGTCGCCGCCTGGACCCATGGGTCGGCTCCCGTACCATCGAGGAGATTAAAAATAAAATTGAGACTAGACAAACTTGGGCGAAAGTCGAAGAAGTGTATAAGTTTAAAAATCGTGAAGGAGGTGACTATTCCCATCTGTTTAAAGACACCTTCCAAACCTCTGAGATGGCCGCTAAGGCAGCTGAAGCTGGTCTCGTCTTGTTCTATACAAATATTTCGGCGTCATGTATCGAGAGAGAACCCTTTGTGTCGGTTCAAGTGTGCTTCTCCTGCTATGCCCTGTAGCAGCACGCCACTAAAGACTGTACCTTTCGTGGAAAGGTTTGCAGCGAATGCGCCGGAGATGGCCACACCTGGCGTGAGTGTACGAGTGGGACTATCAAAAGATGCCTAAACTGCCGCAGCCCACACCGTAGCCTGTCGATGTCGTGTCCTTTGAAGAAGACACAAGTCACCGACAAAAAGAAGAATATACAAGAGGAAAAGCACCGCAGGGCAACGACTTCCTACGCACCGGCAGCCCAGAGTCAGGAGAAGGAGAAGACCCTCCTACAATTAGATCCCTCGATGAATTTGCACCTTGTGATGTGTGTCATACACGCTCACTTTGTGAACATCGCACAACCAGGAAGTTATGCCACAGAATTGAACCGCATGTTAACTCAGAATGGGATGAAACCGATGTGGTTTCCGGACAATCCCCCCTCAACCGAGCTATACCAGTACTAAACAGGAATTAGGCCTACAGCTAAAGCAAGAAGACGTTCGAAATCTCGGGATCCGAGACTTAACAAGCCCAGTACATCAGGCACCGCTACAATAATGGAAACAGACCAACCTTCTCAAAAGGATGCTGATTCCCAGAGGACGACCCAAAGAACTAGGAGCCCCAGTTTACAAATCTACCGATATAAACCTACGGGTATATGCCTCCGCCTCCCCTTCAGACCCTCTCCCGAGATGGGCGAAGATCAAAGACATCATTGATAGGGGGATCAAGGGCAAGTACAAATGGGACTATGATTTTGATATCAGCAAGGAAAAGATGAATTCGGCACTCAGGCAAGGCAGAATCGAGATCTGTGGCGAATCATGTCTCAACCTTTCCCATGATCAATTCAAAAAGAAGAGATCTGCTAGAGTGAGGTCGCCCGCACAGACGGAGCCAGCTAAAGTGTCGAATCTTCACGGGGAGTAATATGGACAATACGACTAAATACATCAACAAGCTAAAGATCTTTTCTCTTAGTGTTAATGGCTGGATGGGAAAAAATTTTTCGTCTACTACAATATAATCCGTGAGGCTTCTTATAGAACGCGGCGTGGTAAACAGAGCAGGTCCAGATTTCGCTACGTACTTGACGAAGAGATCCTCAACTACCCCCGACATAGTACTGACGAATGACGGATTCGCGCTGAACCAAAATACCGTCCCTGGCCCTTATTCTCCCTCTGACTATCTTAGCATGATCACTACAATCTCGATCTCACCTATCCAGGTCAAAGTCTCCTCCCGTAGATGTTTGCCCAAAGCTGACTGGCTCGAGTATAAGAGAGTCCTCCGAGACTTTCGCATAGAACCCTTGGACGGGTCTACCCTCGAGGACTTAGATCGGCACTTCGAGGACCTCACCACCAAGATTACGGAAGCTGATAGAATAGCTATCCCAAGGGTTGAATATAAGACTCTCCCTGCTCCACGATGGAATGAGGAGATCACATCAAGGAAAGACCGACTGGAGGAGCTTATTGCGGAAATAAATGAGAATGGGAACACGGTGGCGCGATACCGTGAATTTCGGGACCTGCGCATGGAAATCAAATATTTCATCTGTGAGGAGTCTAAGGCAATCTGGGATGGCATGATTCATAAGATGGACATCGAAACCGACCCCAGGAAATTTTGGTCTCAGATTAAAAGATTAAGTGGCACTCAGCAAAGTAAGTCCAATATTACCATCACAGCTGAGGGAAGAACTATCACCGAGGACCGAGATATAGAATTTCACTTCAGAGAGCACTGGAAGAGAAAGTTCGACATAACGGAGGAAGAAAATGACGATTTTGACTGGGAATACGAGGAAAGAGTCTTGTCAAACCTGGAAGAGCTAGGACCAACCATAACGCATTACCACTTCGTCGATCATACCCGACGAGCAGAAGCCGAGGGAGAACCGTTCACCCATGAAGAATTCGAGACAGCCTTAAAGAACTTTAAGCAGAGGGCCCCTGGTATATCGGTTATTACCAAGCTGCATTTAGTGAATGCCCCTTCAAACATCAATGAAGCCTTACTAAGTCTTTCCAATGCCTGTTTAAACGTTGGCTACTTCCCAGATCTACTCAAAAGGGCAGAATGATCTTCATCTTGAAACCAGGGAAACCAAAAAAGGAAGTCAAAAGTTACAGGCCCATCTCCCTTCTAGAATTCATTGGGAAACTTTTGGAGAAATTTCTTAACGACAGACTGAGGAATCTTCTAGAAACAAGGTACGGCTACAACAGACAACAACATGGATTCCGTAGTCACCTCGGTACGGAAACTGCCCTTGCTCTTATGACAGAGTACAATGCGAATGCGAAGGCCGAAAATAGGAGGGTGGACGTTGTACTCAGAGACGTGGCCTCTGCACTTGATAAGGTCTGGGTACCTGGATTGAAGATCAAGTTATGTAACCTCGAGATGGAAACCAATATCACCAGGATACTCTGTGATTACTTGGAGGATAGAGAGGCAACAATAAAAATTAATGATTACGAAGGGCAACCCTTTTGGTTGAACGCAGGAGTGCCTCAAGGGGGGTGTCTGAGCCCGACGCTGTATACCATCTACACGAACGACCTCCCTTTTTCTACTCAGGATGACGTTGTATATGTTTAGCTAGCCGACGACATTACGCAAGTTATAACAAGCTACTACCAAGCTCCTATAGGCGTCGCAAATAGGACAGCCGGGGAAATCAACAACCTTAACCTCTACGAAAAAAGAAATAAAATTCGTACCAATATGGATAAATTAAAATTCTCCCTATCGGACGTGCCAAAACGGCCGACATTATAGCAAATGGGGAATACTATTCATATATACGAGAAGCCCGTTTTCTGGGATTGCAGATTACGTCAAATGGATATAACATTCATATTAAGGAGAAGGTCTCGCAAGCCAAGATCAGACTTAGACAACTTTACAGGTTCAGGAGACTCTCCTTCCGCAATAAGAGGAAGTTGTATTTGGCCTTAGTTAGGCCAATCTTGCTATACCCCGCCGTTCCGCTACATTTGGCAAGCAAGACACAAATTCGCACGGCACAAGCAGTGCAAAATCAAGCTCTACGCTTCATCCTCGATCTCAGTTTACTAGACATGGTCCGATCGATTAGACTACATGAACTCGCAGATATCGACCCCCTGAATGTGACGTTGCACAGAAGAGCGACAAGAATATGGAGGAGCATGCATAACTACTTACCCGAAAGAGTCATGCAAGATATCGAAATTCCCGAAAATGACGACCCGAATAGACATTACCGTCAAGGATTCGCCAGCAGCCAACAGCGGTTGCAAGAATACCTGGAACCGATCTACAGATAACCATTTCTCACCGGAAAAACAATTAAAATAAATACCCGAATAATTGGATGTTAAACTGAATATTACAAGATAAAAAGATCCGTAGTGGACAAGATGATAAATGAATAAGGCACAATTAAATTATCAGTAGTTGATAAAACTACATCAAAACAACTAAGTGACCAATAAATAGTGATAGTTCTCGCTACAAAAATGCAAAAGTATTAAAACAAAGGCTCGAATGCTTAAATAACATGCACGGAAGCATCATGTAAGTGCATGGAAAGCCATAGCCAGACGTACTGGCACATCATTCTCTTACTAAAATACCACTTTTTCTATCTTTTACCTCTCTTACTATCACACCCCATTTTCTATCTTTTACGATCCTTGAATCCTTGTTTCACTTCAGGCAATTTATAATAAATTGGTTTACTTTGGATGGCGCGCGGAAATTTTTGAAAGAAACTTGAAAATGAAGGTGCACATTTGTAATGTTGTGAAATTTTGTAATCAAATATTTTGCCTTTTAAAAGGAATAATTTTTAATATTCCTATTAAGAAATATTCAAATATTTATATACCCTTTTTAAAAATAATAAAATATGAATATAAACTTTGAAAAAATACCCATTTTGAACTGATTTGATACTTTTGCCGATTATATTTGCAGTTTCATTTCTCAATGTCAGTCAGCATTCTGCCAAAAGCCTATTTTTTAGCAATTTTTGTCAATATGCTCGTTTAATAATTTGTGTCGGAGTACAGAAATTATAACTATTATAAAAAAAAAAAGATAAAGAAAAGTCAGCTTGGAATTCAAGTGGAAATGGTAGGTTATATAACGAAAAGTATAATAATAAATATGAAGTTATTAAATAATAAAAAGCACACAAATGTGTTCAATAACAAGGTAAAAGGAATGAAATTATTCAGACAATTAAACCGAGTCGCAAGAATACATTAATTTTAAAAATTCAAATTTAACCCAAACAAAAATAGTTCAGTTTTTAGTTATCTACTATTGATAGTTATCTACTATTGATTAATACGGAAAACTGTTCTGATAGGAATTAAGAATCTTTAGAAACTGTTTACATTTTTTAACCTCGATTTAAAACATTAGCAGCAAATATCCAGAAACTTTTTCCCATTAATAAAAATACGGTGTTAGTAAGAAAGCCATATTGTTTTAATTCAAAAAGTAACAAAAATGAACAATTAAAAATGTTCGCCATGGAAATGATTAATAATCCAAAGCGAGAAACTCACAACATGTTGTTAGTGGCGTGCGAGTCTAGTCGCGGGGATTCTACATGTCACTCTGTCAGTCGGTCGGCCAGTTCCGTTTTGCTATTTTTTTAATAACATTGTAATTATTCGACAGATTCTAACGAAATTTGAAACCCTTATGATGTTTTACATTCTATTTTGAATTATATAATTGCCAAAGACCGCCAAAGGTTAGCCAGGGAATTATTTTGTTTTAGCAATAACATCATAACTATTCGGCCGATTCTAACGAAATTTGAAACCCTTATGATGTTTTAGATTCTCTTTTGAATTATATAATTGTCAAAGTCCGCCAAAGGTTAGCCCAGGCATTATTTTGTTTTAACAATAACATCATAACTATTCGGCCGATTCTAACGAAATTTGAAACCTTTCTGTTGTTTTACATTCTCTTTCGAATGATAAGATTTTCAAGGTCCTCCCAAGGTTAACCGGGGAATTATTCTAAAGTTTTAAAGGTCGTAAGGTCATAAATCAGAATAAGTGAGAGCACGCGAATTTTTGGTCAGCCGACTTTGTTTTATCACATCGGGCTCAATGTCAATTCTTTATTTGTTTCCGAGGGAGGGAGGGAGGACCATAGGACCATATGACCTTACCACTTTCAAAGTCTTTAGTAATTCCTGGACTAACCTTGGGATGACCTTGGCAATTACATCAATCAAAAGAGAATGTAAAACATCATAAGGGTTTCAAATTACGTTAGAATTAGCCGAATAGTTATGATGTTATTGCCAAAACAATATACTTCCTAGGCTAACCCTGGGAGGACTTTGAACATCATATCATTCGAAAGGGAATGTAAAACAACATAATGGTTAAAAATTTCGTTAGAATAGACCGAATAGTTATGTTGTTATTGCCGAATAATTCCCCGGCTAACCTTGGGAGGACTTTGAACATCATATCATTTGAAAGAGAATGTAAAACATCATAAAGGTTTCAAATTTTGTTAGAATCAACGGGAAAGTTATGTTGTTATTGCCGAATAATTCCCCGGCTAACCTTGGGAGGACTATGAACATCATATTATTCGAAAGGGAATGTAAAACAACATAAGGGTTTCAGATTTCGTTAGAATCTCCTGAATAGTTATGTTTTTATTGCCGAATAATTCCCCGGCTAACCTTAGGAGGACTTTGAACATCATATCATTTGAAAGACAATGTAAAACATCACAAGGGTTTCAAATTTGGTTAGGATCAACCGAATAGTTATGTTGTTATTGCCAAATAATTCACCGGCTAACCTTGGAAGGACTTTGAACATCATATCATTTGAAAGGGAATGTAAAACAACATAAGGGTTTCAAATTTCGTTAGAATCGCCTGAATAGTTATTTTGTTAAAGCCGAAAAATTCCCCGGCTAACCTTGGGAGGACTTTTAACATCATATCATTTGAAAGAGAATGTAAAACAATATAAGGGTGTTAAATTTCGTTAGAATCAACTGAATAGTTATGTTGTTATTGCCGTATAATTCCCTGGCTAATCTTGGGAGGACTTTGAACATCATATCAATTGAAAGAGAATGTAAAACATTATAAGGGTTTCAAATTTCGTTAGAATCGACCGAATAGTTATGTCGTTATTGCCAGATAATTCCCCGGGTAACCTTGGGAGGACTTTATACATCATATCATTTGAAAAAGAATGTAAAACATCATAAGGGTTTCAAATTTCGTTAGAATCGACCGAATAGTTATGTTGTTATTGCCGAATAATTCTCTGGCTAACCTTAGGAGGACTTTGAACATCATATCATTCGAAAGGGAATGTAAAACAACATAAGGATTTCAAATCTCGTTAAAATCGACCGAAGAGTTATGTTGTTATTGCTGAATAATTCCCCGGCTAACCTTGGGAGGACTTTGAACATCATATCATTTGAAAGAGAATGTAAAACAATATAAGGGTTTCAAATTTCGTTAAAATCGACCGAATAGTTATGTTGTTATTGCGGAATAATTCCCCGGCTAACCTTGGGAGGACTTTGAGCATCATATCATTTGAAAGAGAATGTAAAACAATATAAGGGTTTCAAATTTCGTTAGAATCGGCTGAATAGATATGATGTTATTGTTAAAACAAAATAATGCCTGGGCTAACCTTTGGCGGACTTTGACAATTATATAATTCAAAAGAGAATGTAAAACATCATAAGGGTTTCAAATTTCGTTAGAATCGACCGAATAGTTATGTTGTTATTGCCGAATAATTCCCTGGCTAACCTTGTGAGGACTTTGAACATCATATCATTCGAAAGGGAATGTAAAACAACATAAGGGTTTTAAATTTCGTTAGAATCGACCGAATAGTTATGTTGTTATTGCCAAATAATTCCCTGGCTAACCTTGTGAGGACTTTGAACATCATATCATGCGAAAGGGAATGTAAAACAACATAAGGGTTTCAAATTTCGTTAAAATCGACCGAATAGTTATGTTGTTATTGCCAAATAATTCCCTGGCTAACCTTGTGAGGACTTTGAACATCATATCATTTGAAAGAGAATGTAAAACAATATAAGGGTTTCAAATTTCATTAGAATCGGCTAAATAGTTAGATGTTATTGTTAAAACAAAATAATGCATGGGCTAACCTTGGGAGGACTTTGACAATTATATAATTCAAAAGAGAATCTAAAACATCATAAGGGTTTCAAATTTCATTAGAATCGCCTGAATAGTTATGTTGTTATTGCCGAATAATTCCACGGCTAACCTTGGGAGAACTTTGAACATCATATCATTTGAAAGAAAATGTAAAACAATATAAGGGTTTCAAATTTCGTTAGAATCAACGGAATAGTTATGTTGTTATTGCTGAATAATTCCCTGGCTAATCTTGGGAGGACTTTGAACATCATATCAATTGAAAGAGAATGTAAAAGATTATAAGGGTTTCAAATTTCGTTAGAATCGACCGAATAGTTATGTCGTTATTGCCGAATAATTCCCCGGCTAACCTTGGGAGGACTTTGAACATCATATCATTTGAAAGAGAATGTAAAAAATCATAAGGGTTTCAAATTTCGTTAGACTCGAAGGAATAGTTATGTTGTTATTGCCGAATAATTCCCTTGCTAACCTTAGGAGGACTTTGAACATCATATCATTCGAAAGGGAATGTAAAAAAATATAAGGGTTTCAAATTTCGTTAGAATCGACTGAATAGTTATGTTGTTATTGCCGAATAATTCCCTGGCTAATCTTGGGAGGACTTTGAACATCATACCAATTGAAAGAGAATGTAAAACATTATAAGGGTTTCAAATTTCGTTAGAATCGACCGAATAGTTATGTCGTTATTGCCGAATAATTCCCCGGCTAACCTTGGGAGGACTTTGAACATCATATCATTTGAAAGAGAATGTAAAACATCATAAGAGTTTCAAATTTCGTTAGACTCGACCGAATAGTTATGTTGTTATTGCCGAATAATTCCCTGGCTAACCTTAGGAGGACTTTGAACATCATATCCTTCGAAAGGGAATGTAAAACAATATAAGGGTTTCAAATTTCGTTAGAATCGACTGAATAGTTATGTTGTTATTGTTATAACAAAATAATGCCTGGGCTAACCTTTGGCGGACTTTGACAATTATATACTTCGAAAGAGAATCTAAAACATCATAAGGGTTTCAAATTTCGTTATAATCGACCGAATAGTTATGTTGTTATTGCCGAGTAATTCCCCGGCTATCTTGGGAGGACTTTGAACATCATATCATTTGAAAGAGAATGTAAAACAATATAAGGGTTTCAAATTTCGTTAGAATCGGCTGAATAGTTATGATGTTATTGTTAAAACAAAATAATGCCTGGGCTAACCTTTGGCGGACTTTGACAATTATATAATTCAAAAGAGAATCAAAAAACAACATAAGGGTTTCAAATTTCGTTATAATCGACCGAATAGTTATGTTGTTATTGCCGAGTAATTCCCCAGCTATCTTGGGAGTACTTTGAACATCATATCAATTGAAAGAGAATGTAAAAGATTATAAGGGTTTCAAATTTCGTTAGAATCGACCGAATAGTTATGTCGTTATTGCCGAATAATTCCCCGGCTAACCTTGGGAGGACTTTGAACATCATATCAATTGAAAGAGAATGTAAAAGATTATAAGGGTTTCAAATTTCGTTAGAATCGACCGAATAGTTATGTCGTTATTGCCGAATAATTCCCCGGCTAACCTTGGGAGGACTTTGAACATCATATCATTTGAAAGAGAATGTAAAACATCATAAGAGTTTCAAATTTCGTTAGACTCGACCGAATAGTTATGTTGTTATTGCCGAATAATTCCCTGGCTAACCTTAGGAGGACTTTGAACATCATATCATTCGAAAGGGAATGTAAAACAATATAAGGGTTTCAAATTTCGTTAGACTCAACCGAATAGTTATGATGTTATGACCAAAAAACTAATTGTAAAGTAAAACCGGTGCCATGCCACCGACCTAGTAACCAATAAAGTCGCGTGCTCGCGCGACTAAAAATATAACCTCCGAGCTTCACGGGTTTGCCTGTCTCAATACTGGGACGAGCGGGCTCACTACCCCTTCTCCCCTTTTGGTTTTTAGCCAATTTTTGTTCCATTAACTTGCTATTTTTATTTTGTTTGTCCTCTTTTTATTTTTACTTAAATTAGTCTAAAGATAAACTGCATTCGTACCTCTCAAGGCTGTAGGCTTTCTAAAGAATTCCCAGGTTCGAATACATTTATGCGGATGAAACAACTCACTTTGTGTTTTCATTATTATTATTATTTTTTGTTTAATTTTACAATCTCATCTGACGGCTCCTAGAAAGGGCATAACCGCCAAGATCACGAACGCAGTCTATATTTACATAGACTAATTTAAAAAAAAAAAAACAAGTCAGAGCCTCTCTGACTTCAAACAAGGAGGATACGGCGTCAAAGCCGAGCCCACTATTAGGATTTGGAGCAATCCATGTACACTGACGCGGTTCCAGTGTGACAAGAAGTGTGCTCCAATGAGGTCTGGTTCTGTCCAGGACAGAACCACCGCCCAATCTCTCTCCTAGAAGTACCCGGCAAGATCTTCGAGAAGATTATAGCCAATAGGCTACAAAATCAACTCGACGAGTTAGGAGCGCACAACCCGGCACAACATGGGTTTAGACCAAAACGGGGCACTGAAACTGCCCTGGCGCTCCTAACAGAAAAGATCGCGCAATGCCGTGCAAAGGGTCACTACGTAGACATCGTGATGAGGGATGTGCAGAAGGCCTTCGACAAGGTTTGGCTGAGTGGACTGCAATACAAGATCCTAAGTCTCCAGCTAAACCCGGTCCTGGAAAGGATTCTTTGTGACTTCATCATGGACAGAAGGGCGCGTATCATGATAGAAGATCACAAGGGTCCTGAATTCGAACTTAAAGCGGGCGTTCCCCAGGGGAGCTGCCTGAGTCCCTTGCTTTACCTGGTCTTTACCATCGACCTCCCTACTCCAATCCACGGGGACACGATGTACCTGCAATACGCAGATGACATCACTCAGATCGTCCCCTGTAGGGAAAGGAAAGCAAGGAGCCAGGCAAACAACACCATCGCGGAGATCTCGAACATCAACAACTTCGAGAAAAAGTGGAAAATCCGGACAAACAGGGAGAAATTCACAATTCTCCCGCTGGGCCGTGAGTTGACGTGGCCCATCATGATTGATGGGAGGAGATACGGTTACTCCGCCGTAGGCAACATTCTGGGCCTAAAAATCTCCGACCGCGGATACTCGAAGCACTACACGGTGAGGCGGAATATGGCGAGGAGAGAAATCTCTAAGCTATACAGGTTCAGAGAACTCAGCTCGGCGAACATCAGGAAATTATACCTGTCGTTCATCCGGGCTAAGCTTATCTACCCCGCAGTAGTGACTCAAACGGCCAGCAAAACATCTATGAAAAGGCTCCAGCGAGTACAAAACTCTGCGTCCCTCTTCATGAACAAATGCAGAAGAAGGGATCAACTTCGGCAGAGGGACCTGCACCGCAGGCAGAAACTGGAGCCGATAAATGTCGCTACCCAAAAATTGGCCAAGAAAGTCTGGTCCACAATGGCCAATGATATCCTACCAGAGTTACGAAGAACTGGACGCAGGATAAACATCCCTGCCAGGTTGCACGGGGAAGTCGGTCGTAACCGGCGATTCCCGAGCACCAAAGTCTGTTCGGAGGAAAACATAATACCAATATACACCTAAAAACACAAAACACCAGAAACACACACCATGGTGACACAAAAATCGAATCATACAAAAATGAAGATCATTGACACGAAGTACACACACATAACTGCAAGCTTACAAAGGCTTGAAAGCTCAAGTACACAGTTTAAATTTCACAGACAAACAAAGTACAAATACAATGAAGAACAACAAGAAGAACACGCACAGAACGAAAACATAAGAACATAACAATACCCAAACAAAGGAAAAATAAATAAAAAATGGAAGCAAGCTAACGATGCCCCTAAAACAAGGGCACCCCCCCCCCCACTTCACCAACTTTTTTACCTTCTACTATCTTTTCACATAGAGTGATTATTATTATACCATCAAGATGTGTCAGCGGTCCGAGAGCTACATCTAGCTCCCGGGGAAGTTTACTAGTCCGAAACTCTAAGGGCTTAAGAAATGAATAGCATCGCTCGGCTGCATAAACACAGTGGAGCTCGTCCGCGGGTGGTACAAGAGCCGTTAGCGACTAAGGTAGACCCCGGGTCTGAGCGTACAATGTATTGTAAAGGAACCAGTACAGGTGACATCTCCCCAGCATCGACAAGCGGGCTCTCAGTAGATGGTGTGAAGATGGCACCGGTGTGCTGGATCGAGTCGACCTGCCGCAATTCACGCTCGGTGTCGATGCATAAAAATCGCATCTTCCAACAGCACCCATCTGATAGCATTGATGTCCAGTGTGACACTGATGTAACTTGCCTGTAAGACGACCTCTTCCTGCACTATCGGACTAGAAAGGGCCCCCCCCCCTCCCTCACCCGTATTGAGAATCAAGGATCTTGTAAGAACTCCTATCGAAAAATTGGAAGGCGACCCTTCCTCCAAATGGTAAGGAGGATATCTATGTACCGCATCGCCATGCGGTATCATAGGCCTTCTCCAGATCGAAAAACACCGTGGAGTAGTGCTGTCTACGAAGGAAGGCCTCGCAGACGGCATTTTCCAGTCGGAGCAGAGCATCCGACGTGGAGTGGAACTTGCGGAAGCCCCACTGTGCTGAAGACAGGTGTCCTCCGCTGTCCAGAAAAAGGCTCAATCTAACATTTCCCAATTTCTCCATCAACTTGAACACGCATTTTTTTATAGAACCCATCTGGCGAATGGCCTAATTGGGCAAAGGTCGCTGTAATCACCATATAGCTTAGTGCTAGGCTAGATTAAAAAAAAAAAAACAAATAAAAAAAACAATAAGGAAGCACGGCCCGGCGTCGGAAGAAGGACCGCCTTCCCTCCGCGCTCGGAGGCGGACCCCCACGCACCTGCGGTCGCCCACTAATCCCTTCTGTTGTAACCATAGAATAAAAAATAGGGAAATTAGATACTGATAATTCCAGAATGTGTTCATTTACGCATATTCGGCCGATGGGTTGGAGCTAAGATGGGCCTTGACAACCCTGCCCGCCATTTAGGCGAAATTGCCCTCGATTTTTAACCATAAAGGATGGTGCTGGCGTAGTTACCATATGTGTACTGGAAGAAGGTGAGCAGTCAACGGCACAACACACCTAGTGCTTAATACTTGCCTTAGGCAGAGGGATTTTGGCCCTAGCCGCAAGTTGTGACGTCACGGTATCCACCGCCACTTGACTAAGGCTCATAAAAGGACGAAAGTGCGCCGGGCAGCCACAACCTATGTGGAAAGAAGAGCAAGTGTGGAAGCGGATATGTAATAAAGAGAAGTAGAGATAGGCGTGTCCAGTAACGAGTATGGTGGGTGATCACCTATTATTATCATAACCTGGTGCTAGGGGATCCCAGGATGGCTTGTAGTCCATCAAGGCACCATGGCTAGCGGACCTAACTCTGTCCAGGTCAGAACAGTCCTCCTGTCTGGTAGTAGGCGCGTGTAGAAAAGGTTGAGGGGGATAGCCATAATAATAATTAATAATACATAATAATTAATATAAATAACCATGCTAAATAGTAATAAGATTAACAAGCCATGGCTTCGCTCGCTCACTACTAGCCATTCGGGCTGTTGGCCTTCGGCCTATTTGTTCTTTCAAATCGATTGAGATCATCTCTACCTCCCTCATCTCCCTCTTTCTCTACCCCTATCACATCACCTACCCCCCCCCCTACCCTATTCCCTCACCTATCCCCATTGCTTCGCCACTTTCCTCCTCCCTATCTTCCCTAATCCCTTTACCCCGCCCCCTCTCTTCCTCTTCTCAATAAGGGAGGGCTGGGGGTAGGATGAGGGGGGAGCTCATTCATAAACTAAGCTATAATAAAATTAGAAATTATTCAAAAAATCATGTTATAGAAATATACACTTTGTGGTAGGGAGGAGGGGTGGATCGGGAGATGGGGGAAAAGAATTGGGGGAGAAGGAGAGATAAGGGGAAATGGAGGGAGGAGAGGGAAAGAGAGGGGGGAATTGAGGGAGGAAAGGGAGAGAGGGGGGAATGTAGGGAGGAGAGGGAGGGGGGACGAAGGAGAGGGAGTAAAGAATGCTCTGGGAATTCATACCAGTTGTCCACTTAAAAAAAAAATACAAATATTCAAAAAATCACGTTCTAAATTCTAAGATGAATCAATAATAAATACATATAAAGTAGCGCTGAGAAGGGGCGATGGGAAAGAGCACCAGCAACTTCCCTAAGCTACATCAGAGTTCAATTCAACCCCGTGAAAGGGCTTCCCTAATTTGTACTCCTCAGGCCGCGTGCATGTGCAGCTCATTCAGGTGTCAAGTGTAACAGGCTACACAGCCCCTCCCCTCCCGCGGGCTCGCAAGGTGTCTGCGAGCCAGCTGGCTTCAAGCGGTTCTTAGTTTTCCAAAGAACTGATGGAACAAGTTTGTCTGAAGGAGACATCCTCTATCAGCGTCCTTTCTTGATAGGGAACCAAAGGTGACCTATTTTTCGGACGGGACCCTTTTGGTTGATGTAACCTGACGCAGAATACCAAACTGAATGGCCGACCTGCGGGCGGTCAGGTTTGAGAGAATGTCAAGGAGGTCGGGAGGGGGTTTCTACACCCACCCGTAATTATTCGTCTCTTCGACATGGAAGGCCTCCTGGCTGGTAACGCCACAGGGAGGTAACTTGGGTTGACTGTTAAGCCTGTTGCCTGAAGGAGCTTCGCGCCCGGAACAGGGAAGGCACCGCACTTGAATTGAACTCTGACGAGGACTGAGGAAGCTGGTGCACTTCCTCATTGTCCCTTTAACTACCCTCGTTTATCTACTTTAAGCCCTCTATCTTTTCTCTAGACCTAAACGTCTTTCCAGCAACCCTATGCCGGGTCAGAGGAGAGGCCTTTGGAAACAACGCTCTTTAAAGCCCGCAGGTTGGGGCGCCAATATTGGGAAGCTTTGCTTTGCTCCAATAACTCCTTCCCTGCGTTTAATGGGTTGACACACATCCCCTCTACGGCGGTTCTCGGGCGGGCTTTGCTGCCCTGATGGTTATCAGGCCAACGAAAGGACTCGGGCTTCGTATGTGACTTTGCCAGACTCTGTCTTCAGATCTCGGCTGTCGTGTTGTAGTATTGTCATCTTGCCCGCCGACCCTTCCCTGTCTCTAATCCCTTTCTTCTTTTTCAGGGCGTGTGGGTGTTGGGTTACATCGTCATCGCTTTGTGTGGAGGGCACCCAATAGACTTTAATCATGTGCCTCTCCCCCCCCCCCCCATTCATCTTTATATTTTTTACGACGGATTCTTTCAGCCTTGATAATCTTAAATTGATTGATGCTTTTTAATTGAATCGCCTAAGGAATAAAAGAGGAAGAACCACCTGGACGGAAAATAGATGGGTGTTACTCCGGCGTGAAAGTGTGTGAGAGAGTGATTGAGTGTGGCAGGGGTAGGCGAGTGACAATGCCTTCTCTTTTCCAGCTCTTGGGTACCGATAAGTTGATCGACATCTGGCTTTTTGGAGACGGCTGAAGCCAGTCCTGAACCTCGCACGGGCGCCTACCTTAGAAGGGGGACCTTCTATAAGTGTGGACCTTAGAGAGCGCCTCCAAGTCTCCAGGCAGTAATTGGAGCTAGCTCCAAGAGACTGCAACACAGAGGTTGGAGCCTCAGGTCTCTGAAGCCGAATCTCAGACCTCACAGGTCCCTCCGAAAGCGGGCCCGCCTCCCCTAACCGTTCCGTTCCTCCCACTTCTCGACCGGTCCTAAGTGTTAGTTAGCTTAAAGGTGCATCCAGTAATATAGATATTTTGTGGACTCCGATTTGGCCTTAGCCTATAAATATTTAAGTTCGCCTTAGCCAAGGTATATTTGTAAGAGCCTACTTGGAGTTTGATATTAGCCTATATATAAATACTTAAGTTCGCCTTGGCCAGGGTATTTTTGTAAGGGCCTACTTGGAGTTTGATATTAGCCTATATATAAATACTTAAGTTCGCCTTGGCCAGGGTATATTTGTAAGGGCCTACTTGGAGTTTGATATTAGCCTATATATAAATACTTAAGTTCGCCTTGGCCAAGGTATATTTGTAAGGGCCTACTTGGAGTTTGATATTAGCCTATATATAAATAATTAAGTTCGCCTTGGCCAAGGTATATTTGTAAGGGCCTACTTGGAGTTTGATATTAGCCTATATATAAATACTTAAGTTCGCCTTGGCCAGGGTATATTTGTAAGGGCCTACTTGGAGTTTGATATTAGCCTATATATAAATACTTAAGTTCGCCTTGGCCAAGGTATATTTGTAAGGGCCTACTTGGAGTTTGGCGTTAGCCTGTATATAGTCGAGTTGCGTTGGCCGAGGTATATTTCTAAGGCCACCTATGTATTAGATGTGTATATATATTTATTTCGTTTGTAAGTTGTATATATTTCGGGGTTGTTGTTGTTGATTGCCATTTATTATTATTATTATTTACGGTGTGTTCTTAATAAAGTAAGATTAGACCATCTCCTCATTACCCTCTCCTCGTACAACCGGGTTAGCCTTGTCTGGGCGGCGGGGATGACCTAATAACCTACGACCTAATAAGGAGATCCACCCTGTCGCCCTCCCTCTCTGGCCGCTCAGGTGGGAGCTGTCGCCTTCGGGGAAAGAGCGCCCACTAAGCAACTTCTGGAAGAATTAATGTGCGAGGAAATAGAGAATTGATAAGGACTGCGATAGGAAATTTGGTTAGTCCTAAGCACTAGACTCAGAGGTAAAGACACTGCTACACCTCAACCCTGGAGCCATGGTAGGCCCTCCCTCCCCTAATTAGTACTCCACAAGAGGGTGTCAGAGGTCGCTGGGTCAGCATAACGCAGCTAGCATTTGATTGCGTGCCCGACCGACCATCATGCCCTTAGTAGGGTAGGATATTCGGCTACTCTCCAAACATGTTCCTTTTCTCTTGGTTTTGGCTTCAACTCTTTATGGGCCTCTGTTGGCAAGTGGAACGACAATTTTAAGCCACTTTGACTCTTAATATATATTCATTTAAATGTTATTATATTTTTTTAATCATCAATGGGTTAGATAAAAAATGACTGGCGATTCGTCATTAACCAAACGCAAGTCGAATAATTGTTAATTTTGAAGAGGTTTAATGTCACGCTTGGGCCAATCCAGGCCCATCGGACAGAGGGAGAATAGAAAATAAACAAAAGTGATGGACGAACAGGATCTCTAAAGCAAAATTTCTCACACTAAAACGCTGGGGCCAGAGAGCTCCTTCGAATCGACACGAATAAACTCTTAGAAAGTACGATGAATCCTGCGGGTCCTCGGGTCACCGATTCCTACCATTTGGAAGACCCGTGGCCGATAGAAGGCTATGGGTTGCATCTTTGTCCGGATCTCTTAAAACTGACGCTCACGGACGGCTGGAGTGGCGGGGCCGAGGGAGAGAGAATTTGGGGGAGAAAATATGAGAGATATCTTGCTTCAGAAGCACAAATTCTGGATGCACAAATCCAAAGATTACTTTGACGGCTTGGCACGTCATGTATCATTTTAAGGATTTAGTGATGGCGGCGAAAGAAGCGATGAGCATTTGCCCCACATTGGGAAACTGACTTTGAGCGTGAACATCTTAAAGAAATAATTATATAAAGATTATAATTGCCGGGCGGTATAACTCGGCCAACCCTACTGCCTTGTGGGAGCTCTTGGAAGAGCCGAGGCTTCAGAAGTAAACCTGGAGATCAAATCTGCTCGCGCATAGGGACCTTTTTTCGGCAGAGCACTGCAACTTAAACCTGTTCCAGTCGTTCTGGATCATTTCCTTGCCACTGGACTCAGCAGGGGAAAGTGAAGATGTTGTTGGACTGAAGAATGCACACCTACTTTCCCCCTTAAACATCATCGCGTAAGTTATCACTCCATGCATTGCTCATTCATCCACACATTCTTGCAATACCCTATTGTTTCCTTTTTTTCCACCTGAATTGACTCGTGTATGGCAAAGAAAACACAGAGGGGGTCAATCAATGAATGCGGGGGGCGATTATGGTCTCCCCCACCCCTCGCCCCCTTTTTAGCCTCTGTAACCTAACCTTAACCTTTCCTCGTCCAGGTGTTAATATAACATTCAGGGATAACAACAGCCACATGGGCCTATCAAAGGACAACAGCCACGAGGACCTATCAAAGGGCAACAGACACAGGGCCTATTCAAGGACAATAACAACAGAGGCCTATTGAAGGACAACAGCCACAGGGGCCTATCAAAGGGCAACAGTCACAAGGACCTATTAAAGGACAACAGTCACAAGAGCCTATTAAAGGACAACAGCCACAAGGGCCTATCAAAGGACATCTCCCCATAAATATTTACTTTCTCTATATATTCTGAAGTATTAGAATTAAATGTAAAATTTCATACAGAATTTTATGCAATTTTAATTAGGATCAAAATGGTAAGGAAACGAGAAGCAAATGGCAAAGGGTGGCATTTGAATGCGTGGGTGAGCCGCCTCCAAATGTTGAGATGGGAGGGGATTCAAATGGTTTGTTTTTATTGTTTGGGTGAATGTGTACTGTTCACATCACTTCCGGTTTTCTTATGGAGGTTGCTAAACTACAGGGGATCGAGAGAGTGAGCTGTAGTTTGTGAAAAGGATAAGGAACGGGAAGTCAATCAGTGACAAACAGGTTACAAACATGTTTGCAATGACTCCTGAGAACAGAATTGCACAGCTCGCATTCAAGCTTATTTATGTGTCCTTGTTTGTCTCGCGCCTTTTCGGAGTCTTTTATCTTTGTACGAACTTCTTCCTGGAGTATTCCAGTAACCTCCTCCCCCCCATCCCTAAATGGGTTCCAATTCCTGGATTGACTGAACCAAACGTGAGAATGAATATTAAAACAACAAAGTTTTTGCTGTACAATTTAGTAATTTCATCAGAGGCAATTCAATGGTAAATTTTGAATACAAAGCCACTGAATTCAAGAAATCTTTATGACTCCATTTCTAGCTCCTCCCATTCGGGAAGGAGCACTGCATAGAAACAATGAACAATGTCTGGCCACTGCATTGAACTCGAACCTTAAGATGATTATTTTGAAATAGGGGCTTAGCCCCCATGCCACCCGCTCTCCTTAATTATCTAGTAGTATTCACAATTTGAAAGCCTAGCATTCGGTTGAAT
Organism: Ceratothoa steindachneri; assembly: GCA_963969495.1. Taxonomy (NCBI): domain Eukaryota; kingdom Metazoa; phylum Arthropoda; class Malacostraca; order Isopoda; family Cymothoidae; genus Ceratothoa; species Ceratothoa steindachneri. Next base: position 110,821,623 of record OZ018334.1, on the reverse strand, counting down.
TCAAAGGCCAGACGTCGTTAGGCGCTCGAATGTTTATTGTTGTTATGTTTCTAGACTTTAAAACATTAAGCCCCGCCCCGAATGTTAATAAGATTATTCATATTTTCTTTAACATTGAGTAATCTAAAATGCCCATATCATATTTTAAATCGGACAAAAATCCCTTCAAAATGTATTAAATATTAACTCATTCAGTCAAGGATGATTTGTGGATCCTTGCGACTGAATTAATGTAGTAAGTGACACGTCCTTTATCGAGAATGTATGAGAACTAATGTCGCCATCGACGCCAGGCAGTTTGTGGAGCTTCCTAAATAAGCAAGCACCGATTTCTGAAATTCTCTTCACCCGTTTTCCGATACCCAGAATCGAAGAATTTGCAGTTGTTATTTTCATCAGTTTTTGTATTTTTTTTTTGTTTAACTTAGTTCGTTACTACCATTCCTTCCATTATCCGTCGTTGTTTGATGTTAGAGTCCTTATTACGGTTTCATTTTACTATTCTTTCTTATTCGCTTTTCCGGCTTTTTTCGTTTGCCCTCTTTCTGTCGTTGCTTTTTAAACAAACAACGGCTAGATTACACACGTTTCATTTTATAATATAAAAAGTAATCTTGAAGATGAAGAAAAGAGGAAAACCAACGTGATTGTTTTTTCACCTTGTTTTCATTCATAAAGTGAGAAAAAGATGTGCCCCCCTCCCCGCCACCCGAGCCCCTGCATAGAAAGAAGCCTAAGATTCTAGATTCAAGGTCAAAACAGTCTGCCTCTTTGCATTGGCGTCTGCGGGGTGGTTGGTTGGTTGGTTCGTCTTACCTGGTTTGAATGTGTGAAAGTAGGTCGGACCTCAGAGGATGGAAGATGAAGGCGGCAAAAAACTCTGTTGTCTTTTTCCTGCGAAGAGTAGCGGTAGAATGTCCTCAGGTTAAGTCGCAACCCGCAAGTGTGACACTTGAAACATGCATTGTGGAAGAAAAGTTCCGCCGTCGGCCTTATAAGCTCTTGGGCGTAGACGGGGTCTCTGCACCGGGCGCAGGGTGGCTGGGAGGTTCCTGGACCCGAAGGAGGTCGAGTAATATTGGTAGATGGGGATTGGAGAAGATTTAGCTTCGAGAGGCGGTCAAGAATCGCTTTATCGCTCGGAGTGATCTGATTCACATTGGCCGCCACCTCGGAAGAACTTCTAGGTCGGGTTTCCGGGCTCTGAGGTGTGTATTTCTCGTCTTGTAGTTCACTACTTCGAACGAGAAAAGAAAACCGCTTGGAAGGACGGTTATCTGACGTTGAGGTCAGAATGGAATTGTGTGGAGTGACCTTTTCATCGGTTATGAGGTTTTCTTTGTTCCATGTTGCTTCCGAATATTCTTCGATTCCTTTAGTTGGCATAGCAGACGACGAAGAGACTTCGGCTAACCTCTGTCTATTTGTGAAATGTCGTCGTTGAAGTATGACGTCACACACGGGAGGCATCAAGGTTGTCATGGGGACGCGCTTCCCACCCTCTGCGTCCGTACTCACTGGCTGGTCGAGAAGAACTGGAGTTCCCGCAACGGACTTGTTCAGCTTTGCACTCTTGCAATCATGTAAGAGTTCATTTTGCGAGGGAGGTTCCCTTGGGGGAGAACAATCAGAAAGCTGGCGTGAGTGAGCGGCCTCGTTTGCTACCCATATTTCTTCATTGCCCTTTTCCCTTTCTTCCGGAGAGGCGTCTTTAACTCTGCAACAGAACTTTATTCGATAGGGATATTGAAAGTGTAATAATTCTTCACTTATTTTTGCGTCGCTTCTCATTTTCACTTGTGTTAGATTTGGCTTCGGAAATATCTTAACGGGACCTTCACTATTTTCCAATTCAGAGTCGTCCGACCACGAATCAGAAATATTGGCATGGTTGATGCTCTCGTAGTTGTGTTTCTGAGCAAGCGGGCTTGTGGACGCGTCCGAGGTCGTCAATTCGTGCTCCGTCAGAGTGTAAGCGCTGGAATATGAGGAGGAAGATGAAGGAGATACTAGATCCGTTCTCAGATAACCGGGAGAATGAGAAAACTCTGAAAAAGTTGGAGTTTCCAATTCCACATCCTCCAAAGAAACTTGCGACTCTTGGTGGCGTGTTGGAGGTTTAGCTAATTTTGTTTCAGCTTTACTCAAAGACGCTGTGGTTAGAGTTGCCTTATGTGAAATTCTCTCTTCGTCAGTACTCGTGCCACAACCATTTCCAGTTTCTTCCTTAGCTACGTACGACTTAAAACACGTTAATCTCTTGTTTGGAAGTGCGGATGAATCTCTTTCACCAATAGTAACCGTAGTGAAGTGTTGAGAAGACTCAATCGATTTGACGATGGTTTGGTGAACGGAGACCAAAGAATAGGGGCCAATATGCTCCTCTTCGTCCAATGGTACGTTACTGGAAGCCATCGATATCGTATCACAGATGTCAACATTCTGATTGTCCGAATGAAGGCTCGTGTCGTTAATGCGGGGATAAAAATGTCGCAAATTTTCATAAGCATTTTGAGTATGTTGCAAATCGTTTGCTAATAAATTCAAATAATCGTTTTTGTTTTTGGATTTAATCGTTTTGGTTAAGAATCTTTCGCAAATTAGTTCACACGAATCACTCGGTTTGTTTTTAATGTCTCTACGTCTTATTTTGGGGCTTCCTGGTAAATGAATAACTGTTACGTTACTCATATTAGAATGTAGTCCAACCATTTTCGAAAGACACCAAATGGACTCGGCGGAATTGGCGTCCAAAAACGGGTGAAAAAAACAAACAAACCTGAAACATGAAGAAAAAAAATATTTATGAGACTAACTCAAAAAACTTGAATCTTAAATTATTATTTTTTATTTATATTATTTAACAGTTAGAATCCTTACGAACTTTAAATAAGAAGGGGAGAATAGAAATGTAAACAATCACAGGTGGAATTTATACAGGAGCAGGTACAATAATTTAGACTTGCTTATAGTGTAAAAGGGAACTACTTCTTTTACTATCACATTTAAATGTCAATGATAAAATAACGATCAACTTGAGCCTGTGAACGCAAAAGCTGGTTGTTGTTTGGTATCTTTAAGCTTCCTATTTAATCTAAGGATAATTTAATAATTTAGAGAAATGTCAGTTGCACGTCGTAAATGGATCGCATCTTATGAATAAAACGAATGATGTTGAGTAGGGGATCCCCCCCCCCATCCGCATATTCCCATAAGTAACTAGCTAAACTACCTTAACTACCATTGTTCAAATCGTAAAGAAAGGTCTAATGGTATATATATATATATATATATATATATATATATATATATATATATATATATATATATATATATATATATATATATATATATATATATATATACATCGTTTGCGTGGATAGAATGTGAGGAAGGAATGCAAAGTATGAGTAGATTGCCTAAGTGTTCCGAAAGGGTGGAATCACCTTGCTCCAAGTTGGTCAGGCAAGTATGAAAGGGAACAGAGAATGTGTGCGAAGTAGAGCAAACGGTGAGTGAAATAAAGAATGGTTCTCTCAATGAACGAGGAATAGTATTGGGCATTGTCTGGCAGGGTACAAGAAAGTTCCAAGAGTGTAATGGTGGCGAAACGGAATTTCACAACAGTCAAACTGTAGCCTATTTGTATATGTGATAATAAAAATGATAGTGGAAAGGATGACCTTTGAGAAGGCCATAAAAACGCAATGCCCACGAATTATTAGTTTCCATGGTTACCGTGGATATGCATAGATGGATGAATGGGCAATGAGAAAACAGGGGTGGTTGCTTGTGGTTATATATGTGGCAAGCGCACGATTAACACTATGGAAGGGTAAAGCAGAGGAAATATAGAGAAAACATACTAGCACTTTCGTTCATTACAACATCTTTCAGGGACGAGCGAGAGAAGCTCGGGTGGGGGGGGGGGGGGGTAACACGGAATGGTGAAGGAGGGTCGTTAAAGTAGGGCAGATTTATTCATAGCACGTTAGGAAAGGTTAGGTTTTTGTTGGGGTGTTTTTTATTTAAAGTTCCCTTCTGGAGAATGCCAGGGACAAAAAAAAAACACAAAGAACAAACTAAAAAGTAAAAAAGAAACGCCAAAGGAAAATACACGCAGGGGAAGGGAGATAAGCCCACTCCCGGAGGTAGGGGTTGATAGGCCAACTCCCTAAGGTATGGGGGGAGAAACCCAATCCATAAGGTGTGGGGGAGAAGCCCACTCGCTAAGATATGTGGAGAGAAGCCCCCTCGCTAAAATGAGGATAGGAGCCAACACCTTAAGGAAGGGAGGCTAAGCCCACTACCGAAGCTGGGAAATATAAGCCCACTCCCGAAGGTAGGAAATATAAGCCCACTCCCGAAGGTAGGAAATATAAGCTCACTACTGAATATACGAAAGTTAAGCCCACTCAAAGAGGTAGGGGAGATAAGCCCACTCCCGAAGGTAGGAAATATAAGCCCACTACTGAATATACGAAAGTTAAGCCCACTCAAAGAGGTAGGGGAGATAAGCCCACTCCCGAAGGTAGAAAAGATAAGCCCACTCAAGAAGTTAGGGAAATGAACTCACTTCTAAAGGTAGAAGAGATAAGACGATCCTGAATGTAGGAAAAATAAGCCCACTCCCGAAAGTAGGAAACATAAGCCCACTCCCAAAGGTGGAAAATATAGGTCCATTCCCGAAGGTAGGAAAGGTAAGCACACTGCCGAAAGTAGGAAAGATAAGCCCACTTCGAAATGTAGGGAATCTAAAGACATCAAGAAGGTAGGAAAGATAAGCTCAAGCCCGAATGTAGGGAAGATAAGCCCATTCCCGAAGGAAAGCATGTTAAACACACCCCTGAAGGTAGGAAAATTAAGCCCACTCAAGACGGTAAGGAATATACGCCTAATCGCGAAGGTAGGAATGATAAGCCCACTTCTGAAGGTAGGAAATATAAGCCCACTCCTGAAGGTAGGAAAGATAAGTCCACTGCCGAAGATAGGAAAGATAAGCCCACTCGCTGAAGTATAATAGATAAGCCCATTCCAAAGGTATGAAATATAAGCCCACATTTTGAAGGTAGAAAATATAAGCCCACTTAAGAAGGTAGGGAAATAAATCCCATTCATGAAGGTAGGGAATATAAGCCCACTTCTGAAGCTAGTGAAGATAAGACGATCCCGAACATAGGAAAGATAAGCCTATTCACGAATGTAGGAAAAGTAAGCCCACTGTTGAAAGTAAGAACGATAAGCCCACTCCCGAATATCGGGAAGCTAAACACATTTAAGCCCACTCAAGAAGGTAGGAAAGATAAGCGCAGTCCCAAATGTAGTGACGATAAGCCCAGTCCCGAAGGTAAGGAAGTTAAGCCTACTCTCGAAGGTAGGAAAGATAAGCCCAATCCAGAAGTTAGGAAAGATAAGCCCACTCACGAAGGTAGGGAACATATTTAGTACCCTCAGTCTATCTTCATATTCAAGGTGCTTCAGGGAAGGAATTGTTCTTGTTGCCCGCCTTTCTACTGACTCTAGCATGTTGATGTCATGTCTAAAATGTGGTGACCATGCTTGTATACAGTACTCTAAATGTGGTGACCATGCTTGTATAAAGTACTCTAAATGTGGTGACCATGCTTGTATAAAGTACTCTAAATGTGGTGACCATGCTTGTATAAAGTACTCTAAATGTGGTGACCATGCTTGTATACTGTACTCTAAATGTGGTGACCCTGCTTGTATAAAGTACTCTAAATGTGGTAACAAGGAAAGGAAGTACCCTAGGAGACCTTACGGTCCATTCAAAGAGGGTACCTTTGGACTAGCAATCGAGCGGACACATGGCTGCTCAATTGTTTTGCGTCCCTAAACGGCCACCTTTCAAGACCTTGTCTAGTCTTGACTTGAACTGGTCAACAGATTCACTGTTGACAACTTCCACTGGAAGTGCGTTCCACATACCGCAGATACTGTAGGTGAAAAAATTTCCACACAGATTGCGGTTGTAACGCTTCAGTTCAAGTTTGAAGCCGTGATTGGGCGTTCTGTTCTCACTCAGTGTGAAAATATCCCGGTAGTCAACATTGTCGAACCCTGGAAGTATTTTGAAAACTTCGATGAGCTGACCACGCAGTCTACGGGTTTGCAGCGAGAACAGATTTAATTCACTTAGTCTATCCTCATAATTTTTATGTCAAATAGAGGGGATCAGCTTGGTTGCCCTGGCTTGTACGCGTTCCAACCTTGCGATATCCTTTCGAAACGAAGGACTCCAAAATTGTACGGCATACTCCAGGTGCGGCCAAACGAGGGAGTTATACAGACAAAGTACTATCTCCTTGTTACGGTATCCAAACTGGCGCTTTATGTAGCCTAACATCCTTTGGGCTTTCTTCTCTGCCTCGATGCACTGTTTCGAGAACTTAAGGTCGCTAATGATAGTTACACCCAAGTCCTTTTCAGTGTCACTCGATTCAAGAGCAGTGCCCTTAAGGATAAACTGAGATTGGGAGTTTCTGTGGCCGATATGCATCACTTTGCATTTGTCACGTTAAAAGGCATTTCCCACGTGTCCGACCACTCCCCAATCTTCCCAAGATCTTCCTGCAGGCGGGCAGTATTTCCATCCTTTGCAACGTTCATACCAAGCTTGGTATCGTTGACCAATTTGGAAATCTTAGCAACCATGTCACCGTCCATGTCGTTGACGTAGATGATGAATAGTAGTGGTCCCAGGAAAGAAACTTGAGGCACCCCGCTAGTAACGGGCACCCACTCAGAAGCCTGTCCATTCACCACCACCCGTTGCCGTCTGTCACTTAGCCAGTTCTCGATGACCATGCTTGTATAAAGTACTCTAACTGTAGTAACCATGCTTGTATACATTACTCTGAATGTGGTGAGCATGCTTGTATAAAGTACTCTAAATGTGGTGACCATGCTTGTATACCGTACTCTAAATGTGGTGACCATGCTTGTATACATTACTCTAAATGTGGTGACCATGCTTGTATAAATTACTCTAAATGTGTTGACCATACTTGAATACAGTACTCTAAATGTGGTGACCATACTTGTATAAAGTACTCTAAATGTGGTGAACATGCATGGTTGTATACAGTACTCTAAATGTAGTGACCATGCTTGTATAAAGTACTCTAAATGTGGTGACCATGCTTGTATAAGGTACCCTAAATGTAGTGACCATGCTTATATACATTACTCTAAATGTGGTCACCATGCTTGTATAAAGTACTCTAACTGGGGTGACCATGCTTGTATAAGGTACTCTAAATGTGGTGACCATGCTTGTATACATAACTCTAAATGTGGTGACCATGATTGTATAAGGTACTCTAAATGTGGTGAGCATGCTTGTATAAAGTACTCTAAATGTGGTGACCATGCTTGTATAAAGTACTCTAAATGTGGTGATCAAGCTTGTATAAAGTACTCTAAATGTGATGACCATGCTTGTATAAAGTACACTAAATGTGGTGACCATGCTTGTATAAAGTACTCTAAATGTGGTGACCATGCTTGTATACCGTACTCTAAATGTGGTGCCCATGCTTGTATACATTACTCTAAATGTGGTGACCGTGCTTGTATACCGTACTCTAAATGTGGTGACCATGCTTGTATACATTACTCTGAATGTGGTCACCATGCTTGTATAAAGTACTCTAAATGTTGTGACCATGCTTGTATAAAGTACTCTGAATGTGGTGACCATGCTTGTATAAAGTACTCTAAATGTGAAGACCATGCTTGTATACAGTACTCTTAATGTGGTGACCATGCTTGTATACCGTACTCTAAATGTGGTGACCATGCTTGTATACCGTACTCTAAATGTGGTGCCCATGCTTGTATACATTACTCTAAATGTGGTGACCGTGCTTGTATACCGTACTCTAAATGTGGTGACCATGCTTGTATACATTACTCTGAATGTGGTCACCATGCTTGTATAAAGTACTCTAAATGTGGTGAGTATGCTTGTATACATTACTCTAAATGTTTTGACCATGCTTGTATAAAGTACTCTAAATGTGGTGACCATGCTTGTATAAAGTACTCTAAATTTGGTGACCATGCTTGTATAAAGTATTCTAAATGTGGTGACCATGCTTGTATAAAGTACTCTAAATGTAGTGACCATGCTTGTATACCGTAATCTAAATGTGGTGACCATGCTTGTATACATTACTCTAAATGTGGTAACCATGCTTGTATAAAGTACTCTAAATGTGGTGATCATGCTTGTATAAAGTACTCTAAATGTGGTGCCATGCTTGTATAAAGTACTCTAAATGTGGTGACCATGCTTGTTTACAGTACTCTTAATGTGGTGACCATGTTTGTATACATCACTCTAAATGTGGTGACCATGCTTGTATAAAGTACTCTAAATGTGGTGACCATGCTTGTATAAAGTACTCTAAATGTGGTGACCATGCTTGTATAAAGTACTCTAAATTTGGTGACCCTGCTTGTATAAAGTACTCTAAATGTGGTGAACATGCTTGTATACCGTACTCTAAATGTGGTGACCATGCTTGTATACTGTACTCTAAATGTGGTGACCATGCTTGTATACATTACTCTAAATGTGGTGACCATGATTGTATAAAGTACTCTAAATGTGGTGACCATGCTTGTATAAAGTACTCTAAATGTGGTGACCATGCTTGTATAAAGTACTCTAAATGTGGTGACCATGCTTGTATACCGTACTCTAAATGTGGTGACCATGCTTGTATACCGTACTCTAAATGTGGTGACCATGATTGTATAAAGTACTCTAAATGTGGTGACCATGCTTGTATACATTACTCTAAATGTGGTTGTGGGGAAATGGCTACATTAAGCATCCTGGAGGAGTATAGGTACATTCAAGCCCCCCTCCCTTCATGAGGAGAAGCGTGGGAAAGGTAGCCGGCGAAAATGCTTACCATGTGTGATCTCCTCGCCGCTGTGGGCAGTTGGAGCTAACATATGTTTGAAGGCGACCACCTAAGGTCCTTAAACTACGCTCTAACGATCGTATTACCTACGAGACCCATAAACCCGTGGTTAGGAAAAAAAAACGGTGCGAGTCAGTAGGCACGCCAAGTGGCGGTGCGGTTGCGAGCCTATAATTTGCGAGCTGACTTGGGCACCCCAGTGCCACCTCAGAAATTCTCGCTCTCCCCAGATGCTAACTCTCCATTCGCTCCCCCCCCTTTTGCTTCTGTGGCCTGGTCACTTCCCCCTTTAGATGGGGCGGCAATCCGCCTATTTATAAGCCCCGCAAAGAAAGAGAAGAAGATTATCAGAAGTCGATACGCTAGAGGTGGATTAGTTCGTGAAGATCGATCCATCGGCTAGACAAGAAGATTATTAGAAGTCGATTCGCCAGAAGAAAGATTAGTTCGTAAAGATCGATCCTTCAGCCATACAAGACTATTTCCGTGAGAGACGATAGGATCAGATTGAGAAAATCGATCCCCCCTTTCAGGGCCGTATTAACCTAATTAGTCAAGTTTTATATCGGTGCCATACCGAAGAAGCCTTTTCCGTCTGCAAAGAAGCCCGACTGAAGAAAAGCAAAGCCGCTCACACTCGAGTGATTCTCACATCTCAAGCACCGTAAGAGTGAGAGGAGAAGAACCCTGCCCCAACGAGCTCCCGCTCTTTAATTACGTTGCAGAATCAGCACCAGCACAGGCTACAAGCAATCCCTCCTCGAAAATTTCAACCAGCGACCACACCACTTCAAAGCGAGAGATAAGTCCTCCAGCGACATCCGGCAATCCCTAATACCTACCTGTAAGTTAACAATAATATTTATATCTCTATTGCGATAGTAGAAGTTTAGTACGTCCCACGTTTTAAAGGAGAGTAGAAACCATTATTCTTGAACCTAGGTCATATGTGTTTGTAGATGACAGTACGTTAATTTAAAGTTTTATGCTAATCAAATAGGGTCGTGATAAAAATACTAATTGGCAATTGGCATGTTTACTGAAAGCCTACTTGTTTATGTTTTGTCATTGAAAAATCTTGGAGACCAAATATAGAAATGTGTTTACTGTTGGTTTGTAATATTTAATTTAAAATACAAGTTTATTTTGGTAGATTCTGGTGTTTCCTCTTATCCTTATGTGTTTAAAAATAGCTCTTCCTTAAGGACTAAACCACTAAAATAGCACTCTTAGAACAAAGCCTACTTCATCATAGAAGTAACTCACGCCCCTTAAAGCATACCGCTACTAAAAGGGTGTCAAAGCGTAGAGTGATCAAAGCCAAGGGTCATTCTACGACATATTATAAAAGTGGTGTCAGGTCTAGAGGTTTTATATTAGAAAGAACCCAGCATTGTCTATTTAAGGAAGAGCTAACACATAAAAGGAACACCAGGAATAATAGAATATTTGACGAGTGGGAAATTGGTAGAGTTAGAGGTGGATACCATCTAAAGGTAATTGTTAGGCCAAGTGGTAAGTTTCGGTGGTGGAATAGGTCAGGCTTGATTAAAAACAAGGTAGATGACTGACATAAGCGCGATAGCATTTTTTGACCTTTGTCGGAAGCAAGGTCAAAGCCTCGGACTGCAAGGAACTGAGCTGAGTTCGTTTATTCAGGAGAAAGAGAGAAACGAAAGAGAAGAGAAAAGATGAAAATGGAAGCAGAAAAGACGAAAATGGATGCTGATGAAAGAAAAGAAAAGACGAAAAGGGAAGCTGATGAAAGAGAGAAGATAAGGGCCCACGAAAGAGCTCTTAGTAAAGACCAGTTAGAGGTGCAGTCCGTGTCATCTAGAACAGGAGTGTCACCAGCGGCCAGCATGAAACTCCCGGAGTACAAGGACGAAGAAGATTTATGCTCATATCTCTCCCATTTTGAGAAAATATTTGAAGTCAATAATTGGGACCTAGAAGAAGATGGGGTCGCCAGACTGTTACCGCTACTCAATCGTAGGATGAGAGAGATATTCGTATCTTTACCCTCAGAAGCGACTGTGGACTATTCCACTCTCAAAGCTGAACTTCTCTCAGCTACAAACCTTAACCCGGAAGAATATAGGATAAAGTTCAGGCAGTCTCGTATAAGACCTGGACAAACGTACAAACATTTTGGCTTTTAGCTTCGTCGAAGCCTACAGTTTTGGATGGAGTCAGAAGGGGTAGAGAACGAAGTCGCTGCGGTCGTCGACTTCATGCTTAGAGATCAGTTACTAAGTACACTACCCCAGTAAATCCGTGCATTCGTTAAGGACCGAAAAGCTTCTACCTTCAACGAGTGCCTGGACGAGGCTGACCTCCACGCGGTAAATCATCGGTTATATCCTAGGGAGTACAAGAAAGAGAAGGCTCCCTCTCCAAAGAAAAATGGGCCGCCACCCAGGCCTTTACAGAAGAAGCCCTTTAAGTTCTCAGCCGCAAAAGGAACTTATAAAACAAATTTTGGAGGAGAAAAAAATCAAAAAGAAGTTAGGATTCCACAAGGATCATACCCTAATACCGGCACGTATCCCAGGAAGCCCGTCACTTGTTATACCTGCGGGATAATAGGTCACCTGAGTTTCCAGTGCCCACAGAACTCCCGACTGAGGGAGACCTCGAGACAACAGGTGCAAAACCTGACTGCCGCGATCCCAGCAGGACAAGCTGATTCGTCCTACGTCCCCGCGCCAACATCCGAAGGGCCCCAGCAACAGGTAAACTTTCTATTCAACAAAAGTTCGCCAGGCGGCCTACAATTTGAAGAGGGCACTGTTAATGGGTGCCGAGTATCCACTTTAGTCAGAGACACCGGATGCACGTGCATAGTGGTATCCGACAAGTTGCTGCCCCCAGTAAACCCTGCCCATAAGAAATTCGCAATCGTCCACGACTTTTTAGGACGCGACAATCGATTCCCCGTCGTGAGATGTCATATACAATGCAGATATTTCACCGGTTGGACGGACGTGGTAGTAGCCCCGATTAAGTTCTGTGCGGTACTAATCGGACAAAACCCCCTAATTCCCCAGCAAGAAGTGGCCCAACAAGTAGTCACCCGGGCACAAGAAGCCCAGAGGAAAGAGCAACCTGCTAAGTTGACCCCGAGGATTACCCTCGAAGACAATGGGTTCAAATTGACTTCCTTCGCCAGTGCTCAGAAGGAATGCCCCACTCTTAAACCTCTATGGGAGAAAGCTATTAAAGGTGAAATTCTCCAAGTGAAAGGAAAGAAGCCTATCCAGTATATCGTAGAAGACTCACTTCTCTACCTTACTATCAGCGAGGAGGATAAGGAGAACAAGAAAGCACTGTGTGTACCTCAAGAATACACGCAAAGAATTTTGAATGCCGCGCATGATGGAATATTAGCCGGACACTTTGGGCACAACAAAACGGCGCAGCAGATATTCCGACACTTTTATTGGCCCCAGGCCGCCAGGGAAATTGTGGCCTATTGCCGATCATGCAACGTGTGTCAGAAGGATCCCTCCAGAGGACGGGTACCTCCCGCTCCCTTACAAAAGGTGCCCGTTATAACCGAACCATTCTTTCGAGTGGCAATTGATTTGGTGGGACCAATTCACCCCCCTTCAAGTGGAGGACACTCCTACATCCTCACCCTAGTGGATTGTGCCACCCGGTTCCTAGATTCCGTGGCCCTACGGAAGATTGACTCTATTTCCTGCGCGGAAGCATTAATTTCAATTTTTGCACGAGTAGGCCTGCCTAAAGAAATTCTATCTGATAGAGGGCGCCAATTCACCTCAGAATTGATGGAGTATTTTAACAAACTTCTGTTAGTCAAGCCAATTTTTACGAGTCCATTTCATCCAGCCGCTAACGGAATCTGCGAGAAATTAAACGGGACTCTCAAAAATATATTGAAGAAGTTGTGTCAAAACAACCCTACACAGTGGCACAGATACCTGCCTGCTGCCCTTTTCGCCTGCCGAGAAATACCTCATAGGACGTTGGGATTCTCGCCCTTTGAGCTATTATACGGGAGAAATGTGCGAGGTCCTATGAGTATTCTTAAGGAATTATTTTCCAACGCGAAGCTCGAGCAAGAAATCAAATCGTCTTACGCCTACGTGATGGATATGCGCGAGCGCCTAGAATACTGCTCTGGCTTAGCTCGAGAGAACGCCGAGAAAAATTTAGCCAAATACCGGGACTATTTCGATATGAAAGCAAAGGCTCGAAAATTAAAGGCAGGAGATGAAGTCTTATTATTACTCCCGACCGAAAATAATAAGTTATGGGCCCAGTGGAAGGGACCGTTTGAAGTAATCGAGGCACGGGGTCCAGTCGATTACTTGATAGATACCCCAACAGGGCGAAGAACCTATCACATAAACATGCTAGAAAAATATCACCGCCGCGCGTGCATAAAGAATATTACCCTTCTAGACGAAGAAGAACCGATGGATGCCGTTTACCCGGGTACGCCCCTGCAAGTCATACACACCGTGTGTGTGGAACAAGACGAGGAATACGAACTTCCCTCGCTCTCACCTACCCCGGAAGACCCTTGGGTGGATTTAAAGATAAATCCCCACTTAGAAATTCAACAAAAAGCGGAAATGTTGAAATTGCTCATGGAATTCCCAGAAGTCATTTCTGAAAACCCCGGATGTGCCAAGGATTTTATCCATGAAATAAAACTAAAAACTAATTCAGTGGTTCGGAGCAAACCATATCCGTTACCGATCCACCTACGAGAAGCCTTCAATAAGGAAGTCCGGAATTTACTAAAATTGGGAATTTTAGAGCCATCGGAGTCCGATTATTGCTCCCCCATAGTAATGGTTAAGAAACCGGATCAATCATTTCGGATGTGCGTGGATTTCCGAAAATTGAATTCAGTTACCGTTTTCGACGCCGAGCCCATCCCACTAATAGATCAAAATCTCCATTTATTTGAAGACGCTAAATTCATCACCGAATTGGATTTGTGTAAAGCGTACTATCAAATACCTCTCGCTAAGGAGTCCAAAAAACTGACGGCTTTTGCGACCGAGAGAGGTCTGTTACAGTTAACCAGGCTACCCTTCGCACTACTTACAGCCGGTAGCAATTATAATAGGATGATGAGGCGAATTATCGCTGGACTAAGTGACGTGTCGTTTTACTTCGACAACGTGTACGTAGCTACCCGTACATGGGAGTCACACTTACACGCCTTACGCTCATTGCTGGAGAAATTGAAGGAGCAAGGTCTAACCGCCGGGCCGACCAAGTGTTATTTTGCCTACGAATCCATTGACTACCTGGGATTCAAAATAGGACAAAAACACTTGACTACCCAGCAAGAAAAAGTGGACGCCATAGTCAAGATGCCCCGGCCGAAAACAAAGAAACAACTCCGATCGTTTATGGGAGCGGCCTCGTTCTATAGGCGTTTTGTACCACACTTCGCTTCCATTGCGGCCCCACTGAATGATTTGTTAAAAAAGACAGCGTCAGAACCTGTCACGTGGAACCCCCATGCAATAACTCAGTTGGAGGTTCTAAAAGAAAAACTCGTAACTGCGCCCATTCTTCGCTTACCAAATCCCAACAAGATCTTCAGCCTTCGCACGGACGCTAGTCGGGACGGGTTAGGCGGAGTATTGCTTCAATACGAAGATGACGAAACAGCCTATCCCATAGCTTATGTCAGTAGGAAACTGTTGAGTAGAGAAAAAGCCTACGCTACTATCGAAATCGAAGCTTTGGCCATAATATGGTCCATAGGTAAATTCAAATATTATCTAATAGGGCGCGAGTTTAAGTTGGAATGCGACCATAAACCGTTGTCATACCTAGGTAAAAATAAGTGTAAGAATGGAAGACTCCTGAGATGGAGTTTACTCTTGATGGAGTACCAGTACTCCATTCACTATATAAAAGGGTCCAACAATTGTATGGCCGACTCGTTAAGTCGGAACCCTGTCGACGATTAAGGAGCAGCCCAACTATTGTATTATAGAAAAGTTAAGTGTAAATCAGTAGAATTGTAAGTAAGTAGGGGCGAGTGGTAGGTAAGAAAATCCTAAGTTGGCACAGTAATATAGGAATTAATGTAAGGTCAGGTGAAATGTTATCGAGGCATTCCCGAGTGAACTAGAATTTATTGTATAATATAATGTTCCGTAAGTTACCCATGTATATTATTGTAAGCGTCAGATTGGAACCCCCCCCCCCTTCCCGTTATTTTCTTAAGAATGGAGGTAAATGTGGAGAAATGGCTACATTAAGCATCCTGGAGGAGTATAGGTACATTCAAGCCCCCCCCCCCCTTCATGAGGAGAAGCGTGGGAAAGGTAGCCGGCGAAAATGCTTACCATGTGTGATCTCCTCGCCGCTGTGGGCAGTTGGAGCTAACATATGTTTGAAGGCGACCACCTAAGGTCCTTAAACGACGCTCTAACGATCGCATGACCGACGAGACCCATAAACCCGTGGTTAGGAAAAAAAAACGGTGCAAGTCAGAAGGCACGCCAAGTGGCGGTGCGGTTACGAGCCTATAATTTGCGAGCTGACTTGGGCACCCCAGTGCCACCTCAGGAATTCTCGCTCTCCCCAGATGCTAACTCACCATTCGCTCCCCCCCCCCCTTTTGCATCTGTGGCCTGGTCACTTCCCCCTTTAGATGGGGCGGCAATCCGCCTATATATAAGCCCCGCAAAGAAAGAGAAGAAGATTATCAGAAGTCGATACGCTAGAGGTGGATTAGTTCGTGAAGATCGATCCATCGGCTAGACAAGAAGATTATTAGAAGTCGATTCGCCAGAAGAAAGATTAGTTCGCAAAGATCGATCCTTCAGCCATACAAGACTATTTCCGTGAGAGACGATAGGATCAGATTGAGAAAATCGATCCCCCCTTTCAGGGCCGTATTAACCTAATTAGTCAAGTTTTATATCGGTGCCATACCGAAGAAGCCTTTTCCGTCTGTGAGCAAAGCCGCTCACACTCGAGTGATTCTCACATCTCAAGCACCGTAAGAGTGAGAGGAGAAGAACCCTGCCCCAACGAGCTCCCGCTCTTTAATTACGTTACAGAATCAGCCCCAGCACAGGCTACAAGCAATCCCTCCTCGAAAATTTCAACCAGCGACCACACCACTTCAAAGCGAGAGATAAGTCCTCCAGCGACATCCGGCAATCCCTAATACCTACCTGTAAGTTAACAATAACATTTATATCTCTATTGCGATAGTAGAAGTTTAGTACGTCCCACGTTTTAAAGGAGAGTAGAAACCATTATTCTTGAACCTAGGTCATATGTGTTTGTAGATGACAGTACGTTAATTTAAAGTTTTATGCTAATCAAATAGGGTCGTGATAAAAATACTAATTGGCAATTGGCATGTTTACTGAAAGCCTACATGTTTATGTTTTGTCATTGAAAAATCTTGGAGGCCAAATATAGAAATGTGTTTACTGTTGGTTTGTAATATTTAATTTAAAATACAAGTTTATTTTGGTAGATTCTGGTGTTTCCTCTTATCCTTATGTGTTTAAAAATAGCTCTTCCTTAAGGACTAAACCACTAAAATAGCACTCTTAGAACAAAGCCTACTTCATCATAGAAGTAACTCACGCCCCTTAAAGCATACCGCTACTAAAAGGGTGTCAAAGCGTAGAGTGATCAAAGCCAAGGGTCATTCTACGACAGTGGTTACCATGCTTGTATAAAGTACTCTAAATGTGGTGACCATGCTTGTATACATTACTCTAAATGTGGTGACCATGCTTGTATAAAGTACTCTAAATGTGGTGACCATGCTTGTATACATTACTCGAAATGTGGTGACCATGATTGTATAAAGTACTCTAAATGTGGTGACAATGCTTGTATAAACTACTCTAAATGTGGTGACCATGCTTGTATAAAGTACTCTAAATGTGGTGACCATTCTTGTATACAGTACTCTTAATGTGGTGACCATGCTTGTATACATTACTCTAAATGTGGTGACCATGCTTGTATAAAGTACTCTAACTGTGGTGACCATGCTTGTATAAAGTACTCTAAATGTGGTGACCATGCTTGTATAAAGTACTCTCTCTCTCTCTCAAAGAAAGTAGAGGGAGAGGTGACGCCCCCTTGTCGCGGGAAGAGAGCTTGTGTGTACCTTTGACTTTTCGAGCTATTTCGGCGGGGGTACCTCTTCTGGGTACCCCTGGTAGGGCTTCCCTTGTCGATTTGGTCGAAAACGAGATTTCAGACTAAGTGCGTCATTCCTTCCTTTTTCTACTCTATTATTCTCCTTTTTTACTTTCATCCTATCTCTCCCACTTATACAAAAAAAAGCCTACTCCTATCATGTCACTCTTTCCCTTTTTTCCCTCTATCTACATATAAGGACCTGGCAGCTACCTCACGCTTCAGAAGAGAGGCTTTGGAACCTCTATAGAACAACGCCAATCGACGTTCACTGGTTGCGAGAGACTAGGACTAGAGGTGTCCTAGGCGTTGGGGCACGATAAATGGGATGAGGGTAGTGCCCCGTTAACCCCTTTCCTGGCGCGTAATTATTGACTATTCCCAGTGCCGTTGACGGGTGCCTCTGGTAGCATCGGTCCGAGGTGACGGCGCTTTGTTCCCAGGTTGGTTGCCAGGCCAATAAAAAGCCTTGTGTCGAGTCTCTTGGTGGGGCGGGATATCCATTGAACGCTGCTCCGAGATCCTGGCCGTTGTGAAGGGAACTAGTAGGAGTTTAGTAAGGGGAGTGCTTCGTTGTTGTTTACCTGGTGACAAATCGATGGCCCCTTCGGGGACCGTCTGTGCTGCTTGGTTGGGAGCCACGGCACGCTGAGGCTTGACGACTCGGTCGGACGAACAGCAGCACATGGAGCGTGCCTTCTGGAAGACTCCGAAACGACTCTGATCAATAGGCGGGAGCGACTCACGCGGGGAGAACCCACCAACCCCCCTTTATATCATTGATTGGTCGCAAAGTATTGGAAGAGAGAAAGTGTTCAGAATGACCGGCAAGAAAGGACCAGGAGCTCTAAAATACACGTGCGCAATATGCCACATAGATAAGTGGTGCGTGGACTTTCAAGAGGGTTGTTTTTCGAAATGCCACCCGGCCAGTTCCTGCACCGACTGTATTTTAAACGGCCAAATCAAGGAGCTAAAGGAAACATGCAGGGTTTCCGAGGAAAGATCAAGGAAGTTGTAGGAAAAAATAAGCAGCCTCGAATTAGAACACGCCGGACTGATTCGCAGGCTTGAGGCCAGAATAGCAGAGCTAACGTCAAGCACTGCATCTGCAGTATTACACCCAGAGCTAGGTCCGCATGCTATGAATAAACCCTCAAAGAAAAAGAAAAGGAAGGGAAAGAAACAGGAACAAAAGAAAGTTGAAACAGAAGATAAAGTAGAAGCTGAAAAAGAGAAAGTTGAAGCAGAGGAAGAAAAGAGAAAAACAGAAGAGTATCTAACAAAGGAAGATAAGGGGGAAGAGATGAATAAGAAAAAGAAGAACAAGAAAAATAAGATGGAGAAGTAAGAGGGAACCAAGAGTTCGCTTCCGCAAGAAAAGCCTCAAACCTCTGCACGGAAATGTCCGAGGGTTACTCTTGTGGGCGATTCCCAAGCACAAGGTTTGCAGCCCCTGCTAGCGGCCCGCCTTCGCACTAGTGTGGAGGTATGCTGCCAGTTAGGACGGGGAAACCACCACATCAGGGTAGAGGCTGAGAAATCTCAGATCTCCGAGAATTTAGTCGTTGCCTGATGGTGAGTGGGAATGACCTCTACCTCCGAGGAGGCAAAGTAGGCCCCAGCGAGAAAATTCTCAACATGGTCATGGGAGCCGTGGACGACTGTGGATTGAGAACTCGCAAACGGGTCTTTGTAGGGATGCTCCCAAGAAGAGGTCCTAGCCGGACAGCTCACTCTAGGAACGTGACCCTGAACCAGCGCCTATCCGACCTCTGTACGGCGGAAGGGGTCTTCTTTCTGGACCCTTACCGCACCTTTTACGGTCGAAGTGACCTTTACCAAATGGACGGAGTGCACCTTTCATTCAAGGCAAAGGCTGTACTCTGTAACTTAATCCAGGATGTCGTAGAGCGGACGCAGGGGAGCATCCGACCCAAAGTGAAGGCGGACATAAGACAGTATGCCCGTGTCACTCCTGGAACGACGTTCTTAGATGTGGCAAAGAGGGGTACTGCCACACAAAAGAAGAGCGTAGGGAGTCCTACACTATGGGACTCCCTAAAAGTTCTTCTGTTCAACGCGAGGTCAATCAGGAATAAGTTTCTTGAGCTCCGTGGCCTCGTAGCAACAGAGGAACCTGAGATGGTGGCCATAACGGAGACGTGGAGTAAAACCTCAAGCCGAGATTTTGAAGGTGAATTCACGATTCCCGGTTACCAGCTCTTCCAGAAAGATAGGCCAGACAGAGAGGGTGGCGGTGTGATGTTGTATGTCAAGGATACTCTCAACTCGACGGATTGCAACATCGTATCCGACCATGAACTACTAGGTGTTGACCTAGAGATAGGTCCTGCCAAATACAGGACCCTGGTGCTTTATAGACCTCCTGCCCAACTCGTTGAAAAGGACAGAAATCTGTACCAGCTACTAGGAGAAGTTGTCGAAGACAGAGTATGTAAAGTCATGGGTGACTTCAACACTTAAGTTGACTGGGAAACCAGAGAACCCTGTGGCGAGAGCGCGCTACTCCTGGAGTTCACGAACATCGAGTTTCTGACTCAATGGGTGAAAGAGCCAACGAGAGGAGACAATACCCTCGACTTGGTTTTCACCTCTGAGGATGACATCGTTGAGGACCTCTCTGTTGGCGAAGAGCTCGGTGGCAGTGACCACCGACTAATTAGATTTGTAGTCAAAGTCCGGAAGGCAGAGCCTGCAACTAGTAATTCAAGGAAACTTGATTTGAGAAGAGCAGACTTTGCAGGTCTACGCGCGGGACTGACTGACGCGAGGTTAGAAGAGTACGAGGCTGTTGAAGACTCGTGAAACAGTTTCAAAACCACATTCATGAGTCTTCAATCGCGTTTTATCCCTCTGAAATGCCCCCGTCGGTCCTCTGTTCAACCAAAGTGGTTTAATCGAGAAATCGGGCAACTGCTTAGGGAGAAGAGAAATGTGTACCGGCAATCGAAGATCTCGGGTGACTTTGACGAATACCGGAGGCTAGACAGGAGAGTAAAGTCCAGCATAAGGGTGGCTGAGCGGTCTGAAGAAATCCGAGTGGCGAGACTCTGTAAAGAGAATCCCAAGACGTTTTTTGGATATGTGAACAGCCGTAAACCAATCCGTCGAACGATTGGCCCTTTGATGAATGAGGAGGGGACATTAAAGCATTCAGATGCAGAAAATGCTAAGCTCCTGAACGACTACTTCTCTTCAGTGTTTACTGAAGAGTGTAGTCCCATTCCCCAGCCGACGGATTCAACTTGGGGGAAAAGCTGGAGGCAATGGACTTCACCGAATGAGAAATAAAGAAAAAGATCGCTGACCTAAAGACGAATAAGTCCCCTGGACCGGACGGGTTTCTACCTAAAGTGTTGAAGAAAGTGTGCGATGAAGTATCAAGACACCTGAGCGCTATCTTTAACATGTCAATCCGGACCAAATGCGTTCCTAGAGACTGGCGTGAGGCGGAGGTAACTCCTATCTTCACAAGAAAGGAGACCGAAGCCAACCGTCGAACTATCGACCTATCAGTCTGACTTCGATAGTCGGTAAACTCATGGAAAGCATGATGGTGGAAAAAATGACGTCGTATTTAGAGTCAAACCTGCTACTGAGGAGTTCCCAACACGGCTTCCGAAGGCAACGGTCATGCCTGACGAACCTTGTGGAATTCTTTCACTTCGTGTTCAGTGAGCACGATCGGGACAAGGCGGTGGATGTGGTGTACTTAGACTTTCAGAAAGCCTTTGATAAGGTACCACACCGCCGCCTTCTCCGGAAAGTGCGAGCGCTTGGCATAGACGGAAAGGTAGCCGGCTGGATCGAGAACTGGCTAAGTGGCAGACGGCAACGGGTGGTGGTGAATGGACAAGCTTCTGAGTGAGTGCCCGTTACTAGCGGGGTGCCTCAAGGTTCTGTCCTGGGACCACTACTATTCATCATCTACGTCAACGACATGGACGGTGACATGGTTGCCAAGATTTCCAAATTTGCCGACGATACCAAGCTTGGTATGAACGTTGCAAAAGGTGGAAATACTGCCCGCCTGCAGGAAGATCTTGGGAAGATTGGGGAGTGGTCGGACTCGTGGCAAATGCCTTGTTAACGTGGGGAAATGCAAAGTGATGCATATCGGCCACAAAACCCCCCAATCTCAGTATATCCTTAAGGGCACTGCTATTGAATCCACCGATACTGAGAAAGACTTGGGTATAACAATCACTAGTGACCTCAAGTTCTCGAAACAGTGCATTGAGTCGGAGAAAAAGGCCCAAAGGATGCTAGGCTATATTAAGCGCCAGTTTGGTTATCGGAACCAGGAAATTGTACTGTGCCTGTACAACTCACTTATCCGACCACACCTGGAGTATGCCGTACAATTTTGGAGTCCTTCATTGCGAAAGGACATCGCGAGATTGGAACGCGTACAAGCCAGGGCAACCAAACTGATTCCCTCTATCCGACATAAAAGTTATGAGGATAGACTAAGGGAGTTAGATCTGTTCTCGCTGCAAACCTGTAGACTGCGTGGTCAGCTCATCGAAGTCTTCAAAATACTTCGAGGGTTCGACAATGTTGACTACCGGGATATTTTCACACTAAGTGAGAACAGAACGCGCAATCACGGCTTCAAACTTGAACTGAAGCGTTACAACCGCAATCTGTGTGGAAATTTTTTCACCTACAGTATCTGCGGTAAGTGGAACGCACTTCCAGTGGAAGTTGTCAACAGTAAATCTGTTGACCAGTTCAAGTCAAGACTAGACAAAGTCTTGAAAAGTGGCCGTTTAGGGACGCAAAACAATTGAGCAGCCATGTGCCCGCTCGATTGCTAGTCCAAAGGTACCCTCTTTGAATAGACCGTAAGGTCTCCTAGGGTATTTACTTTCCTTGTCCTTGTCCTTGTCCTCGCTTGTATAAAGCACTCTAAATGTGGTAACTATGCTTGTATAAAGTACTCTAAATGTGGTGACCATGCTTGTATAAGGTACTCTAAATGTGGTGACCATGCTTGTATAAAGTACTCTAAATGTGGTGACCATGCTTGTATAAAGTACTCTAAATGTGGTGACCATGCTTGTATAAAGTACTCTAAATGTGGTGACCATGCTTGTATAAAGTACTCTAAATGTGGTGACCATGCTTGTATGCAGTACTTTTAATGTGGTGAGCATGCTTGTATACATCACTCTAAATGTGGTGACCATGCTTGTATAAAGTACTCTAAATGTTGTGACCATGTTTGTATAAAGTACTCTAAATGTGGTGGCCATGCTTGTATACCGTACTCTAAATGTGGTGACCATGCTTGTATAAGGTACTCTAAATGTGATGACCATGCTTGTATACCGTACTCTAAATGTGGTGACCATGCTTGTATAAAGTACTCTAAAAGTGGCCTGACATACGAGTTTAAGGATAACCTCCATAATCTTGTGGCTGACATTCCTCTTAATACTTACAGATTACTTGCAGAAGACCTCCTGGAATAGGCTTATTTGCTCTACTTTTTACCTCAATACACTTGCTTCACTCACACCAAATCTAATCCTAAAATTAATACTTAAAAAAGCATATATGGAATTAGCGTATGAAGCTGCATTAATGGTGAAATATAGAAAAAGCTCTGAGAGCGTTTTAAAAAAATGTAACAAAAAACATTAATAAATCGTACCTCAAATTACTTCTTTCTTCTAATTTTAACAGACCGTATTTCCTTAGAAAAATAAATCGACGACGCTATTGTATATGATTACGAAAACAGGAAATTATGCCATATGGTTCGAGCATTTAGTTCATTATTATTCATTAATGAGACATTTTCTTGCGATAAAAATTATTTTGCTAATTTAGAAATGTTTATGCTTAAAAATAAAATATAGAAAATATTTCCTAGGAAGAAAATGGAATATTTTATTGCTAACAAAAGCAAAATAAATATTTTGTTAGTTTGAATTTGTTTTGGTTATTTTGTTAAAACAAAGGTGGACGGTTAGTCTAGGCTTTTCACTTATTACATTGACTAATTAATCCGAATAAAATTATGATGCAAAGCAATTGTAAGTAAAAAAAGTGAACGCTAAAGGTCCGTGAGAAGTCAGTCTCCCATTAGACAATTTTTTTACTCAATTTAATAATAAGCCAACAATGGTTGCCAATATATTAGATCTGGTTCTTTCAAATGATGATCACTTGGTTCAGGAATTGACTGTTAGGGAAGCATTGGGAAATAGTGATCATCAGATGGTTCGTTTTAACTTGGGAATAGTGAAAGGTAGAACATCAACAAACCCCACAAAAACTCCAAATTTTTATAGGGGAGATTTCGATAAATTACGAAACTTACTAAATCAGATTAGGTGGGATATAGAATTCAGGAGAAGGATACTTATGAGTGTCGGACACTTTTAAGACTATACTAAACATATTTTAATGAAGGGTATTAGGAAGAAATGTAGGGAGCCGTTGTGGGGGAATCACAAGATAGCTATGAAACTTTCTGAGAAGAAAGGGACATACCAAAGATTACAGAGAGAAAGTACTTTTGAGAATTTAGATCATTATAGGTCGACCAGAAATGAGCTTCTTCTTAGTCGTCAGCTTATTAGCTCGTCTTTATACGGGGTCGCTGTTTTTGAGGACCCGATTCCACCTATTTCTGTCTCCTGCCATGTTGGTCTCCAGTCCCTTCTTCCTCATGTCAGCTTGTATGCAATCTCTCCATCTAATCTTGGGTCTTCCTCTCCTTTTCCTTCCCTGTACTTCCATCTCCAACGTTCTTCTCCCGTCACTCTCCCCATTCCTCCTCATTATGTGTCCATACCATCTAAGTCTTTTGCGAAATCTCCGCCACCTTTGTTGTTCCTCTGATCCTTGTATTTGTGATTCTGTCCTCCCTCGTCACGCCACACATTCATCGCAGCATCCTCATTTCTGCTACTTCCATCCTCTTCTCATTACTCTTCTTTACAGGTATTACCTCTACTCCATACGTTATAGTTGGTCTTACAACAGTTTTGTATACTTCTCCCTTTAATTTAACGGGAATTTTCCTCTCACACAGAACCCCTGTTACATCCCACCAACTCTTCCATCCTGTTTGAATCCTTCTCGTTACTTCTTTATCCACATTTCCATCTGCTGATATGGTAGATCCCAAATATTTGAAGGTATTGAGACTTTATTATGATCACCACAATTTATTCAACTAACAATCCCGCCAGTGCCGATCAAAAGTCTATACTGGTGCTTTAAATAAATAGGGGAAGCCCTATCATAGCTTCATAAAAATAAAAACAAGCTGCGGCTGATCTAAAGATGGATAAATTCCTGAGACCTGAAAGCTTGGATGTATCCCCCAACTCGCCTACTGCTGCACGAGAATGGACTCACTGGAATCGTACTTTCTCTGCATTTCTGGAATCCATCGCAAGCCTTAATCCTAACAAGCTGGATACATTGATCAATTTTGTCTCTCCAACCGTATATGGTTACATTGCAGAGTAACCATGATTCAGCTATAGATCTTTTCAAAGGAAGTGGGCAGTGTGATAGGTATAATGATATAATCTGGAAGCACATAAACTTTGCTCTGGCATCCAAGAACCTTCAAGAATGTCAATGGGAAACGGTGCTTCCTGACGCCCTTAATTCTATTAGATCTCTGCTATGCACAGCCACCAATGCTACGCCACATGAGAGGCTCTTCTCGTACCAGCGTCGATCTCCCAGTGGCCATTCATTGCCAAATTGGTTATCTGTTCCTGGACCCGTCTTACTACGACGTCACGTTCGCGCCAGTAAATATGAACCCCTCATTAATGAGGTTCAGTTGTTAGAGGCAAACCCACAATACGCTCATGTACGATTTGCCGATGGACGCGAATCAACTATATCAGTGCACGACTTGGCTCAGACTGGTAACATATCAATATATGAGACACAAGAGGATCTCAACGTCGATCCTTCTACAGAGATTGGTTTGGTGGAGATTCTTCCGGTACCTACTGTCGATTCATCTGAGTTGAATTCTCTCAATGCTGCAGGTGATCAGAGTATATTCATCAAGGAAGGAGATATGAAGGTGGATTCTCTTCCTGCCCGGGTATCTGGTGCTCCAGCTAATATCCAACGTAGGGATGAACCCTCCACCCCTGCGCATGCTGGCCCGGAACAACTGCACCGATCTACGCGGGAACGCCACAAACCTCTTCGCTATATAGAACAATGATTCTTCAAGAGAGGGGAGAATGTGGTGATCTAAGCTTCATGTAACCTTATATGTATAATTGCCTAATGGGTTACACCACATTATTTTGTTTACTTATAACTAATCGTGCTTGTTAACCTGACTAGAATGGGTATGTTTACTTATATTGTTTCTCTTTTACTTTCAGACTGTATTGATGTTTTGTTAGTTGAGTAAAGCCTAGAAAAAGTATTGACACTGTTATGATCACCACAATCTAACCTAATGCTTTCACCTCTGTCCTGCTCTTCTTCTGTGCACTTCATATATTCTGTCTTTGTTCTAATTATCTTCATCCCTCTGTTTTTCAGTACTAATTTACACTCCTCCAGCCTTTGCTCTACCTCTTTTTTTAGACTCACTGGCTAAAACCACATCATCTGCATACATCATGTCCCAGGGTATCCCCACTCGCACATTCTCAGGTAACACGCCAAAGACTATGTTACAGTGGAAGGGGTTTAACGCAGAGCCCTGATGCAGCCCCACCTCCACTCCAAAGATGTCTGTCATGCCTGCTCCACTCCTCACTCGTGTTTTGATGCTTCTGTACATTTCCTTCACTAATCTTACATATTTTTCTGGCACTTTTCTTTCTCTCAAACATCTCCATAGTTTTTGTCTTGCTATTCTGTCATACGCTTTCTCCAGATCTATAAAACCATATGTAATTCCTTCTGTTTCTCCCTGTACTTTTCCGCCATTTGCCTCAATATAAACACTGGGCTTGTTGTTCCTCTTACAGGCATGAAGCCAAATTGACTGTTGGACACCTCCACCTCAAGTCGTAATCTTTCGTCCAAAATCCTCTTCCAGACTTTCATTGTGTGAGATAGCAGTTTAATCCCACGATAATTTTCGCACTCTTGTACACCCCCCTTCCCTTTGAAGATGGGTGTCAAGAGACTCTCCCACATTCGTCGGGAGTCTCTCCCTGCTCCTCTATCATGCACATCAACTTCCACAACAAGTCCACTTCTGCATCCCCCAGGGACCTCCACGCCTCCACCGGGATCTCATCAGGTCCAGCTACTTTGTTGTTTTTCATTCTCTTAAGAGCTCTCACGACTTCTTCTCTCTATATATACCTCTTGTCAGCCATGGATATGGTGTTCCCTCACCATGGTAAGCCCGTGGGTTCTCCTCGTTCAACAGACCATCAAAATACTTCCTCCATCTCTCTTGTATCTTTCCTTCTTCCCTTAATATAATACCAGACGCGTCCTTTATCTGCTTCGCATGGTTTATATCCTGTTACCTTGTTCCTATTTCCTGCTATCCTATATATCATCTTTTCCCCTTCGGTTTTTTCCAGCTCTTTATACAATTTATGACTATCTTCTGCCTTTGCTACTGCTTTACGGGCTATCTTTTTCACACTTTTGTACTCCATTTTAACCTCCCTAGATCTGCCATTCTCCCACTGCTTTTTTGTTTCTTTTTTTCCCTCTTAGGGCACTCTTTACATCTTCCCTCCACCACTATTCTTCTCTGGGTGTGCGTGGCTTCCCAGATGTTTCTCCTAGCACTTCTCTTGCTACTTCTTATGCGTTCTCTTTCCACCAATCTTGTACTCTCGCTACACCAGTGTTCACTCTGCATAAGACCTTGGTTTTGAACTCTTGCTTCTTTGTCTCGTCTTTCAGTACTGTCCATCTTATCTTCTTCTCGTAGCTCCTCTTTCCTTTTCTAGGTCTTCTCAACCACACATCTATCACAAGCAGCCGGTGTTGTTGTGCAGCAACATGGTCCTCTGGTATTACTTTACAGTCTTTTATCTCTACCAGATTTGATCTTCAATACATGATAGAATATATCTGGGTAGTATGGCCTCTGCTCTCGTATGTTATTTTGTGCTCTTGCTGCTTGCGAAACAAAGTGTTTGCAATGGCCAAGTCGAATGAGACTGCCAAGTCCAGTATCCTCTCTCCATCTGCATTCATGTTTCCAAAGCCATAGCCTCCATGTATCTTTTCACATCCCTCGTTGTCCGCCCCCACATGTCCATTCAGGTCTGTCCCAAATACTACTCTCTCTTCTGCAGCTATGTTCCCCATTTCATTTTCTAGCTTCCTCCAGAACTCGTCCTTTTCTTCTTGCGTTGTTCCTGTCTGCGGTCATATGCACTGACCACATTTAAGATTCCTTTCCCACAATCTAACCTTACCATTATCAACCGGTCTCCTCCTACCTTTACTTCAATCACATGTTCCTTCATATCATTCGACACCACCACTCCAACTCCATTCCTTCCCTCTGCTGTTGCCCTGCTTTGTATAGTTTGTATCCCTCTCCCAACTCTCTGGCCTTGTTGCCTTTCCACCTGGTCTCTTGTACACACAGTATGCTTACTTTCCTCCTCTCCATCAACTCCACCACTTCTCTTCCTCGACACGTCAAGGTCCCAACATTCAGTGTCGCCATTCTCAAGGCAACAGGAGCTCGCTTCTTTAGCCGCACCCGCTCATGATGCGGTAGCCCTTGCATATTCGCAGAGGTCGGGCGCTGCCTTTGTGCGTCGCTTGTAACGGGGTATGCCCTGGCACGGTCTAATACTCCTTGGTTGTAGCTCATCTCGGTTTTGGCTTGGTTTTACTGTCGAATACCCTTTCTGACAACAACCCTCCCCATTTATCCGGGCTTGGGACCGGCATAGAGTTGTGTTAGCTTGCACCCCCTATGGCTGGAGCTAAATAAGGCGGCAGAAATTAATGTAGCTCAAAATAATAATAAAGATCCAAGAAAATTCTTTAGCTATTATAGAATTAATAACAAATCTAACAGTGCTAAAATAGGGCCTATTAGATATGAAGGGGTTTTGAAAGAATATGATGAGAAAATAGTAGAGGTTCTTAATGATTATTTTTCTTCAGTATTTACACAAGAGAATCGAGATAGATCAATTGATGATAATTCTAAGTCAAGAGAAGTAGTGTTGAATACCATTAATGTGATCAGAGAAATAATTAAATGGCTTATATTGGAGTTAAATACTAGTAAGTCATCTGCCCCAGACAACATTCATTCTAGGTTACATAAAAAAGGCATAGATAGTATTGCAGTAGCTCTTGAGAAGATATATACTAGCTGACTAGAGTTTGGAGAAATACCTAATGATTGGAAATTAGCGAATTAGTGCCACTTTTAAAAAGGGAAGTAAAGAGGACCCAAATAACTTTAGGCCGGTAAGCTTAACTTCTATCGTTTGTAAAATCCTTGAGAAGATAGTTAAGAAGGGGATTTCTGACCATCTAGAGTGTGGTAGGTTAATAGATGATGCTCAGCATAAGATGAGAAGAGGTAGATCGTATTTAACAAATTTACTGGATTTTATGGATTATGTTACTAAACAATTAGATAAGAGAGAATGTTAATGTAATTTACTTAGATTTTAGCAACGCTTTTCATAATGTTCCACATAGGAGATTAGTTCACAAATTAAAAATGCATGGAATATGTGGTAGAGTTTGGAATTGGATAACTGAATGGTTGAAAGACAGGAAAAAGAGAGTTGTGCTGAATGGAGCGAAGTCACAGTGGAGGGACATTATCAGTGGCGTACCTCAGGGATCCGTTCTAGGCCCTTTATTATTCCTAGTTTATATAAATGATCTTGGTGTAGCTGTAAATAGCAAAGTGTCAATTTTTGCTGATGACACTAAATTGGTAGCTGTAGTCAAAGAAGTGGAGGGTAGCTTTAAAGTGCAGAGTGACTTAAATAAGTTATTAGCTTGGGTTCAGAAGTGGCAGATGACTTTTAACCTTAAAAAATCCCAAGTTCTTAACATGGGAAGGAATAATAGGGAATTTAGCTATGAAATGGATGGGCATTGGCTGAATTCAGTTGAGGATGAGAAGGACTTAGGCTTAGTAGTAGATAGGTTACTGGAGTTTTCAAAGCAGTGTATTAAGGCAAAAAATAGAGCAAATAGGGTACTAAGTTACATTAACAGGAATGTAAGCTACAAGAGTAAAGGTTATCCTTAAACTCTACAACTCGTATGTTAGGCCACATTTAGAGTACTGTATACAAGCATGGTCACCACATTTTAGACATTTTAGACTCAGTACAAAGGAGGGCAATAAAAATAATACCTTCCCTGAAGCACCTTGAATATGAAGATAGACTGAGGGTACTAAATATGTCCTCATTTGAGAGAAGATGTGTGAGGGGAGATATGATTGAGCTTTAAAATCTGTTCTTGGATTTTAGCAAGTTGTTTGAGTTGGAAGGTAGTAATAGGACCAGGGGTCACCACTTAAAAGTTAAAAAATAGAGGTGCAAGTTGGATGTTAGAAAATAATTTTTTAACAATAGAGTGGTAGATTACTGGAATAGTTTGACAATTGAGACGGTAGACAGTCCAAATTTAATGTATTCAATCGCAGATTAAATGATTATTTGGGGAGGGAGGGTGTACTTTGGGGGATATTCTGGACTCATTCCTGTGGATGCAGTTTTTTATTATTGCATATTACAATTGATTTGGATTTTGACGAGTCTTGATGATGATTCTTTTTGTTTTTGACACATTCCTGTGTATGGTTCGAATTGCATGTATATTGTAGATGCATGGTCTGACACAATCCTATGGTTACATTTTGTGGGTGGGTTTTGACAGATTCGGATGACCTTTGATAGGCCCTTGTGGCTTTTGATATCCGTGAAATTGTGTTATGTTATGTTAGATTGCAGAATTGCAAGAGTGACAACAATTTATAAGAAAGGAAATAGAAAAACGGCTAGTAATTATAGGCCCATATCACTAACATCACAAGTAGTAAAGATATTTGAAACAATTGTAAGAGGAAAGATGATTGATTTTATAATAGAAAATAATTACAAGTCAACATGGCTTTCTACCATGTAGGCCTTGCTTGACACACCTACTTGAAACATTCGAAGATTGGACACAAATGTATGACAATAACGACACATTTGATGCCATTTATTTGGACTTTAGGAAAGCCTTCGATTGTGTGACATTGCATAGGTTGTTAGCGGAGCACCCCCCCTCCCTTCTCTTCCCTCGAGGGGCGAGGGCATGCAGTTCCTCTTACAGACAATCGGACCGGGGGCTGTGGCCCCGGGTACACTAGCCACTTTCCCTCGGGGGGTAGAAGAGGTACTGAGAGGGACCAGTAGGGAGCCCATCAGGCCCCTGTCCGGGAGGGCGTGATGCTCCTCCAGGTACCAAGAGTACCAGGCGACGTAGGGTAGCCCCCCGCCCCCTCTGTGAATTTGCTTTAGATGACACGGGTCGGAGGGATTTGGGGACAAAATGCACCTCTGTCATCCCTAACAGTTTTCACCAGGAATTTTACCCAGTCTCATGGACACGGCGTTAGATTTCTAACGCCAAGGCGGGCGTGGACATATTGGCGGCGCCATATGCCCCCTGCCATTAGGGGGACACCCTGATACTCAGCCGTACGGGGGGGGGCACGTAGTTAAGCCCCCATCAACATGCAAATAGTTAATTATAACACCGCTATCACTTCCCTTCCCGCCTTCACGGCGGAATAGGCCACGCCGATGGTGTGGCCTATGTGGGTATTCATATCCACGTACCCCAATCGCGGAACTGATTCCTCCCCTAGGGTCAGATCCATCACAAGCCCTCCCCCCCGACGAAAAGCGTCCCTTGTCATTCTTATTTTGATGTAGATTTCATTATGCGGTCGGGGGAACACGATACGAGAGGCGACTGGCGCTAACTAGCTAAAGTTTTCACTATCACTATTTTTAATCTTATTCTACCATTATTTTTTATATTTCCTTCAATAAGTAAAAGTCTAATCATTTATTACATTAATTTCCTTTCTTTTACCAATTAAAATTCAATTTCTTTCCATTAATTTCCCTCTCATAATAATTTTTCGTTTAAATATCAAATTTACGTAGTCTTATATTCCTCCGCGCGAACTTGGTCCAGAAATAACTGGTTCTGCGGCGATGAGCTCCCCCCCCCCCTCCCCTGGGCAAGGTGATGACTGGACACCAGTGGAATTTCAAGTTCAAGTTAACCCGTCAATTTTCCCTCTTAATACCCGGGGCCAGATTGCGGGGGAAGGTCGCCCGAAATCGACGCTTCCCAAGCACAAAACACTGCACCGAGGAACACATAGAACACATATACACATAAACACAAAATAAAACCATCATACAAGCACCAGACATACAAGAATACAAGAAGAACTACGTAAACAGTACACAAACGCGAAGTGCATAACAACATCGAGCACTAAAAAAGGCTCGAATGCTCGAAATCGCGACAAAAATAAGTACACAACACGATAAAGACAAACAATAAGAAGAACACTAAAGTGACACAATCACAGAGACACCCGACAAATAAAACAAACCAACTGCAACATAAAAGACAACAAACGAAAACAAAAACGCCTGCGATGCCCCTAAAACAAGGGCAACCCTACCCCATTTTTCACCAACTTTTTTTACCTTCTACTATCTTTTCATATAGAGAGATTATTATACCATCCTTGCGAAGGCCGAGCTGTCTAAGCTATTCAGATTCAAAAATCTGAACACGGCCAACAAGAAGAAGATCTACAACGCGCTCGTAAGATCTAAACTGCTGTATCCACCGATACCTATCTGAACTGGTTCTAGGAATAAGATGCAACTCCTCCAGAGAGTACAGAACAAAGGCGTACTCCTAATCACAAACACCAGGAGGAGAGATAGAAGGAGGCAGAGGAACCTACACCACATGATCCAAATGACTCCGGTCAATTTGGAACTGCAAAGTAGAGCCCGCAAGATCTGGGAGAAAATACCACGACTCATGTAAGACGAGACCAGACGGAGACACATAGACATCCCACCCGATGACAGAAACCGTAGGAAACTACACTTCACCAGCAGCAAAGCGCAGACCGAACGACAAGAAGTACCGATGTACACATAGGACTTTACCACGACAAAACAAAATAAAGACAACGTTAATAAACAAACAAAGACACAACACTTACGGAAAAAACACGTAATACATACAAGAGAAGAACACGAGAGAAACAGAACAACGCCTACAAAGGCTTGAACGCTACATGAAGAAAGAAACAACATACACAAACATAAAAACAATCTAAGGATCACGAACAACAAAATAATGAACATAAAACATAAATAACGCAAAAAGTATCATAATCAAAACAAAACATCAAAGACCAAGAAGAATACGAATAACACCCAGTATATATAGATAAAAGCAATGAGTAACAACATCAAACTCAAATTCGCCTGCGATTCCCTATCACCAGGGATTTCCTCTCCCCCCCCCCTCTCTATCCTTTTCATCAGGGAAACCTATCCCTACCTATTTATCTTCCACTATCATATGCATAGATGCATACGTGAGTGCAGTTGCATTCTCATATGTGTGTATGTATTATTTTCCTTTTCAACACTTTTTATATCCAAGTCCAAGTCCAAGATCCTTGTACTCGCTTCTTTTTCACTAATATAAAACATTGACACGGAAATATTTTTCTTTCTTTTAAAATCACCGATCTGGCGACTGATTAAAATTAAAAACAACAACGATACAAACAGTAATCAAAGAGAAAACAAACAAAGGGATGAAGAAGCGGGAGGCAGTTCCGGCGTCGGGGGAAAGCCCCATATAGGGGGGAGGAAGAATGGGTTAACGGAGTGATCAAGAAAAAAGCGGGAAAATAGAGCCTAGATAGGGCAAAGGGGCGAGGACAAAGATTGAATCTTTCCCGAGCGTAAATAATGGGGGGAAGGTACAACTCTACGTCTTTGATCACACAAATGTTTATACTATAAAAAAAAATCATGGTAGTTTTTTTTTTACCTTAAGAAAACTAGATAACGCGTTATCTTCAGTGGCGATGCAAATAAGCCTCACCTCGAATCTAGATAAGACTCGTCAGAAGCCAAAACAAAAATAGATCGTTTTAAGAAATTTTTCCTTCCATGATCCACCCTAAGATCTGCTTATCGATGGAGGTAGCATGGATAAAAGGGGGCGGGGGTTAACTAAACTTAGATTTCTCACCACTTCATCTGTTCGAGATTAACAGGTGGAAAATACGGAGAGAGGCTGTTTTGTTCGGCAGCGTCAATACTGTGAGTCAGAAACGGAATGAGATCAAGGAAGGTCAATGAGGGAGAGTTGAGGTTGGGGGGAGAGGTCAGTAACCAGGTCAACCCACATGAGGGCGCGGAAAGGTTCGCCGGATGGAGGATCGCCGAGGTGAAGAAGTGGGGCGGTACCGTTGCGTTCTCGTTTCGCAATACGTCAATGGCTTTGTTCTAACGAACTAAACTGGTAAACATGAAGATCGGCGGCGCGCCCGAAAAAGTTTTTTTTTTTTCGTTTATGTTTCGTTCACCCGCGCATCCAAATTCATGCGCGTTTGGTTAAATAAAAACGTTAGAACATCATTTTATAAACAATTTTGATTATATACTGGTGGGCTGTGCCCCCTAGACCTTCCCCCAATTGATTGAAACTCAGGATCATCGTAAGGGGGTCCCCCGGCAGTGTTTAAACCCCGCACGAGCAGTCCCCTTGAATTTACTCTAAAAAGGTGAAACATATTGGAACACGGACGAAATAGTTTACGTCCCATCGTTCGCGCCGCTGATCGTAATGTTTACCATATATATATATATATATATATATATATATATATATATATATATATATATATATATATATATATATATAAAATTGGAAAAGCACGCCATCCCTCCTTTGAGCGACCGAAAGCTATCGGTCCATGTGGTTGGCGCGCAAACTAGCACGCATTCCCCCCCCCCCCAAGCGAACGAAAAGGTTAAATTGATACGATGTGTTTCCATGGCTGACGTGTCCCATTAGCTCAGTCGGTAGAGCACTGGTCTAGATAATCAGAGGTCTGAGGTTCGAGTCCTTGCCGGGCAATGGTTTATTTTCACGGCGTCATCTCAAGTAGGACTTCTTCTGTGTATCACTTTTCCAGATCACGTCCTCCTCAAGGACGTGAAAAGCGTTCGTTTTACTGCAGCAAAATTTCAATCCTTGATATTTTTCTCTATTACTGATTTTCCTTTCATGTTCTCCGTTCTTGCTTCTTTTTCATACACTGGTTGTGATCAATGAAAAAAAGACGGTGGCAAATCACTACAATCAAATCCAAGTGGTACACTACAATTACCGTGGAAGACATTTCCCTATCATTTTACGACAGATCGGTAAACCGCAACATCGAGAATAAATAACCAACTCGTTTTCACGAGAGAAAGTAGAAAGAGCTGAAGGAAAGAAGTATGTTGCCGGTGATCATTATTGCACGAATAACGAGTGGGGATCACGCATTTATGTTGCCACATAAAGGCACTGAAGCACGTGTCTAATCCTTTCTCCAAATTATGGACCGACTGACGAATGAAGATCCCGTGATGAAAGCCTCTAGCGGAAACCGAAGTCATTCAGCGAAGCGGCAAACATTTCAAGGTTTATTTTGGTTATAAACAAAACCAACGAGTCCCATTGGACCTGAAAGTTCGTTTAAAGGTTCGTGGTAAAAGCAATGAACCCGTGGAAAGAGAAAATGTGAGGATGGTAACATCGCCTAAAGACCGAGAGGGCAAGCAACTCTCTCTAACACCCGACGTTTCGCTTTGAAGTCACATTTCTCTACGGGTAAAGAAAGCTGGAATAGATAAGAGATTGAGTAGCCACAGGGGAAAGTGTCGTAATCCAATGTGGACCCTTTAGACTCACTGGGAAAACATGGAGGGTGCAATTTTTTTTTTAAGAAAAAGCCTAAAGGAACTCGAAATACAAGGATCGTAGGTATTTAAAAGGACTTAAACAGAATTGTACTATCATGGATAAATAATAATTACATTTCCTTCATAATTGTACTACAATGGATAATTGCCTAACGAGCCATTTCGCTAACATTTAAAATAGCAGCCATTCATCAAACTGCGCGGGCGACAGAATAACACCTTGATGTAGACCGTCTCTGGATTCTTCGTGTCAAAATTTCCCATCCTCAAGGAAGCCGCAACGAACGGAAATCCAAATGGTCCGTTATTCATATAATGTCGCCTTGATAAGCAGAAATTAAGTGGTCGTTCGAATGTATTTCGTGTTTATGAAAGTGTGTGAGTGTTGGTTGGTTTCTCTTGCGACGAAGCGGTCATTGTTTGAAAATAGACTAAAGCTTGACTAATTCTGAGCGAATATTGCTGAATTCCTCTTATTCCAATAAAGGCCTAAACGGACTATCGGTGAGAAAACTAAAGAAGGTAGAAAACAGTAAAAGAAATAGCTTATAGCTTCATGAAACTGGGCCTTTGATCTATTCTCTTTTTTTATGTGGTATACTCGTATATTTTATATGCGTTGGTTTACTTAGTCGTTTATCCTGTTATATAAGTGATGTTCTTTTCTGTTTATACATTCTTTTTATCTTTTTCGCTCTGGGCGTCATTGCTTTTAGGGTTATGGGGAGGGGGGGTCTCCTTTCCTTTTCTTTCTTCTTCCCACTTGTGGCTTAAACAGGGTGGCCACCACAAAAATAGACCGTTTTTGAGAAGCAATACCTCAATAACCATTGCATCTATAAATACTTATTCCTTGTAAAAATCGTCTTAGAGTCATTTAACGAGTCAATTAAAAAAAAATAATGTAAAAAACCATAATTTTACTTTCTAAATTGGAATATTTAAAAACATTCAAATTAACGAAGCTAGCTAGCCTAACCTATTTAGCCAGCCTGAGCTTGTAGTCGAATGAGAAAAGCTAAATGTTGCCTTTTCTTCCCCAATTTTCTTCTTTCTTTCCGATTCTCATCAGATCAATGAAAAAAAAATAATCGTTTTTTACATTATATTTTTTTTAATTTTAATTAAGTGAATTTAAGACGTGTAAACATTTTTAGTGGTTCCAAATTATGTTAACAGATTCTGAATTTCTCTTTACCGCCTTCTTTTGTCGTTTCCCTGATTTTTTGCCAAAAGTTTAACGGTTTTTTTCACCTCCTTTTTAGAAAGGGAAGGAATAAGGAATAAGGAAAAAGAAGAAAAATAAAATTAGGAAGATCAAGGATAAAAGGATGCAGAAAACCCTTCTCGCCCCAGGAGGGGCACTGGAAGCCTCCAACAGGAGGAGGAGTTCCGCCTCGTCTTGCACTTGCGAGTCACATATCCAAACCATGATTGAGTCTCTCAAAAGAGGACCGGCCTCTGGTTACCTCGGGCTCACCAGCGAATGTCATGCTGATCTTTATGTCTATTTCATTATCCGGTTAGAATCTGCCTGGATAACGGCAGGTTGACTAATTACTACTATCATAGTATACTACTAATAATGGATACCTGTTCTCAACTTCTCCAAATGTCATAAAGTCTTTATTTGGGGGAGGGGGGGGTTGTCTTAAGTGGCTTTTATTTGGGATTGGGGACAACTGGCAGCAGGCGGCTATTTCGCTGTATTTAACCGTGACAGATTGATTCCCCTCCTCCCCCTCCCACCTATTCTCTTTAATGGGCACCTAAGCCCAAATCCCCTGCTGGAAGGGGGGGGGGGTTAGGGAGGGAAAATGCACCCTTTTTCCTTCCTTCCTCTGCAATCCAGCAAACTGGTTCCTGATTGTTCCTGGATTGTCCTTGTGCGTCCTCCAGAGCCGGCGTTGGGGAGCTTTGCCATTCCACTCCTATTCATCTTTTACCGAATTCTTCCTATTCTTAGTCGCATTCTTTAAGTTACTATGTCGGTCTGTAGGTTTGTCGGTCGGTCGGTACCCATTTTACTCTTCAGAGAGTCTTTTGGCAATAACATCGTAACTTTTGGGCCGAATCTAACGAAATTTGAAACCCTTATGTTGTTTTACAATCTCCTTTGAATGGTATAATTACTGAAGTCCTCCCAAGGTTAGTCCGGGAATTATTAAAAGTTTTGAAGATCACAAGTCAGACTAATTGAGAGCACGCGACTTCTGTTGACCCTGTTTGTTATTTTGTTCCCCCTTCTTATTTCTCTTCCGATGCTCAAACGCTACTTCATTGGATTACACAATTGCCATCCTCAAGAGAGTAATTCCATTGATCTAACCGTTTTTTACTTTGTGCGAAGCTAAGCCACATTAAATATGGTTAGTATTCGGATGGGGACACGCGTTTTGTAGGGACCTTTGCCCTATCTCGTACCGACCCTTAGTTCAAATCAGGCGGGCATCAAGGGAACGAAATCGTTGGTTAAAACCGAACTGGAAATCATCAACCTCTCAACTAGACTTCGGTACTCCATTTTAATACAATTATTCGCTAGGAAAACAGATAAAAAGATATTATTTAGGGAAGATTCAGATTAGGAAAACAAAGCGAAGAGAAAGGAAATCGGCTAAAAAGATATTATTTAGGGAAGAATCAGATGATGAAAACAAAGCGAAGAGAAAGGAACACACCTAAAAAGATATTATTTCGGGAAGATTCGGATGATGAAAACAAAGCGAAGAGAAAGGAACACACCTAAAAAGATATTATTTCGGGAAGATTCGGATGATGAAAACAAAGCGAAGATAAAGGAAAACAGCTAAAAAGATATTATTTCGGGAAGATTCGGATGATGAAAACAAAGCGAAGATAAAGGAAAACAGCTAAAAAGATATTATTTCGGGAAGATTCGGAGGATGAAAACAAAGCGAAGATAAAGGAAAACAGCTAAAAAGATATTATTTCGGGAAGATTCGGAGGATGAAAACAAAGCGAAGATAAAGGAAAACAGCTAAAAAGATATTATTTCGGGAAGATTCGGAGGATGAAAACAAAGCGAAGATAAAGGAAAACAGCTAAAAAGATATTATTTAGGGAAGATTCGGAGGATGAAACCATAAACACGGTAGTCGCCGTAAACCGTTTCGTTCCATTCTCTCATCAAACTCTTATCGTTTGAACCCCGGAAAAAGACTAGAAGTAAAGGATTAGGGCAGAAGTAGAGGATGTTTTGACAGAGTCCTGAGGCATGGAGGTTGACTTTTGGCGGAATAGGCCTATGTTATATAATTTTCACACTTTTTCACATCCTTACCTTCGCCTTGTTTATGGCTCCCTCCTTCTGAACAATATGGTGCAAATGTTTTTATTCCCATTCAACCTTTTTAATAATAAATAGATCAAACTAGTACGGAAAATGAACAATGGCTGGTATCCTTACAAGAGAAAATACACTTGACAATTCCAAGCAACAAGGAAAATCTTCTTACATTTTAGTTCAATCCTTAGAACGCGCCATTACCTATAAGCAGGAAGCCTATTTTCCCTCTTAAAAAAAGGCGAGATTAAGAACATTTTATCTAAGTTCTCCAAACAAGGATAAGAACGGCCTTATAATTATCGGATGCTACCATAATCCTCGAAAGTGTTTAATTTGCCGCATCCCTAAAATGAGAAAGTGTTTTATTTTCACAAATTTCATCAAAATGTTCCTATTTCCTTTTACCCAAGTTAATAATAGTCCTTTCATACTACATATCCAATCACACCTTCACTCCATAGGGAATCATGTGTTCTTGCATATCTAATTAACGATTACAACGCCTTTCACTCTTGGAAATGATTTGAAACTATCTTAGGATAAGATTGTAATGACGAGGAAGATGTTGGTGGCAAAGATTGTTATGGTAATTTTCTAATGGTAATGACGAGGAAGATCTGACGAATTTACAGTTGAGGAAAAAAGAGGAGAAACTTGCGACACAGAAAAAACAGCCTCACTGATCAATTCGCGAGCATTTTATTGTCGTTTTCAGCAACTCGCAAATGGACCTTCCTTTTGGGAAAAGGGAGGCAGATTCGAAAGTCGCACACCCCTCTACACTACCGGTACCAAGTATTTTACTCGGGTGCTTTACCTTCATCGCAATGTTACTTCCTTAACATCATACTTTTTTCCGAATTTGGTTGACAATTTGGGATCAGAGACCAATCTCCTTCACCAGTCGATCTGGACGAAGATACATCGCCAATCCTGGCCCATCATTCCCCGGTGGCGAACAAACCCTTCGCGACTGTACTAGACACGGGAAGGGCGGAGGTTTTCCTAAAGTCCTCTGGGTTACGGTAGACGACTGGGTACTTACCAAACGCGAACACACTCAAATGACACTAACTACAAGAAAGTTTTCAAATTTCATTAGAATCGGCCGAATAGTTACGGTTTTATTGTATATAATTTCCCGGCTAACCTTAGGAGGACATTGGAAATTATATCACCTGATAGATAATGTAAAACAACACAAGGGTTTCAAATTACGTTAGAATCGGCCGAATAGTCACGGTGATATTGTCCAATAATTCCAGGACTAACCTTAGGAGGACCTTGGCAATTTATATCATTCGAAAGATAATGTAAAACAACATAAGAGTTCCAAATTTCCTTACTGCGAATGGCTTATCCTGGTCCCCTAGTTTCACTCCGAATTAAGCATTATATGCCTTTTTCACAAAATGGGTGACTTTTGCTTGGTGGTCTGGAAGAGTGACATGTGTGCAGATGTACCAAAACCTATTCGGGTGATTCTTACACGTACGATCCATTGTAATGCAAATCTAGACCTGAAAATATGAATAAAATAGGTTATTTATTGTTACTCATCATTAGATACGACAAAACGGAGGTAATAAACAGGTGGATGCTATTTTAGAATGTACGTTCTAATATAAATTGACCATATCTTAGAAGCCAGACATGACCAAAGAAAACTAATTATTTTCTTAAATTCAGCATTCAAAAATGATTCTAAGGAAAACCTTTGAAAAAAGGTTTTGAAACTCAGGCCACTGTAATAAATAACAGTAACTCATAAATGAGTGAGAACCAACTCTCTTAGATCCGAATTCTTTTTCACACATCAAAAAATAAGGAATTGTAGTTTTTGGACGTCAGCTAAGGTTTGATAATGAATTTAATAATTATTCTATATTATTACATAACTCTTTCTGAAGAGCAGAATACAAGTAGTGCTTCAAAAATAAATATAAACATAACGGGTCTAAAATTTGTGGTGGGGGTTTCAGCCCCCTCTCCCGGATCCGCTCCTGCAAACTACTACTGATGAACATATAATTTCAAATGCTAGAGATGTTTCCGTGATCGAAGAATTAGGTGATATCACTTATGATCTTGTTCAAGTGTTCATGGTGGTGTTGGGGGGTGGGGAAGTATGCGTTCTTCGAGAGCTTTATTTAAGGTTTTCTCTCCTTGGACTTTCCTAAAATCTCCTACCCCCGAGCAAAAATATAAGCTGTACAACCCAGTAATACAAAACAATTCCATCCTTCGAGTCAATAAATAGTCTAGCCTTACGGAATTTCAGAGGGCTCTAGCATTTCAAACGCGGTCGTAACATTTCCGGAAGTGAAAATTAAAGGTGACACCTTTGTATTACGTGCACTGAGGGGGGCGGGAGGGGGGGAATGTGGTCTTTCGAAATATGTGTTCTTAGATTCGCTCAACGTACATTTTTTAATTGACGTGGCCATAATTCAATTAGTCATCATTTTTATAAATCCTACACTGTTCTCTGCAGCGGTGCTAGGTAAACTCGGTACCTGGCAACTCGATACCGGACAAATCGGTACTAGGACAAATCGGCATGTTGATATGATAAATACCAGTAGACCAACAGTAGAAATAAACATAAAATAAACGTTACAAATTTATTTACAGTTAAAATAAATAAATCAATTACAAGCACATAAAATCAATGACAATTTAAGTAGTGATGATTATAATTATAAATTGTGAGCAATACTCATAATCAAATGGAGTTTTAATTTGGGCTCATCTCATATTATATTCTTTTTCTTCCTGTTCGGATCCAAATCACCACGCATGAAGTGATTCATTTTCGTTCTACCAATCACTTCCTCCCGTTTCAGAGTATAAACAAGGTTCCAAGTTATCGTGACCATCCTTGTTTAAAACAGAATGAAATGTTTCTTTGTTGTACGAGCCATCGATGCTTTGTTTCTTTTTACAACATTCCCTAGGAAAAGGGGGCTCCAATCGTCTTGTTCGTTGACCACCACCTATTTCTGTTCCAACGTAATTGTTTTCCAAATAAGACACCTCAGCCTGAGGGAGGTCATCATCGTCAACAAGTGTTTCAAAGCCTGCGATCACGCCATCAACGGGCGGAAAAGCAAAGGCAACAAAGCGCCGAATTTTCAAGCTGAATCTTGGTGGTATCTAACTTTAAATCCTTCTCTTACGACCCGTGTATAAACATTTTGTCCGGTAGCGAGTTGTCCAGTACCGAGTTATCCTAGTACCGATTTGTCCGGTAGCGAGTTGTCTGGACACCGTCTGCAGCAGCACAAAAGCAATTTAAAGATTCAACGCACTAAATACATTTGCATTTGTGATGACAAGTTTTTAGTCGCGTGAGAATCCGACTCTTATAAGTGACTATGTCGGTCTTTACCCATTTTACTTTTCAATGTTTTTTTTTGTCAATAACACCGTAACTATTGTGCCGATTTTAATGAAATTTGAAACCCTTATGTTGTTTTACATTCTCTTTCGAATGATGTAATTGCCAAGGTCTTTCCAAGGTTAGTCCGGCGTTATTGAAGGTCATAAGTCAGAATAATTGAGAACACGCGACTTAGGTCTGTCGACCTGGTTCCCATACAAATAAATACGGTTGATTTTAGAATTAAAGATGACGTGTTATGAATCGCAGTAAAATGCGATCCTTTTTCCTCTACCCACAATCCTCAGTGATTATACCTCAAGGTTGGGCGGCGGCTTGGCCGAGTGGAGACCCCGCTTTGG
Organism: Ceratothoa steindachneri; assembly: GCA_963969495.1. Lineage (NCBI taxonomy): Eukaryota > Metazoa > Arthropoda > Malacostraca > Isopoda > Cymothoidae > Ceratothoa > Ceratothoa steindachneri. The sequence continues at coordinate 110,779,411 of OZ018334.1, read as the reverse complement.
ATTACAGCGGAGTTAAGCGACATCGGGTGTAGTTAGCCACCGGATGGAGTCAGATTCAAGTTCGGATCCCACGTTAATCAGTATCTCCTCACTGAGAAATAAAGGTATCATAATTGAGTGCCGATCAGAGGTCAAACACAAACCATTAAAAAGATACTTCAAGGTCAAAGGTTTATCTCTATCCCCCATCCCCCACCACGCCATCAAGTCAGATTCCCAATGTGGTCGCAATTTTTTCACAGGCTATATTTGTAAAGGAGGGGGGAGGGGGTTGACAAAGGCCACCTAATCGAAGAAAAAATATATTTCATAATATTAATGTTAATATGACCGGTAAATTTCAACCTAAGGGATTTACAACCAAATAATTCTCTTACGTTTGTTAAATGATACAAATGAGGCGGGGGGTGAGATGGTCTCCGCTCATAATTGATCCTTTCATTCATGGCTCCCATTCAGACGAATGAGGGACGTGTTTGTGGTTGTGTGGACAGCCACGTTGGATGAGAGCCGCTTTCCAGTAGACGACAGCCACGTTTCCAGTGGATGACAGCCACTTGCCAGTAGAAGACATTCACGTTTCCAGTGGATGACAGCCACTTGCCAGTAGAAGACATTCACGTTTCCACGGTGCCACCGGTTAAGAAGTGTTTATGGAGTGAATGGGGTTGTGTGTGAAATTGTTCTGGGGGTGGTATGGGCATGAAAGGAGAATGGGTGGAAATAGATTTGTGAAGAGACTAGATTAGAGTTGGGGTGTGAGAAGGGTTGGAAGAGAAGTGTGAATGAGTGTTTGAGATCTTTGTGAGGGTGCGTCCTTGGGCCCTTCTTTCCCCGGCACACCGTCCTAGGGGTGAAGAAAATGATGGGTGGTCTTGAACTCACTTAATCGGGCATGGGGGGGAAAGGGGGGGTACTTTTTAGTCGAGCCCCATGCCCAATTTGTGGGGGACTGGTCGACATCGAAGTCTTGTAGTATTTAAGGAGGTCGAGGGATTCTTTTCACGAATTCTTCAAGCAGCGCCCGCAATCAGGGGCATAAGTCTCGTCAAAGAATCGAACGGTGCCTAGCACTCGAGTCCTTGAATGCCCTCGGCCAATATCGGGACTTCCAGGAACAAGCGAGTCAAGGACAAAGACACGGGTAATCTCATTTAGGTTAATTGAAGGGCGAAAATGAGAGATTTATGGGCCATTTAGACTCGCAATTTCCCTCCAAATAAATTCCCCATTCTCGAACGAACCACCGGAGTTCGAACGAGTGGGATCCGAATGCAGAAGAGCTTTGGATGTGTGTGTGGGTGCGACGGGGGGGATGGCTAAAGGTCATTTTCCAAATATCATGTATGCTGGCGTAAATAGCCCCCCTCCCTCCGTCCTGAAATGGAAGCTTTCTTCATAGTGAATAATTTTAATGTCGTGAGAGAGAGTTTCAAGTAATTCAGGAGAGTTGAGTGGTCTTCTCTCGCTCCACCTCCCCCAGCTCCAGAGTCGTCTCCTATTATGATCAATCTATCTATCTTCATTTTCCTCCCATTGGAAATGGCTTCAAACGAGAAAATAGTGCAAATTTTATGGTGAGAAAGACTAATGGTGAGAAATGGAGTGATGATAGACGCGACCTCTGTCCAAAATCAAGCTTGAGCCAGGGAAGGGGCGGAGGGGGCCAATAGTTGCGCACCAAAATACACATATTTAGTGGCTCATATACACAGTTGACGACGTACAAGCATATATGAACGCCAAGTTTATGTATGCATGTGTATTCCTTGCACTTCCCGTTACAACCGTGACGAAGTCACATCTAGAATGACCAAGATGCTCACGCTTCGAATCTCGCCAGTGTGGAGATGTCACGAATGGACATTTTAAGCCTAGACGAACGCAAGTTACGCACACATGAGCACGCACATAGGGGTCTCTTGACTACGGGTTGCTACTCCTGGATAAAGAGTCCTTAGAGAAGCCCGTCCGCCAAGCCTACGCGAGCCCCCACTAGGCGGGTTAAAGTGACCCCGGATCTGCGCGCGCCTCATTCGTTGGCGGTTTGTGAGTGGACCGAGGCGACCAAGAAATTGGACCACGCAATCAGCGCGGAACCCCCCTTCGAACCCTCCCAGAAACAAGAACCTCCCCTAGCCGTTCCTCCATCAGGGGGAGAAGAGAAAAGGCGGAGACCCCTGGAGGCGGGAGATTCCATTTTAGGGACATGGGTGAGCCGGAAATAAAGACCGGGAGATGAGAAATGTGGATAAATCAGAACAAAAAGGAGCAATGACTTACCTATTCCTGTTTTCTTTGATTGAGAAACGACAACTCATAAAAGGTGATTTTTTTCCCCTTTATAATGATTATTATTATTAAGTTAACGGCCGAACATATTTGCTAGAAGCGATTTGGAATTAGGAAAGATCAACAGTTCCTAACTGTAGGCCACTAGAAAAGGGAGGGCACGCCAATTCCCTGATGCTGGACTCCTTCTAAATGAAAAGGCAGCAAAACTACATAATATACCCCTGCCCCAAATGGGCGGAGCTAGAAATGGAGTCATGAAATCGGTGACTGTGGATTCAAAATTTACTTCTGTGGAAAATATGATATTTTAACTTAACCCATGAGAATTGTGGTGACAAAATAGCGACAAGGATTGTATATACATACATACAACCCTAGCGCTGCCCTGGGTGAAATGCAATACCCCCGTGTGTGGCTCAGTAAATACCCATCCGCAATGATGATTAGCAGCACATTTCGGTAATTCAACACTGATGGAGGTAAATTTTAAGAACATCCTCAATAATTATTTCAGGCATTAAATGTATATTTTTCTTATGTTTTTAAATGTCAGGAAAACGAATATGATGTTTAATGTCACCGCATTTCAACTACTTTCTGGATAAAAGGTTTAATTAATAGTTAAATCCAACCCGATTGGCTGGAACACCCGACAAAAAAAACAACAACAAAGAACATTGAAGCGCTTAACGACGGCTGGAATCCGCTTTGAATTAGAACCTAATGCTAGGTTTTTCGAGTTGTGTATACTACGAATTGATTAAAAATTGCGCGGCGAGTGAGTGGTGAAAACCCCTTATTAAATGGGGGAGGAGTCCTGCATAAAACCAATGAACATTGGAGCGCCTAACAACGTCTGGCAACTATATTGAATTCGAACCCTAAGGTGATTATTTCGAAATGGAGTGCCATGTGGCCCTAATACCCCCTCCCCTTTAATGGTGGTGAGTTGCACACACACACCGCGATATTTTTAATCAACTAGTAGTATTCAAAATTCGAAACCATTAGGTTCGAATTCAAAGGTGATTGCCAAACGTCGTTAGGCGCTCCAATGTTATTTTTTTTTAGGAATATTGGAAAATAAACTTTTAAAAAACTAACTAACCTAACCCGCCACCTAACACAAGCATTATTTGGGGTGTTCAAAGCAAGCTATCAATGACAAGATTGCTGCAAATCCATTTTTCGTTATAACATCATAATTCGAAATTTCCGCGCCTTAATTAGTTGGTAGATACACACTCTTAGTATAACGTTTGGCGTATTTTTTAAAAGTAGAAAATATTTATAACAAATCTCCTTCGATTTCGTTGGAAGTTGTTGATCCGTTTACGAAATGACCCAGAATTAATATCCAATTATTCACTCACCTCTTAAGATGCACACAAGCCTTTGGCTAACCATCTTGGTTCATAATCGCACTGCTTCAAAAACTGAAGCTTCAATAAAATTAATCGATCCAAGATTTCCTCCTAATTATATATTTTATTATAGAATACATAATATATGCATACTCCGCCCCGTTTTTAATTCAATGAATAAATATATTAATACACCAAGTTGTGAAAATTTAGTTTACATACACACTTGGAGTTTGTCAAATAATATTGGTTCTATTTGAGAAATTCCTGGGAATTTTTATGTATAAAGACATGAAACGAAAACCAAAAGAGTTCATAGAATTCGAGCGTCTGTTTTGGAGGCGCAATCACCCAAATCCAACACCACAACCGAACGACGAGAAATCTACGCAACAAATGACTGTAAGGAAGCGATTTTCACCGGTTTTGCCTCGCGGCGAGGGGTGGGGTTGGGGGCGCCTCCCCCTTGAAATTCGAGTCATTTGGAAGTAGCTACGCGCACTTTATTTTCTATGGGTTTTTAGTTCGTGCTTTTGAGTATGGCCTTTGTACAAATTTGTTCGCTACTCTGAATAGTTATGGTATTAGGCTCACTATCCATCCTGCGGAGTTTGAAGGATAGATTGGATAGATTTAGGGATGAGGATGGATAGTGGGAGGGGAAGAGAAGGGGGGGGGGCTGACTCGTATAGGCTATGGAGGGGGTGTAAACTGGGCTCTGGCCGAGCGGAAATGCCGCCCCTCAGTGGTGTTTGTTAAGCATCATCGGCTTTGGTCAGTGTTCAGATGGAACCTAATTCGGATCGACATTTCCCGGGTGGAGTTTAAAGGAAACCAACGATGGCATCTCCCTAAAAAAGTTTGAAAGGAGAGATCTCTACAAAAACGGTGAAGTTGGAGGAAGTGAAAATAGAATACCTCTGCGCGCATTGGGGCCTGAAAGGCAAAGTGATGGCACAGGAGCGAGGAGGTAAATCACCCCATTCTCTCCTCTGCTGATCAGGGATGAGTTTGACGAAAGCAGGTCGGTGACTAGCCTAGAAAGAAAGTGTCGAAGGGGAATAAAGGAGAAATATCTCGAAGAAATAAAACTCAGGTAGTCTCAATCTAGTTTTAGACTGCCGGTGGCACTACGGCTCCTTCGAGTACCAGGTGTACCTGTCTTGCTTGGGGACCCCCCCTTGGGTAAGGATTGACTACGCACATGAGTGGGGTTCCTCCCCCCCCCCTCCCCGTGGGTCCGCACTGAAAGAAGAGGCCTCTTGAGTGAGAGCAAAGCCGCGGTCAAAGTATGGTGAAACTCCTAAGGAAGAAAGGTCGTTCTGCCTCCTATTTAGGATTGTCCTCCTCTAGAGTCCCTCACTAGGACGGCTTGATTGCGGACTCTCGTTGCGGAAGTGACTGGCCACTCAGTTCCGCAATAAAGTCTTCCAAGGAACCGCTGCGTCTCGTTTCCGGATCTCTTAAGCTGGATAGTGAGTGATAGATCTTCATATTCACTCTTTTCATTTCTCTCTCTGCCCTTTGCACAGCGTTCTTTTTCCATCCATTTTTCTGCGCCTATTTTATTAACCATAATTTATAATAATAAAACCAAATGAACGCTTATAAATTTTGAGCACCGCGAGCCACTTTGGTTTGGTGAGCTACCACTTAAACTATTTGGGATCATAGCTTCTCACTATGAATGAAGTGAATCTTATTTGGGACTATCTGGTATTCAGAAAGAGTTATGTAATAATATAGAATATATCTAAAAACAGTAGAGTTTTTTTCATCTTTGCGATCGAATGTATCATATAGGATACATGTCTAAAATACAGGTAAATCTCAAAAATAATGATTTAATTCAGTATAATACCGTAGCTGACGTCCAAAAACTACAATAAACCAATTCATAATTTTCTGACGTGTGAAAAATATTCGGATCTGAGAGTTATTATTATTCGCTCCTTTATGAGATGCTGTTATTTATTATCAATGCGGTCTATTATAACCCTTATTAATCATCTTTACTCTGACTACTCAAAGGGAGGAATTCAGGTTAGCTTCCCCCATTTGTTATCCTGATTCCGCCAGCTTTGTAGGGGCTCCGTGGTTTAGATTCCACATTAACTCTGGGTCTATGAGTGAATGAGTTTCGATCTCTCACTCAAAATTGTATTCCAAAGACTACAGCTGGTGGTCAAGGCAAAAGAAGAAGGAGTCAAATTGTTCTCTATGAAGATCTCTCCGGACCAAATCGAGAAGGAGAAATACATTCAACTCTTGGCGCGTTTCTTCAGCTGCAAGGTGGAAGATCACCCAGAAAGGATCCTGCACATAAAAAGATAAAACAATCTGTCCTAAATGCAGCCAATGACTGGATGCACTGTACGACTCAAAAGAAAATGTACATTAACTGCTCGGGGCATGCATAGGACCTTAAGTATGCAATGCAAGGAGTAACTAAGCAAGAAAAGATCCCCAAAGCTCGATCTAAGACACTGAGACTAAAGCTCTCCAGCCCCCAATTTTTTTTTCAGAGCGCAAGACAAGGCCAGCAATAACACCCCACCCAGCAGAACAACGGAATACGGAGGAGAAACAAGACTCCGAAGTCAGTCAGGGCAAAACACCAGCAAAACCCAAATCAACGAGGAATATACAAAGGCACAAAATGGTGCCACAAACGTGACCCTCCCCCCCCTCCCTACCCAATAACTACACACAGAAATAGAACAGTCGTCGCAGACTGCTTGCGCAAGGTATGAAGCATGTGAAGCTCGCAAGAAGCCGCTGATCAACCTTCAGCAAAAACGACGTCGACTGGTTACAGCACATGTTCACCTCAACCAGACTATACCGTAGTCGAGGCGTATCTTATGGTCCGACGAATAGAGAAAAGAGCCAAGAAACTAATTTGGAAGAGGAAATAGGAGAGGAAATTACGGATTTGATAACTCCAAGTTCGGACGGGGGAGCACATCGCCTCTTCCCCACATATACAATAAGGATCGACGAAGAAGAGGAAGAAATTTTGACGCGATAACTTGGAGCCTTAAGGGAGAGTAAGCAGCAAATTAATTACTGTTTTAGCAGACTCAGAAGACTTCTAAAACTTTTTACCAGTAGTAAAAAGGAACAACGGTTTGAACGCCTCATAATAGTACAACTATAGAACATATCATTAAACAACAAAGAAGGATAGTCTGAGACTCAGGCAACTACTAACTTAAACTATATATATATATATATATATATATATATATATATATATATATATATATATATATATATATATATATATATATATATATATATGGTATACGTCCGAGTACGTATGTACGTCTGATTCGTACCTGAGTAAATCCGTTCCACTTTACTTCAGATTGCTTTACTTTAATTCTTTAACCAGGGAGGATTCGTATTATTATATATATATTGCCATTTGCAGCGTTCGAGCATCTAATTAAACAACTCAGACAAAAAATATACTTTTAATTACATAAACAAAATGAAATATTAATTTTTTAAATATACTAATACAATAATAAGAGAATCTAATAAAACCTAATATGTACTATCAATGAGTAATATGCGATGGTTGACGCAAAAATCACTTTTGCTCGGAATGGTAACTAATAAATATGAATAATTTGGGGATTCTTTTTACCTTTATCTAAGGGAAAGTCTGCAGTTGGGTGACCTTGAACGGGATCCTCCTCGATGAGATGATTAGAAGCGCGTTGGACTGAATCTTTTCTCGCGGACGTGAGGATGGCTAAGAAAACAGCTGATGCTTCTCACTGGGTAAAAGAGACGCGTGCTGAGCCTATTCGGGAAGAACAGCTAATGCTTATTCCGGGGCAGGGGGAGGGGGCGAGACTTCTTGACTTGAAGATGTTAGTGAGGGGATCTTGGATAAACGGAAGTTATTGTGATCCCTGTGTTACAATTTCAGGTTTATCAATGATGAGACTTGACCAAGAGGTAAAACTTTTCTAGAATGTGAATTCACGTTGGTATTCCTCAATGGTGAGGGGTATCTCTGTTTTTATTCAGAAAAACGGAGATAGGAGATTTCTCTGGAGAAAATGGTATGAGAGTGGGTCACGATACCACTGGTCTACTCTTCTAAGCGACCAAAGGAACGGCCTCGGGAGGATAAATCCCGCTCGGTTCCGGCTGTCTTCTTGATTCCCTGTTTGACTCAGGTACTCGACTTCTTCTCTCGATTGCTACGCGGATTCTCCTTTCATTTCTCAAGATAGAACTATATATACGTCGATTATCCGCTATGGGAGGGGAGGGGAGACGAGGGCCCACAGGTAAGCCGCTCTCCTAGGGCATAAATTTTCAACGTTGTGACACTTCGGCCCTTCTGGTTTACGTACGGAGAAAGTGAGATTTCGTCTATTTGGCGAAAATAGACATAAACAATCAGAGGGGACAGTGAGCTTGTTTATAATTTTTTATTCTAAAGGCTCTCACACCCTCCTAAAATACTAAAATATCAACGGACTACGAAATCTGCTGACTGAAATCCTTCTTTGAGAGCGACGCTCGAATGATCTTTGGGGCAAAGGGGCAAAGGGAAGGGGGGTAAAGTATCCGCTCATGTGGAGCCTAACCGTTGACGTTGTCTAAACAAACTAGCGTCATTTTGTCCTCGTGATATTTATTCCCCCACATTTCCTAAAGAAGGTAATGGGTGGGGGAGACTCAAGTACAAAAAAGATAAACGACAACAAAAAACATATGTCATGGAATGCAACTCCAAGTCCGACTGTTACAGGGAAACTACAGTGGTCAACCATCATACTAAAATAAGACAATTAAATTGTACGCACACACGCGCACGTACATAGACAGGTGAAAGGCGGACTTTAACCTTGCCTCGTAAGGCCAAGCAGTCTGGAACACACAACCGAATTTAGAAAAAACAAAAACATCAATTACAACAAAATAAAAGAAACTGACTATTAATCTGCATTTAGGCAGATAATTCCTTACACCAACTAAACACTTACCACATTAATATATACAAATAAAATTGGTCCTAGGACTAACGGGAGTTTACTTAGGCCTCTGTGGGATTTCGGGTCAAGTTATCGGCTATACAATTATCGGAGCCTTTTATATAGTTTATGGTGAATTGGTACTCCATTAACAATAGACTCAATCACATGAGTCTGACGTTCTGGCTTCTGATGTTACGCAAATATGACAGAGGCCGGTGATCGGATTTGACGTTGAACTCACGACCTATCAAATAGAACTTGAATTTCTTTATCCCCCAAATTATGGCTAGTGCTTCCTGCTGTATAGTTGCATAAGCTCTCTCCCGAATCAATAGCTTTCGGCTCGCATAAGCTATGGAAAAAGGGGTACCATCATCTTCATATTGCACCAGGACACAACCGATTCCTTCACCACAGGCATCGGTGCTGATCCCAAACTTCTTTGGGGGATTGGGTAGTCGAAGGATGGGTGCTGAAATTAATTTTTCCTTCAACAAATTAAACTGGGAGATCGCGTTTGGATTCCACCTAACGGGGTCGGGGAAAATTTTCCTAAAGAGATCGTTAATAGGCGTGGCTATCACAGTAAATTGGGAGACAAATCTTCTGTAGAATGACGCAACACCCAAGAAAGAACGCAACTCCTTCTTTGTCCGTGCTAAAGGCATCTTAGCAATAGCCTCGACATTTTCCCGTTGACTGGTTAACCGATTTTTACCTATTTCTAATCCCAGATACGAGATTGACTCATAGACGAAGTGACATTTAGAGGGTCTGACAGTCAATTCGTGCTCGCGGAGGGGATCTAATAAAGCTCGGAGTGAGTGTACGTGTCGCTCCCATGTATGTGTATCCCATAGACATTGTCGAAATAGAACGACACGTCGCTCAAGCCATCCACAATTCGACGCATCATCCGATTACACTGGCCTGCGTTTCAAAACTTTTTTTTCAAACGTCAACTGATTTAGGATCCCTTTTGCGTGCTGAATTAAAAAATATCATTCATTTTCTTTGGTAAGGTCTGGTTACTAAGATACACTCGATTTTTATTACAGCATATTTTTCCCAAATGGCGCTATCATCCAAGCGTATATGGGCTTTGTTTTTGCCACAGCTGGTCATGGGTTACCTTAAATAACTAGTTATTCGTTCTCTTTTCAGGTCTAGTTGTGCAGTACGATGGATCGGAAGTGTAAGAACCATCCTACCAAATTGTGTTTCATCTGCGGACACGTGGTTCTTCCAGATCGTCAAGCGAAAATCACGGATTTTGTGAAGAAGGCTTATTGCGCATATTTTGGAGTCAAACTAGGGGACCAGGATAAGGCATTTGCTCCCCATATCTGCTGAAAAACATGTGTGGAGAACTTACGGGATGGGAGGAATAGAAAAAGAAAGAATATACCATTTGGTGTCCCAATGGTGTGGAGGGAAGGAAAAGATCACGTTACCGACTGCTACTTCTGCATGACAAATTTAAAAGGCATCAATCGCAAGAACAAGCACCATGTTCAATACCCTGATGTTCCTTCTGTCATAAGGCCAATCCCCCATGGACCAGATGTTCCTGTTCTTGTGCCGGATGTCATCATGAAATCTAGTTCTGATTTCGAATCTAATGACATGACTGATACAGGTGAGTGTGGTGCATATGAGCCAGAAGAGGACGACCGATCGGTGCCATTGACCCAAGCTGAACTCAACGATTCGACACGAGACCTGAACCTATCTAAGGAGTCTGCCCAGCTGCTGGTTTCTTGTCTTCGAGAGAAACAACTACTTGCCCCAGGAACAACGTTCTATTGGAATCGGGACGCGAGAGCGAATTCAGAAAATTCTTTATGTTCGATGAAGCGTCTTCACTGATATACTGTAACAATATTGCTGAACTGATGAAATTAATGGGTATGAAGTATGCTGCCATGGAATGGAGAATTTTTATTGACTTGTCGAACAGAAGTTTCAAGGCAGTTCTCCTAAATAATGCAAATAAAGTTTCATCAATACTTGTTGGACACTCGGCTGAAATGAAAGAATCCCCTGGTTCGTGATATCCGTGACGCCACGGTTTTGGCGAGCCGGGCGGTTGTCGAGATTATCTTCTGCTGGGTTCCTGGACATGTAGGAATTGCGGGGAATGAGCTCGCCGATGAGGGCGACAGAGAGTCCGTGAGGACTCTGCTACCGGACCAGCGTTTCGCTCTTCCTCACACAGACTACATGGCAGGAATACGGGCAGCTCTTCGGACTGCTTGGCAAAGAAGATGGGAGACGGTCGAAGACAACTTAAAGTTGCGATGCCATTGCTCCGTGACTGTTCCCATGGACCTATCCCCCAATACCGGGACGGCTTCAGGTCGCTTTCTTTCGTCTCCGAATCGGGCACACTCGTGTGACGCATCGCTATCTGATGGAGCGCTCGCCAGCGCCCTATTGCGACGACTGCGTCGTCCCCCAGACTGTTCGGAACATTCTTGTCGAATGTCCCAGTCTGGGTGATCTTCGCGCACGTTACCTGTCCCGGTACCGGGATGGGCGGGGTCGCTACCGCCTGTCCCTTGTACTCAGGACGAGTTCGTGCACATTGACTGGTAGACTTGTTGACTTTTGGGGAGAGGCAGGCCTTCTCCCTTTAATTTAACTAGGTTTAGTTGTTGTTTTTGTTATTGTTTTGTTATTGTTATTGCTTCCTAATTGTTATTTCTTTTTATTGTTGTTTTTTGTTCAAATTTTTTAAAGTAGCCTAGAACTAGGCTGTTTGTTTGCGGCGACTTATGCCCAAGTGGGCAGTCGCCAGATAGCCCCTTTAAAATAATAATAATAAAAAAATCTTCGAAATTCGTGCTTCCCTATCCTTTCTGACATCGCCTTCCTGATCGACTTTGCTTTATTTTATCAGAGGCTCCCCTCGTTTGTCATCCCTCCTTACATGCCTATCCTGAAGTGGCGTTTTATCTCTTTTATAAACTCTTTCCATTATTGTGTTTAGGTTTATTGTTTTATCTTTTATACTGTGCCCTCCCTAGCCGCTGGCGAATGTCATTTATTTATTGCCCCAGCCTCCCTTGTTTTTAGAATGAGTGCTGTATGCCGTAATTTAAGTGTGTTGTACTGTTTTTTTTCTAATCTTTTGCTCTTCCCATTTTTATCGAGTGTCTCCCACGGCTCTTCTGACTTTGTTCCAGCAACCCCGTTTTAACAGTGCTGCCATTAAGAATCCATTAGGATTCGGTAGCTGCCACCTGGTTTTTCCCTTAAACTTAAACTTAAAAAATGTCATATATATATATATATATATATATATATATATATATATATATATATATATATATATATATATATATATATATATATATCTGAACATTAGTATGACACAGAGGATCACAACTCGGAGAATTACCCTTACCTAAGAAAAGTCTTAGCCAGCAAAGGAGGAAAAGTCGAAAGAGATCACCTCCAGAACCACTCGTGATTCATCAGCTATACCGAGGACGGTAGTAACCACGACCCTGCCAGATACCTCCGAACCTAAATAGGATCTTAAGTCAACCCACCTTGCCCCCTCCCCCAGAATAATTAATCCTTTATTCCCCTGGCTCGTCATTCTGATATGACGTGCACGCCCCCCTCCCATCCCTGCTCCGCCGTGATGTCTGGCTCCGTGAACTTGACTCTACACATAATTGCAAACTCTGGGGAAAGGAGGTCTGAGGCTTAGCCAGCTGCGGAACCCAGAAGAAGAAGCAACCTGGATGGATCCAAGACCACAGAGGAAGACTTTACCGTCTCTGTGAGATGTCGGGCGTAACTGTTAAATACCCAAAACCCAATAGGTGAGGCGGCACCCCGACTGGAGTCAGTTGATTCTGGCTTCAGTCATCATTAAGTCCGCCATGTTTTTACACCCTCTGAGGAGCCCAACCAGGTCCATACTCATCCATCACCCTTCACTACATCCGAGTCATGTTCACGGGGTCCTCATCGGTGGGGCGGGGGTACATCCCAATCAAGTTCAAAGTGACCGTATAAAGTACAATCATGGCAACCAACACGCACCTAATACTAGCACACACCTCAGAAAAAACACCCGCCACAATCGACCACCACACGCTACTTAACCTAGCCGCCACACACGACACCCCGGTCACCAAGATAATAAAACTACGTACAGGCCACAAGCTCGTCTTCCGTTCACAGGAGGTCGCGCTAACCTTCCACGAGAAGACAACCATCAAACTCAACACCCATAACCTCACAATAAAACTCGCTGACAGTATCCTAAAGAGATACTAGATTCAGGTGACAAGGACCAAACCTTTGTGGCTGGCCTTCACAAATGATGACCTCCGCACTCACCTCCGTCAGGAGTATGGGGAGGAGGTCATCAAGGACATGTATTTCAACAGGACGAAGAACTGGGCAGTGATCACACTGTCCAGCGACAACACAAAGAACATGCTGCAAGACCAAGGCATCAAGGTCTGCGGCACACTTATACACTCATAAAATATTGAAGAACAACACAACATCAGACCCACAAAAATGCCACCAGTGCTACAAGACCGGGCACAACACCAACACATGCTCAGCAGACCTAATCTGTTCAAAGTGCAGTGTAGTGGGGCACCACTACACGACCTGCACCTCAACTACAGCCCTCTTCACAAACTGTGGCGGCGACCATGTCGCCGTCAACCCAAGATGCCCTTACCTAAGTAAGGCCCGCCATGACGCCGTAGCGGCTATACGGCGTCCACAACAAATACACACAGCCCCACACTCCACCCCCGCCCCTCACCAGAACATTCGCTGCAGCTGCCGGTGCAACGCTGTCCACTCCCCCTGCCCCATCCCAGATACACCCCCCCCGTAGCGCCTACACCTCACCCACACATTCCATCCCCCCCCCCCAGCATACTACACTCAGAGACCCCTATTACTACCAACACCCACGCATCACACAGCCACCCCCACCCCACACCACACACTCACTTCCACCCCACATCACACAACGGACGAAACTACACCTGGCCACCCTGCTCTCAGCGGTGGCAAAAGACATGTCGAGGGGCTACCCCCGACTCTATGCCAAGATATTCAACACACTATTCGCCTCCAACGGCATAGAGCAAATCACCTTTCCTGGGAAGGTGTTCGCTCTAATAGACGAGCACACAAGTAGACCCGCACTTCTCCCCACCCCGGTGGGTACAATCACCTCCCCACTGGGACCCACCGGCCCCCACTTTCATCACGCCCTCACCACCGCCTGTCCTGTCCTTGCGCCTTCCTTACCCACTGCTCCCGTCTCTCTCCCAACCCCTTCTCCTGCCCGCACTCCTTCCACCTCTCTATCAAAACCCCGCCCTACCTCAAAATCCCCCCTTTGGCAACCCTTACTCCTCCCCCCCACTGCCACCACCTCTCTTCCACCCATCACCGCCCCCTCTTCCACAGCCTCCAACCCTGCTCCCACTGTCACTTCAACCACCACTCCTCCTCAGATCACTACACCCCGTGCCAATCCCCAAAACCCTACCCCAAAGCCCCTCCCCGCACACACAAGCACAGGACAAAAAAAAAAAATCTCCTGCCGTTTCCACTCTTCCTCCTTCCGCTCCTCCTCCTTCCACTCCTTCTCCTCCGACTCCTTCTCCCTCCACTCCTCCACTCTACCCCGACACCCCTCCTCTCATAACCTGTACCTCTCCAACTATCTCTAGCCCCTCATCTCCCATCTCTACGCCACCCACCTCCACCGCAAACTCCCCCACCAAGACTCTACCCCCTCCAAGGCCACTACCTCGACATCTCCGCCCACATAACACACTCCTCCCTCCCCATCTCCGCCCACATAACACACTCTTCCCTCCCCATCTCCGCCCACATAACACACTCCTCCCTCCCCATCTCCGCCCACATAACACACTCCTCCCTCCACTACGGCTCCCCCACCCAACAACACCTCTGTGAACCCCACAAAACAACAACCAACATGTGTTAAGGTAGGGTGGGGGGGGGGCTTCCTTATATTTATTTCTTGACTTAAGATGCCCCTTGAAAAATATTTTATCTTCCCGTAATCTGACTCTTAGTATTATTGTAGGCTGAAATTCTTTCTTCTTTAAGTTGGGTTGGCTGGGTTAATGTTTGATCTTCCTTTTCTTGATGTATCTTCCTTTTAACGACGATGAGATGATTCCTTCCAATTCTGATGACGTGATGACTTCTTCTGCTTCATGATGACGTGATGATTTCTTGAGACGAGTTAGGCCTTGAAGTCGTTTTCTTTCCGTTTTCCTTGACATCGGTTTTCTCTTGAGTTGATTTCTTGAGCTGTCCATAAAGCGTTTTTCCGTTTTCTTCTGGGATTTTCTCCGTAAAAATTATGGACTGTCTGGGATCGATTCCGGGTCTCTTTATCCAGAGGATAGCACTCTACCGTCGCGCTACGGCGTAGTCCGTTTTGACTTGGTAATTTAATGGGCTATTTATATTGTCGCTTTTGGAAGGAATTTTGTTCTCTTTTACATCTTCGCACCCCTACACAGGTCCCTTTCTAGAACGCGGAGCGAATTTGAGGATTGGGGAGTGACTAGTCGTGGATGTCTTAATCGAGGATTACTAGTAGCTCTCCTTCCTACAACCTCCGAGTCTGCGGGATGAGTGAAGTTAATTGAGTAGGATTGAGGAGAGCGTGGCGAAGTCTCTTAATCATTGAGTAATATAACATCTCCTTCCCGGATCTTCTGAAGTTCCCTGCAGCACCTTTTCTTAATCTCTAGTAGGAGAGCAGGTGCAGTTGTAACCACGATCAGAAGATTGTTCGTCCTTTTGAGGGTCACCAGTTATGGGGGGGATATACATATTTATATTTGTTTATTTCTTGACTGAAGATGCCCCTCGAAACATTGTCTTCTTGAATCTGACTCTATGTATTCTTGTAAGTTGAGATTCTATCTTCTTTAAGTTGGCTGGGATAATTCTTGATCTACTTTTCTTTATGTATCTTCCTTTTAACGACGATGTGATGCTTCCTTCTAATTCTGATGACGTGATAACTTCTTGATCCTTCTTGACGATTTTTGATGGGATGAGATGAGTTGAAACGAGTTAGCCCTTGAAAGTCCATTTTCTCGAGTTCCGTTTTCTTTGAGCGCCGTTTTCTCTTGAGTTGATTTCTTGAGTTGTCCTTAAAGCGTTTTTCGTTGTCTCCGTTTTCTTCGAGAATTTTCTTTGCAAAAATTGTGGACTTGGGGGTTCGATCGTGGGTCTTTTGAATCCTGTGCCTATCACTCTCCAATTACGTTACGGCGAAGTCCACAATGACTTTGTAATTTAATGGGCTATTTATATTCTCGTTTTTTGAAGGATTTTTTTTTCTCTTATACATCTTCGCCCCCCTACAAAGGTACTCGCTCCTCATGCCTCCTGGGCAATTACCAAGGAGAAGGGGGTGGTACCAGGCAAGTCAGCCTCCCGCGCACGCCACCCGCGGCAATACGTCGACTTAGCCTAATACAACTAAACGTACACAACTGGCACGGTATTCGCCATACGGTCGCCAACTGGGTGCTCAACAAACAAAGACCCGACATAGTACTCCTGAACTCCACCAGCCTACATCCTCCCAACAATTGACTTCGCATTGCAGCCTATCACACATACCTATCTCCACAGGCGCGGCATCTAGGATCTGCGATCCTAGTAAAGCGCAAAACATACACCACTCCCTCATAGATACACATGACACCTCCTTTCTAGCCTGCAAGATAGAACCAAGCTCCGGTCCCATAATAGTGGCCACTCACTACAGACCACCACGAATACGGCTAAACTTAGAAGTCCCACTCCGGGCCCTATCAAATTACAACCTTCCTATCTTCTTCCCGGGGGACCTCAATGCTTTTCACCCGACACTCCTTTCTAACAAGACAAACGATGCGGGAAGTTATTTGGCTTGTGCCTTGCGGCGCTACCGCTGCGAGCATATCGGCCCAGCCTTCCCCACGTTCTTCGGTCCGCACGGAGGCACCACATCCCTGGACGTGGTCTTCCGCAACGACCATGCCACACGCTTCTACACTCACATGTCACCCGGTCCCCACGTACTATCTGACCACATACCGATATGCCTTCTCATATCCACATCTCCCATACTCATCCCCACATCACTTCTATACGACTACAAATCATGAACTGGGAAGAATTCAGGAGTCACATATCCACAAATACACCACATAACCTCGACCTGGAGGACATCAATCTAGGACTAATAGACCACCACTAGTGCTCACTTCTAGACACCATCACCACCGCACGAAACCTACTCACCACAAAAAACTACACCTGCATAAAACACTTCACATTCTCAATACACACTCAGAGACTCACCACACAGTACAATAACCACTACACCAGAGGCCCACGACAACACAACATAAATCAACTACGTGCCCGCATCCTACAGTGCGTGCAGCTAGACAGGAACCGGAAGTGGCGAAAGGTCGTCCGCATCGCGGACGACACCCGTTGCACGGACCCTTCCTTCTTCCGGTGGCACGTAAAAAGGAGGCTTGGCACTAACCCACGCAAACCAATCACACTCCAAATAAACAACCACACACTCACAGACACTAACGAAATCATCGACGCATTTAGGTCCCACTGGGACACAGTACACACACACAACCCACTAAAACCACAAGCGCAGGAGCACTTCCAGGAAATCCAGGAGTGGTGTCGGGCTCACGCTCACGAGCTAAGGCCTGCCCCCCCTGATACGAATGGAGGTGCTCGACTACACGTCCACACTAACCACTCCAATCACCGTCGAGGAAACAAAACACTACGTTAAAACGACACCAAAACGCGCCCCCGGCCCCTCCGGCCTACCAGCCACACTCATAGACAACCTCCCCGCAGACATATACCCCACACTCACACACCTATTCAACGCTTCACTAGCCTCAGGCCACTTGCCCAAAATATTCAAAGTCTCTCACAACATACTCCTACATAAACAGCACAAAGACCCGAAACACCCAAACAACTACAGGCCTATTGCTCTATTAGAGCACCTAGGCAAAATACTTAAACGTATGGTTAACTGCCGCCTACAGGAGTTCCTGGAAGAGGGGGACTGGTTCTTCCTCCATCAATACGGGTTCAGGAGAGGCAGGCCCACTCAGGCGGCCGTGACCATCGTTCACGACAGAATACAAAAGAAACGACAGATACACCAAAAGACTGTCCGTCAGTAAGGACGTAGAAAAGGCCTTCGATAAGGTGTGGCACGAGGGACTCCGTTGGAAACTCGCCAACAACACGGAGTTACCTCTCTGTACCAGAAGGCTCCTCTCGCACTACCTCACTGAACAGAGCTGCCACATTAGATATAACAACACCTTATCACGATCTTTCACACTCTACATCATGTTCACAAACGACACCCCACGCCCACCAGAAAACTGCGTTCACACTTACATAGTGGCTTACGCCGATGACGAGACCATTCTCGTCAGCGGCCGGGCTCCAGAAGAAATCGCGCTCTACGCACAAAGAATACTAGACGTGAGGACAGATTACGAGGATAAATGTGTTAGGGTGCGAAGATGTATCAGAGAGAGAGAAAAAAAAAACTTACTTCCAAAGCGAGAATATAAATAGCCCATTAAAAATTACCAAGTCACTCCGGGGTCACCAGTTATGGGGGGAGGGGGGGCATATATGTATTTATTTCTTGACTGAAGTGCCCCTAGAAACATTTGGTGCCATGTATCCGACTCTTAGTATTCTTATTGTCTGTGGCTCTTTCTTCTTTAAGTTGATCTTATCTTCGTAATTCTTGTAGATGTAATCTTCATATTAATTTGATGCGATGAGATGAGATGAGTTAGCCCTTGAAAGTCGATTTCCTTGAGTTCCGTTTTCTCTTGAGTTGTCCTTAAAGCGTTTTTCGTGGTCTTCGTTTTCTTCGAGAATTTTCTTTGTAAAAATTGTGGACTTTGGGGTTCGATCGGGGGTCTTTCGCATCCCGAGGCAAGCACTCTACCAATACGCCACTGCGTAGTCCGTGCTGACTCGGTATTTTTTAATAGGCTATTTATATTCTCGCTTTGGAAGGAAGTTTCTCTCTCTCTCTCTATGATACATCTTCGCACCCCTACAAATGGCTGATTGCCACGAATCCTCAGAAGACACAGATGACACTCTACGGCGTTAGAGACCACTTCATGCACAACCTACAAATCTACTCACACACACCAGACATGAACCACCAAAACCCAACAAGGCTCGAATACACTCAATGCACCAAAATCCTGGGGGTAACTTTTGACAAGACCCTCAGGTTCAACTTACACCAAAACATAATACAAGCAAGAGCCTCACGTACAAACACATCGCTGGGTAGGTTCTACCCTGCGAGCAAAAAACTAAAACTACACTTATACAAAGCACTCGTGCGTCCCATTCTCACCTACGCCACACTGTTGCTCGTAGCTGGGAGCGACACGTGGAAGCGAAAGGCTCAGCGCATTCAGAACTCTGCTCTGAAGCCCGCTTGCCGTTCGCCGCGGTACTCGAGAATGGACGCACTACATAACAACAATAAACTAGCTCCTCTCAACACTTACGCTCACACCAGACTCACAAAACAACTCGAAAAACTCACCCCGGCCCCTCTATACACCTGGCTACACGTAAGAAGGTACGCGATTTTCCGCGGCCCACGAACACCCGCCGCCCGTACCGATCTTCGCAAAAACCAGTAGGCATCATGAATAACGCGTTTCCAGCTGAGCAGTCATCCTCTCCCTCCTGACCTGCCTCCAACCCTCGTCCAGTCCCAAACCACATAACCAACGCTCCCACAACAACACAACGCATCGGTGTATAGATACGACCTATTAACTTTCGCTGTCTTTTCGTAAATGTTTTCCGCAACTCTCCTCTCTGACTACCTGACCGCCTGTATCACCTACAGCGGTCCCTCTCTGTTCTTTCTGTATACACAACTAACTAACTACATTAGTCAGATCATTATCTATGAATAGAGTAAAGATCGCACATCCGAGTTGACATGTCTAATCTTGGCAAGGTGCAGGGGAGCAGAAGCTTCCTTAGTGCTTTCTGGGGAGATTCCTTGAAACCTCCGAAGATGCTCTCACGACCACCTATGAGCCGTTTGCTTCCTGTGTGTCCAACGACTCTATAGGTGCATGTGGCTGCTTCGCTTTACAGGAAATGTTAACGTGGAGCCGGCGTGAGGGAGCCCCGGATTTAGCTGAGAGTGAGAAAAAGAGGAAGCTTTTTCATGTATTTGTTGATTTGGAACAGGCATTTGATAGAGTTCTGAGGAAAGCGTTCGTTTGGGCATTACGAAGCCAGCATGTACCAGAGGCTGATTAAAAATGTAATGGAATTGTATGTTGGAATGAAATTAAGAGTGTGTGTAGCAGGAGGTTTGTTGGAGAGATTCAGCATTGAAGTATGAGTACACCAAGGTTCAGCACTGAGTCCACTATTGTTCATACTGGTCATGGAGGAAGCAACTAGATAGTGCAGGCGAGGTGATCCATGGGAACACTTGTGTGCTGATGACTTAGTTTTAACAGGAGAGAGTAAAGAAGAAGTGGAACGAATGTTTGTAGAATGTAAGCAGGCAATGGAGGGAGCAGGATTGAGAGTTAACATCGGTAAGACTAAGATAATGATAACGAGAGGCAGGTGAGGTGGTGCAGTCAGGGAGGTACCCTTGTGCAGTTTGTGGAAAGGGAGTTGGAGTTAACTCCATTATGTGCACTGAATCTTTCAAGTGGGTGCATAGGAGGTGTTCAAGCCTGAGGAACATTAATCGAGTTCAAAATTTTGTTTGTTCAAAGTGTGTTAGGAGGAGAAACGCTGTCCCTGGAGTGAAGAACACCATTCATGTTGATGGACAGGTTGTGGAGGAGGTTGAACATTTTTCTTATTTGGGTGATGCACTGGATGGTGAGGGAGGTGTGGAGAGAGCAGTTTGTGGCAGAGAGTCAGCAGCGTGGAGGGGCTGGATTACTTATCAACAGGGGATCCCACTTAGGAACTATGGAAGAGTTTATGATGTATGTGTCAAACCAGTCTTACTTTATGGATCAGAGACTTGGGGACTCGCACAGAGGTTGGAAAAAGTGCTGATGAGCTGTGATAAGAGTGTGTTGAGATACATGGCTGGTGTAACATGTAGTTTGAAGTGAAGAGGTAGCTAGAAAGTGTGGTGTTGATGAGATGGATTTAGTTCTGAGGAGAAGAAAATTGAGATAGTTTGGGCATGTGAAGCGAAGAGATGAAGAAGAGGCACTTGGTAGGGTGAGAGAGTTGGAGGTGGATGGAAGAAGGCCTAGAGATAGACCCAAGAAAATATGGAAGAAGAATATAGAGGAAGACATGTTAGGAGTGCAAGAAGACAAGACATATAATGGAGAAAGCTAGAAGCAAATCATCAAATGTCTAACCCTAAGAAATCAAAATTGAGAAAATCTGAGACAAAAAGGATTAAGTAAATAATATTTTGGACTCAAAACTTTGTATAATGGATAATTTAGAGGGTTTAGAATGGCTTAAACTAATTTACATTATTTCTTATGGGAAAATCTGATTCAAAATTCAAGCAGCTTTCACAAACAGATTGAGTTTGGAAAAATACATTCGCTGGATTTTTCTGCCTTTGTCTATAGGGTCAAAGGCAGTATTTCGAGTATACTGAATAAATTATTTCTCTCCTAAAATGACCAGCTAAAACTATCTACACTATTAGAGGGTACATTAGACCATCCATCATGAAGAAATTCGTGGTAGAATGCATCCCAAACACCTGGTTGGAGTACCTGAATTCCTGAGGCCCCTTCCACCTTCAGTCTGATCTGTAATTGGTACAAGGCCCTGCTTGGTCAGCTTGTTAAGCTTATGCACATTAGACAGAAAAAATTAGTTCAGAACTACTTAGAATATATTATACTATTTAATTGGCACCATAGAAATGTGATTCTTAATCCCTTAACTATACTTTTATTGACAGTTTGCATGAATCTATAAGATTTTAAAAAAATATATCGGTACTATTTAAATAAAAAGGTGTTTAATTTTTGAATATAAATGCCAATTTACCTATTTGGTCGCAGCTCCCAAATAAAAACATTATTTGGTTTCCTGAAATTCCAACCATTCAACAGTTTGACAGGTAAATCAAAATATATAATTTTGCTTATTACTTTCTTAAAAAAAGCCTTACTGACTCTCTTGACAGTTGCCTGTGACTAACATAATAAATAAAGGGAGGTCAAGGACCCCAAGGTCTCATCGGCACACTTGTGGATGCGGCGCCATCTGATGGGCATTTCTCTCAACCTTATTTAGTTGTCTGCTTGATCTTCCCAGTTGGGGGGGGGGGGGATGCTTGCGTATGTTACCTGTCCTGGTACTGGGATAAGCAGGGTCGCTACCATTCATGCACTCAATTGTTGACTAGTAGACTTCTTGGAGGAGGTAGGCCTCCTCAATTGTATTCAGCTTTTTAGGTGTTGGGTGCCTGAGCATCTTGCCTTTTCCCTTTCTTTTTTTGCATGCTACTGTTTTGCACTATTTCTCTTTCTTTCTCTTTTTATATATCCTAAGGATAAGCTAAACATTAATTTTGGCAGTTTATGCCCCTCACGGCAGTTGCCAGGTGAGACCTCTTAAATAAAAAGCCTTTAAATTATTAGTGGGTAAGAGGATGTGGTATAAAAATTCCTTGGAGGTTCCTAGCTCGGGGAGATACTAGGTTTGATGGAGTAACGCTTTGGGCAAAATATAGTTACTGTGCCTGGTAGCTTAGTGGTAAAGCATCTGACTGGCAATCAGCAGACCTGGGTTTGAGGCTCGACCAGGAATTTTCAAAAACATTTTTCCCCTGGTGTTATTTCTATCTTCTCAGTAAAGGATCGCATTCACTGTGCCGCCCTCTGCTCTCTTTGATTGATTCTGGTTTCTTCTAATGTCCCTTTCTCTTGCCTTAAAAAACCCCTCCTGTTTCTTTTCTCATTTGCTCATTCACGTCCATTTCTTCTTTCTCTTGTAATATATATATATATATATATATATATGCTGCTAACACAGGGGTAGCTGCTATAAAATTCCCACATCCTCCTTTCACTCTAACCTAGTCTTCCATGAGTCTCACATAAGGCCTAGCACCATTTAATTGTGGTACTGTTAATGGCAACCTACAGCACTGGTTGTTGGATCTCCCAAATGTTCAGATGGAGCAGAGATTCTATCTGCTGCTGAGGAGCAATGCATTAATAACAACACATCTTTGCAAAATGATCATTTAACTAAAGATATCTTATTTAATTTTAAGCTTATTACTCTTCAATGGCAATTCGTCTCTTGAATCAAGAAGAAGCTATTAATATTGATTTGGAGTTATTCAACTCCTATCAATTCAGTGTTGACCAGTTGATGGAACTCGCTGGCCTGAGCTGTGCACATGCTATAAAGAAGGTGAATATATCAGCATTTGATTTTTTTTTTCATCTATTGCCTAAGAACAAGGTTCAAATTGTCCATTTTATTCCTGGACACTGTTGATTGTGGTCCCTTGTCATGAATCTTTTAACAATATTGGTTTCATTTGCATACCCACAGACTAGTCTTCCTCATATATCCTAAACTATCGCATCACAACCTATTCTTACCTTTTTCTTCAATTCTATTCTACACCCACAACAAAATGTACTCCCTGCAAGTAGGGTTGGCAAAAAAACCCAAATTTGGAAAAAGCCCAATAAAGTACAGGTTTTTTCCAAAAAAAAATGCTACAAGCATTAGATTAACATAGAAAAATAATAGCTATCTATATTTTTATGTATTAATAATTACTTAGTTTGATAATTATATTATAGTAATGACAGATCACAGTAACATCACTGATTGAGAATTATGGGTACCCATGATAGCCTTAACCTGTAGATAGAGAGATGAATTATTATGAGTCAGTATCAGATAAGTAACCTTAATTTGATACATATTTGTTTAAATTATAAATATAAATATGAAATTTGAATAAAATAATGATAAGGAGGTTTCATTTCTTGAAAAAAAAGTAATTTTGAAAAAAAACAAAACCAAACCCGGGTTTTTTCACACTTCACTTGAAAAAGCAAAAAAAATCTGGGAATAAACCCCATGTTTTTAGGGCTTGTTTTTTTTTTTATTTGCCCACCCTGCCTGCAAGGGGGTGAATTGTGTATGTGTAACACGAGTAATGGACCTGCTACAACAAATGTGGAGGACCTTGCATACCCAGTTTCCCCAAGAGGCACTCTCTCTCTCTCTCCCAGCAAATGGTGAAAGAAGGTCGTAAAATTTCTAAAGAGAGAAAATATAATTCATCTCAAAATAAGACTACTACCATATTTGAGTCACTGATGCCATATTTTAGTCACTGTTGGCATATTTGAGTCACTGCTGCAATCCTTTTGTTCCTTAAAATATTTTAAATGTTTAAAGCCGTCTATCCTTGACATTTAATTGCTTCATTCTATCTTGCCCTGACATTGCCTTTTATTTTTGCCTTGGGTAACTCATATTTTGAATAGTTCCAAGCACAAAAATTAGTAAATTTGAAATTACTTTTCTGAATAAAAACGACGCCTCTTGCAAATAAAGCATACATTTGAAAGGCAAACACCTCCTTTGAAAATAAAATGCCCATCTGTCTGAGAAGAGGAAAATAACCAATCATTAATTCCAACTTTAGAGTTAAAACCTCATAAAAACTCTCAAGATAACTCGCTGCAGTTCACATTATATGTGGTAAGAATTTCTAATGGCCAAATAAAAACTATGTGGATACATGAAGGAACCAACCTCATCATTTGTTAGGAACAAAAAAGAAGTGGAACTGAGCTGAGTATGTGTCAAAAGGAGAACTGAGCTGGACATGTGCCAAAAGTGGAGCTGAGATGGGCATGTGACAGGATTTCAATTAAAAATGACCCTAAGGGAGAGATTATTAACAAGATTGAGAGATGAACCTTAAAAAATACACCAACTATAAAGAAAATTGCGCAAGATTGATAAAACAGAAGAATAAAGGGGCTCCATTGGTGGTCACCCCTTACCTGTTAAAAAAAAGAAGGGCATTAGGGAGAGGCATACATATGGAATGATGATGAATTATAACTGGTTGATGATGTTGCTTTGTTCCCCAGGAGTGGATTACCACTGCTCCCTACCACAATTCAAATGGTCCTCGACTTCTGTGAGACTCTCCTGAAGGAGCAGATAAGAGGGTGGTTTTGGCATGCTATGGGAGTTTTATAGCAACCCCCTGTGGTAGAGTCCATGCAACAGTGAGGAAGTAGTTCAATTGTATCCAAGTGGGGTGATCTCACCCTAGGATTGTGTCCAGGTAAGGGTGATTGCATCATATCCACTTGGAAATGATTGACCACTCTTACTCTTGCGCTCCAGAGTGGCTAGAGTTTAAACAAGAGGGCAAGTCCCTATAATGACCTGCTGCGTTTTGTGATAAGAGGAAAATGGTTATTGGTTTCCCATGGTTCAAATCACTTACAAGTGCCTTTGAATGGCTAAATGAGGCTTCTGCCACTAGA
Organism: Ceratothoa steindachneri; assembly: GCA_963969495.1. Classification (NCBI taxonomy): domain Eukaryota; kingdom Metazoa; phylum Arthropoda; class Malacostraca; order Isopoda; family Cymothoidae; genus Ceratothoa; species Ceratothoa steindachneri. Next base: position 110,754,106 of record OZ018334.1, on the reverse strand, counting down.
TGGCGCCACCCAGCGCCAAATCTGATGGCAGATTTGAAATCTTTAGGGTGAATAACCATATGTCCCATGGTCATTTGGATCATTTCATGGCTCTAAATGGGTACAATTGAACTTTACTCTTTTAAAAAAAGACCAGGGTTGGCAAATCAAAAAACCTGGGTTTTATTACCATTTTTTAGGGGGGCTTTTTTTTCAAGTGAAATTTGAAAAAACTGAGTTTTTTTTTTCAAAATTACACAATTTTTTTTTCAAGAAGTGAATGCTACTTATCATTATTTTATTCAAAATGCATATTGATGTTTAGAATTTAAACAAATGTGTATCAAATTAAGGTTCTCTGATACTGACTCATAATTCCTCTCCTTCTACAGGCCGTGGCTATCATGGGTACCCACAATTCTCGATCAGTGATCCGTTACTGTGATCTGTTCTTACCTTAATATAATTATTAATATTATTAAAATAAGATTGCTATTCTTTTTCTTAGAGATAGCTATTCTTTTTCTATGTTATTCTAATGCTTGTAGTGTTTATTTTTAAAAAAATACGAGATTTGAAAACCCCCAGAATAAAACGTCGGTTTTATTGGTCTTTTTCAAATATTTTTTTGTCAACCCTGTTCTTAACCTGGCGCTTCGCTGCAGGTAGAAGCCTTTTTCTTTTTTCCATCGCTTCATACAGTCTTCATCAGAGACAAGCAAGAACGCACTCTCCATCTACGAGATATCCCTTTTTTGCAAGAAGCAGCCAAGCTTTAGGTCAGATTTCATCATGCATCATAACATCGACTAGTCTTCAGGCTAACATGAGGAGCTCCATTGTAATGGCAGTGCTACATCCAAATCATTCACTAGTCACTACATGGTTGCCCTTCTTCCCAGTGACTAAACATCCCCATAGTATTTTATATATAGTCCATTAATTTTTTTCTTCTGCATCATTTAGAAAATTATGATTTTTCTTTAATAGCTTAATAACAATTATATCAAGTTTCAAATTAACACTAGTGGTCTACCTTACGAATCCTAGTTTTCTTGAATTGCCTACAAATCCATTCCTAAGATAGTTTAATTTTGTTAAGTTTACTGGTCTTTTCCAGGAATATTCTGTTGAGATAGAGAAAAAGGTTCTTATATGTGCTGGACCAGGAAACAATGGAGGCGATGGATTGGTTTGCAGCAGGCATCTCAAGCTTCTTGGGTATAATCCAGTGGTATATTATCCCAAACCAACTGACAAACCTCTTTTCAATAACCTCGTTAATCAATGCAAAATGTATGAAATTCCATTTATAAATGAATTGCCACCTCAAGATCAACTTAGTAGGTGAGAATAATGGAACAGATATATTTGATTCTTATTTCTTAAATTTTTAATTTAAATTAGTTATCTCTTTTTATCTTTCATCTACTTTCTACCCTACAAAGGGTGTCACTGCTAATAAGGGTAGCCATGTTGCAGGTGACTGCTTTTTTAAAAACTTTTTTGGAAAGTCAAATTATAGGTTAATCAACTATAAAATAATATTACATAATTTCATGGATAACAAAAGCTGCAAGTGCTTATCATAGGTCATCCACATCTGTCAAAACCCTCCCACAAACTGCATCCATAGGATTATGTCAGATCACAACATAACATAATTTCACGGATGATAAAAGCTACAAGGGCTTATCAAAGGTCATCCGCATCTTCTTGTGGCATTATTTGTTCTTACGTTAGTGATACCTCGAGCCCAATGAAAGTTTTTTAACTCGGCTCTTGTAATATAAGGATGATATTCACTGTATAAACTTGCTTTTATTTTCCTCAAATAGCCTGATTTTGTGTAGAAATATATTCTTTTCACTTCAGTACATGTATAGCTTGACTCTTGCTGTAAAGTCTATCAGTCCTTTACTGATTTTCTACCTACGTTTTCGCAACTATCACATAATTAGGAGGTTAGGTAGACTCCTGAGAATTTATATAAACTAATGAAGTTATGTTAATTACACAGAAAATAATGGATGTAAACAAATACAATAGAGTTACAATTATGGCAATAAGGGATGCCAATCTTAATACTGAGGCAAGGAGTGTTATTCTTTGTTTATTTAGGCTTGTAATTTAATATTGAAGTGATGCCCTGATCATTCAGCCTTAAGATAATGACATTCTTATAAGTGTTTATGTTTACCCTTTAATCATTTGTTTATTTAGTTCTGTAATTTAATATTGAAGTGATCCTGATCACTTAGCCTTAAGACAATGCTTTATAAGTGTTTATTTTGGCCCTCTAATCATTTGTTTATGTAATCTTGGGTGGATGAGCTAAATGATAGCCAACAGCCATTTAGCAACGCTATCGCTTTTGCCATGATGGGTGATATTTGGGTGGTGCCATAGCCTTTGTGCCAAGGTCTTCCAGTACCCTTGTTTCATCTATTCTTGCTGTTATGGTGCTATACAGCATTCTTTACTTCTTTCCTGTTCTGTCTTACAATCTCCTGTTTTTTCTTCAAGGTGCTTTTAGCAGGCTGATGAAGAAGACTAGATTGTGTGGTGGATTTTCCAGGTGGTTGTCCTTCTATTTGCTTCTCTTTTTCTTTTTTTGTTGAAAATCCACTGCTACTGTTTCCCTTTGGATATGGCATCCTTAAGGGTTATTTGTTTGCCTTGCTCAGATGTGATGGCTCCATCTGTGTCAACTTTTTATTTCCATCTCATTTACCTTCTTTATGGGAATGAATTCTTTTCATCAAACATTAATTTTACTTTTACTCGTCATATTGGTTGGTGATGTTGAGTTGAATCCTGGTCCACAGAGGCAGCTTGCTAAGATTTGCTGTATACTATATTCGAATATCCGTGGATTTCATAAGAATCTCATAGATCTTACGATGGCTGCTACCAATTATGACATAATTTTCTGTTCTGAAACTCTGGTTTCCAACCATAGAAATACTTCAGAGCTGCTTATACCAAATTTTAATAGTCCTGCCTTTATACGAAGGGACTCTTTTCCTCGAGCCTGTGGTATGTGTGTTTACATTAGATCTGGTTATAGTGCACAGCACTTAACCAGATTTTGCTGTCACTGACATGAGATGCAACTTGTAAAAGTCTCCAGCAAATATCATAACCATTACATTTTGGGACTTTATAGAAACCCTGATGACTTGTATGCCTGCCTGCTTACTGCCATGTCCTCAATACGCTGTTGATGTAAAAGTATTCTTCATCTTTGTTGGAGACTTAAACGCTCATCATCAAGATTGGTTGGGTTCTCTATCACCAATAAATCAAAATGGTGTTGCAGCTCTGGATTTCTCTAACTTGTCTGGTTGTGAACAGCTGATTCAGGGTCCTACACACAATTCTGGGAACTGCTTGGAAATTGTCTTGACTGACATACCAGGAGTTGTTGAGGCTTCTGTTCTTGCTCCCATAGGTACCTCTGATCATAATGCCAGCCATTGCAAAATTTATTTCACCATCTCCCGTCAGGTATATCTCAAATCTAGAGTCAATTGGGACAATGTATGCATGGAAGTTGACTGTATTCAGTGGAATACTATTTTTAATTCTAGTGACCCAGTATTAGCTCCGAATACTTGTCTTCTTAATATTATACATGGAAGGGTTCCATTCAAAATAATTAAATCCTGTGTCAAAGATAAAGCTTCATTTGACGATGATTGCAAGTGTACCTTTGATGACAAACAGGCTGCTTACCACTTGTGGAGATGCAATCAAAGCCAGTTGCTTTGGGATAATTTTGTTGCCCTTATAGCTGAGGCTCAGAGAATTTATAATGCTGATGAAGCTGCATATAATTCTCATTTACAGGATGTTCTTGCTGGAGCTACTCAGCCACACAAATGGTTGGGCTCCCTTATGCCTTCATTGTTTGGTGTGGACTCTAGTATGCTTCCACTACGTGAACCTGATGGGTCCATGTATTTTGAACCCTTAAATAAAGCTAATTTGCTCTCTAATACCTTTATAAACAAACAGAAAGATCAGGAGTTGTCGCTTTCCTTGACTCTTTTCCCCTTTCCTCAGTTAAAATCATTTGCCTTTAAATCAATTGAGCTTAAAAAGTATCTTCTTGATCTAGATACTTATGGTGGGACACACCCGGATGGCTTTTCCTCCCTTTTCTTCAAGAAGATCGCCCCCATTTTGGCACCTAAATTGGCTGTTATTTTTAGGTTGATTCTGAAGACCTGTTCTTTTCCTTCTTGTTGGGGTAAACCCAACATTATTCCCATTCCAAAGGGAGCATCGGCTTCAATTTTATCATCTGAATACTGTCCCATCTCAATCACACCTATCTTATCTAAGATGTTTGAGAGGCTGCTTGCTAAACGATTGACCCTAAATTGTGGCAAAATTGGTGTGATACCTGATTCACAATTTGGGTTCCGCAAGAGTTTGGGAACTTGCCATGCACTCCTAACACTGACCCATGACCTTCAGTCCTCTTTGGACCATGGGCATGAGTCGCGTGTTGTAGCTATTGATTTCAGCTCAACTTTAAACATTGTTAATCATAAGGCTCTAATTTATAAACTGCAAATTTATGGTATTGTGTAAGCCTTCTTAATATTTTTAAGAATCTTTTGACAAATAGATCCCAGCGTGTTTCTGTTGATGGGATCTATTCTGCTTCTGTGTCTGTGGTCTCAGGCGTTCCACAAGGGAGCGTTCTTGGTCCCTTATTTTTTATAATTTTCACCTCTGACTTGGGCATTAACGTTGAAAATAAACTGATATTGTATGCTGATGACACAACTTTGTACTCCTCAATTCAGTGTCCATGTAACAGAGGAGAAGTTGCAGCATCTCTAAATAGGGATTTAGCCAAGATTACCTCTTGGTGTCAACTTTGGGGCATGAAACGTAATGCTAACAAGATACATTCTATTACCATTAGTAGATCCTGTACACTGGATCCAGCTCATTCCAGTTTGTACATATCAGGTAGACTTATGAGGAAGTGGATGATTTATATCTTCTTGGAATAATTCTTGACTCAAACTAACTTGTGAGAAGCATATTTGTTTCTTGTCCTCAATTTCACAGAAGACTGAATTACTTCATAAGTGTTACAGAACTTTTGTTTGTGACTCTACAGTTATTAAGTCTTTTTATGGCTTAATTCTGCCTCATTTTGAGTATTGTGCTCCTGTGTGGATGTTTGCTGCTAATTGCAATCTCACAAGTTGTTGGACAGAGCATTGAACTCAATTAAGTTATATCACCAGCTCTGTTCCTTGATTTGGATCATCAGTGTCTGGTTAGTGCTCTTAGCATTCTTTTCAAGGTATTTAATACTATTCAGCATGAGTTACATGCCACTCTGCCTGATTCTTTTAATCCAATTCGCGGGACAAGGTTTGCTCTTAATCTTAGTGACTTTGCTATGAATTTTATGAATGTTAGTATGACAAAGTTTTCAGTGTTTTATACCATCGTGAATTAAAATCTGGAATGCTTTACCCAGCGAGATTGTACACTCAAGGGATATTTGTTCATTTAAGTCCTGTGTGAATGCATTCTTGAAACAGTAGCCTTTTCTTATCGTCTAATATTTATTCATGGGGCTGCCTTTGCCTCTTTTCAGTACCATTTTGGTATTTTGTGTGGAATCAATTTAGCAGTTGTTTTTGCACCCTGGAGGGAGGCTTTGGTAGCTCTCAGAATAATAATAATAATAATCTGTCAAAATCCACCCACAAAATGCATCCATAGGATTGTGTCGAGATCATGCATCTACAATATACAATTAGAACCATCCACAGGAATGTGTCAAAAACAAAAAGCATCATCATCAAGACTTGTAAAATTCCAAATCAATCATAATATACCATAATAAAAAACTGCATCCACAGGAATGAGTCCAGAATACCAGCCCAAAGTTAACCCTCCCTTCCCATATAATCATCTAATCTTCATTTCAAAGTGCTTCAGGGAAGGTATTATTTTTGTTGCCCTCCTATGTACTGAGTCTAGCAGGTTGATCTCATGTCTAAAATGTGGTGACCATGTTTGTATACGGTACTCTAAATGTGGCCTAACATACGAGTTTTAGAGTTTAAGGATAACCTCTTTACTCTTGTAGCTAACATTCCTGTTAATGTATCCTAGCACCCTATTTGCTCTATTTCTTTGCCTCACTACACTGCTTTGAAAACTTCAGTGACCTATCTACTACTATGCCTAAGTCCTTCTCATCCTCAACTGAATTCAGCCAATGCCCATCCATTTCATAGCTAAATTCTCTATTAGATTTTCCCATGTTAAGAACTTTGCATTTTTTAAGGTTAAAAGTCATCAGTCACTTCTGAGCCCAAGCTAATAACTTATTTAAGTCACTCTGCACTTTAAAGCTACCCTCAACTTCTTTGACTGCAGCTCCCAATTTAGTGTCATCAGCAAAAATTGACACTTTGCTCTTTACAGCCTCTCCAAGATCATTTATATAAACTATGAATAATAAAGGGCCTAGAACGGATCCCTAAGCTATGCCACTGATAACATCCCTCCACTGTGACCTCACCCCATTCAGCACAACTCTGTTTCCTGTCTTTCAGCCATTCAGTTATCGAATTCAACACTTTACCACATATCCCATGCATTTTTAATTTATGAATTAGTCTTCTATGTGAAACCTTATCAAAAGCTTTGCTAAAATCTAGTTAAATTACATAAGCATTCTCCCTTATCTAATTGTTTAGTAACATAATCCATAAAATCTAATAAATTTGTTAAATACGATCTACCTCTTCACATCCTATGCTGAGCATCATCTATTAACCTACCACACTCTAGATGGTCAGAAATCCCCTTCTTAACTATTTTCTCAAGAATTTTACAAACGATAGAAGTTAAGCTTACCGGCCTAAAGTTATTTGGGTCCTCTTTACTTCCCTTTTTAAAAATTGGAACTACATTCGCTAATTTCCAATCATTAGGTATTTCTCCAAACTCTAGTGATCTAGTATATATCTTCTCAAGAGCTACTGCAATACTATCTACACCTTCTTTGAGTAACCTAGAATGAATGTTGTTTGGGACAGATGACTTACTTTGTCTCTGTAATCTCTGGTATGCCCTTTTCTTCTCAGAAAATTTCCTAGCTATCTCCTGATTCTACCACAATGGGGAACGGAAGGGGACCAGTCTCTGCAACTCCTCCCAACTGGCCTGGAGTCCGCGGCAATTCCTTTGAAGGAATACGCCCTCTAAGCCTAGCTCGGAGGAGATGCAGGGGTCCTCTTTGAAAAGAAGACCTTCAAGGGAATGGCCGTACACTTCCCGGAGGCAGAACTCCGAGCGCTGTTGGGCGGACTATTCGCTGAAAGGTGCTGTTGCCTTCGAGGACTTACCGGGGAAGGTTTGGCTCGCCATACAAGTCTTTTCCTCTCTCTGCCTCGAAACCTTAGGTGAGCGGGTCGGCTTCAAAGGTGCCTCTTATGTAGGATCCACTGTCTCCGAGTTACCTAGTCCAGCCTTGGGTGGGGGTTGTGTTGGGTCCAAAGTTCCTTTGTTGCTCTCCTCCTGTTGGGGGTCATCTTTAGGAACCCTGGAAGACAGCCTTACGACCACCTTCATGGGTGTTGCCTCCTGTGAGTCTAGTTGCTCGTTGGAGGCGGATAGCCATTTCACCTTATGTGAAACAGTCACATGACGAAGAGTGTAGGGGCAGGTTTTGAGGCCCCTCATCACACGCTCGACCTTGACCGTCCCATGGTCAGGCAGCCCTAAGGTGACGTCATCTATGGACTAGTCCACGAGTTCCTTCGCATAAACCACTCCTTGTTCATGGTAGCCCCGCGGGGGAAGGGGGAGCTACCTTGTGTAACCTCTGAGTGCAAATTAGGGAAGCCCTCAAGTGGTTTTAGCTCTACCTGAACTCCAATTGAACCCTCCTTAGACCAAGGCACCGTTTTTGGGGGGTTGGGGGATGTGATCCATCGGTGTTCCATGGTAACTCAAAGAGACCCCTCCCATGATCAAACCACTTATAGCCTCGGAATGTGCAGTGATCAATGCCCTGTGTAGACTTATTATGCCTGGCATTTCACCATTTTCTTTGCAAGCTTCTTCGCATCTATTTTCGGGAGCTATCCCCGACCAGCTTTCGTCCATTCAACTCTGGTTCTGCCCCTCCCTATTGGGGTGGATGACGTGATTTTTAACAAGTCCCCCCTCCCCTTCCTCATCTCTTTTAATACCACTCCTCTTTCTCATCTCTCCTTTCACCTAACTGTAAGGCGATGTTGGGTATAACGTGGGCACCCTTGCTGCAGATGACATCTGAGGATCGTCCCCCCCACCCCGCCGCCCCTAATTTCTGTAGGAGGATCTACATACAATTGTCCTTCACACATTTTTCACTAGCTCTAACTTGACCACTTTTTTTGAGGATCTATCCCTACAAACTTTCTGCCCTCGCTTTAAATTCAAGGGAGGGGGCACCATTGAGCCCTCCTTGAACACTCCTTGGTCTCTTCCGGACCCTCTTTGACATTGCCTTAGACCTTTCCCCTCAGTCCTATGCCATCATTTATCTTCCCCTCACACTACCCCATCTGAGTGAGTCGGATGCACCAACTAGCACCAATCAGCCATCATAATCCTCTATCAAAAAACACCTCCAGCCCCAGCCCCACCCTTAGATATGCTATCATCCCTCTTGGCTGCCTGGCAAATTTGATGTGACCTCCCAAATGCCGAGACAGCTTCAGGTCACTCTATCGTCTCCGAATCTGACACACTCATGGGACTGTCATTTAAAGGAGCACCCCCTCCCCCCCCCACTTACACCCAGTTTGGGGACGATTTGTATGCATGTTACTTATCCCAGTAGCCGGATCAGTGAGGTTGCTACCGCTTGTACCATCTATGCAGGACAGATTCGTGCACACAGACTTGTGGGGTATCTGATCTTTTTGCTCCATTTCCTTTGGCTCCCGTTAGTGTTGATCGCATGTTTCTGTGCCGAGGGGATGCAGGCCTCCCTTTGATACTGAAGAAGTGTGCTTCCTTGTTCTCTCTCTTTTTTTTTGCTTTTTGTGTGAATTTTAAAGTAGGCTAAAATTTTAATTACAGTGACTTATGTCCTTAATGGCAGTTGGCAGATGGCTACTCCCCCCCTGCCCCGTATATGTTAGATGGTTAATTAGATCATTTTCTTGTCATCAGCAATGTAAATATTATAAATTCATCTTTTGAAAAATGTTTATATTTCCCTGGCATTTCTAATGGTATTTTCTTTCTGTTTTCACAGGAATTATACTGTAATTGTGGATTCAATTTTTGGATTCAGCTTTAAACCACCTGTCAGACCGCTGTTTGTACCTATTTTGGAGACCCTGTGTTCGGTATGTTGTCTTTTTGAGAACGAATCCAATGGTCTGATATTTTGATGCCTGTATAGCACCCTTTTTTATCCTCTCTAGACAGATGTCCCTGTAGCCTGTATCGATGTTCCTTCTGGTTGGGATGTGGAAAATGGACCTCCAGACCAATTGGCCATCAATCCAGATATGTTAATATCTTTAACAGCTCCCAAATTATGTTCAAAGTATTTCAAAGGTAAAGTTTTGTTGTGTATTAATATTAAAAGGCTTTGTATGGAGGTTTTGAAGGTGACCTGCTTTAAGAGGGCGGCATGTCTACTAACCAGGCTGCCAGGCAGCCAAGAGGAGAGAGAGATTGGCGTTGTTGCATTACTCCCTTCGACCCACCCACTCCCGGAGATTAAGGGAGAAAAACCTCTAAGCCTTCAGCATTTGCTGTAGGCCTTGTTAATGTTGCAACAAGGCCACCCCTACTGTGAGACTGTCCTAGGGCACCAGGTTAGAGTGGAGAGAGGCCTTTGCATGCTACATGAATTGTATAGCACCCCCCTGTACTGGCAGTCCATGCAACAGCTTGGAAGTGGAAGTTCAATTGCCACTTAACCTCGTAGAAAACATCCGGATATAAACTCTGATTGCATCCAGGTGTGGTGGTCGTGTCACATCCACTTGGAAATGTCTGACACTCTACTCCACTTCTTCTTGTGCTCTACATGGTGGCTAGAGTTTAAAAACACACAGCCTTTCCCGCTGGGTAGTTCGCAAAGTGAGAAGTTGCAGAAGGAACATGACAGCTAAAGGACACGGTCACTGATGAGCTGCCCTTTGTGAAACAGCATCAAAATCAGCCTCTGAGGCATTAAGATTCATAGGTGCAGCCCCAGAGACACCCACTCCGAAGGCCATTCCATATCCAAGCATCTTCCCACACCAAACGACACACCAAGCGCTGGGGTGAGGACTTCCCTCATCACCCAACACCTCAAAAATGGGTCCTAACATACACATGCCCCTCCATAGAAACAAGGCCAAGCTTCGATCCATCAGGAGAGCTGCTTTTTTGAAAAAAAAATTTTTCCTTTCCATTTACTTAGGGGTCCCTCCTCTTACGCAAGAATTTGGGGTCCCTCCTCCTACGCAAGAATTTAGATGGCCTTAACTTTGTTAATATTTCTTTACATAAAAATATTGACCTAATCAATTTTAAAGAGGTAAATATTCCCTTATGAATGGATTTTTGTTTAACCTTCCTAGGAAAACTTAAGGGCTGAGATACCAGTCTAGAATGGGGGCGGGGGCGCTGAACACCCCCAAAATTGGGCTGTCCATAACTTTGATCCTAATTAAGATATTGAAAAACAGGTTTCAGACTCTGTTGTCTCGGCCCCAAATTTCCCAATGCACCATTTTTCATCGAAATCGTGGAGTGTGTGGTCGTTTCACCCCTTGCCTGATTTGTCCGAGAATCGGCCCTCTCTGAACGATAGGGGGGGGGGGAGGCTTTCCTCCAAACATTAAGGGGTTTCCCATCTGCTATGGAGGTGGGCCTTTCCTTGTTCTTTCCCAGGGACCCCTCTACGGAGAGGGGTTTTTTTCTTCAGCTATACCTACAGGTTCGGGAGCTTCCCCTTATCTCCCTCTATAGAGTCGTCATCGGAGGAAGTACTCCTTGCTTTCTTAGGGGCCTCCTAAGAATAGGCTGCAACGGAAACAGCGTCGCTTCGGGTCCCCATCCTCCGATGGCGGAAGAGAATGATCAGCCGAATTGCGTAGAGGGGCGAGGGACGGCGTAGTCCTTTGGTCCTTGCCTTCCTACCGAATTGATATTAGATTCGTGACCTTGGGGGGCCGGCTTGCCTGCCTCCTCTTTTTACAATGGAGGCCGGCCCCGACCCCGATATCATTTCCTATAGGACACATGACTCTTAAATCCCCAGTCGGGATCCCCGCCATTTGGAGGCCCATTCTTAGTTTGATATGGATCTAGAAGTGAACCCCTGGGGGCGAATATTGCCTCGGTCTGAAATACCTTACTCCAAGCCTGAGTCCGAACCCTATGCAAGATCTTCCTGAGTATTCATGGGGCCTCCCATCTGGGACTTAGAAGGAGAGCGGGAATCTCTTCCTTCAGGTGCGACTCCTATTCACTTCGTGAAATGGGGAGTTGATGCGAGGGGACTCGTGGACTAATCGATAGAGGACATCACCTCAGAGCTGGCCGACCATGGGGCGGTCAAGGTCGAACGTGTGATGAGAAAACAGGGAGGGGCCTTGAGACCCACCCCTACACTCTTCGTCACATTTGACTGTGACAAGCTCCCTGAGTCGGTGCGTGCCGGTTGGTACCGCTACCACGTGAAGGCATTCGTGCCACTTCCGTGGCGGTGCTATTACTGTCACCGCTTCGACCATACGAATCGTTCTTGTAGACATGCAAAGTCGGGGTCACCCGAAGTATGTGTAAATTGCTCCAAGGTCGCACACGATAAGTCCAAATCGTGTGTGGCTAAGTGTGTCAATTGCGGAGAGCCGCACCCCGCTTCTTCAAAGCAATGTGGTGCATATCTCCTTGAGAAAGAAATCCTGGCCGTTCAGGCCCAGGATCGACTCTCATTCCGCGAGGCTAAGGTCTTGGTCCTGGTGCGCCCGGCTCTGCCTGGGACGTCATATGCCTCAATAGTTAGAAAGGCATCCTCTGCTCCTGGCCCATCCAGACCAACGAGCACGGTTGTTTCCGCGCCCATTCGGAGCCCTTCTGCGGGCTCTACTCAACCCGGGCGCTCCCCTGGTAAAGCTCTGGCGGCAAAAAGGGTTCATACCCAGCCCCGGCTAAAACCAGGGCTCCCCCCCTCCTTATTCCAGTGTGACCATTTCCCGTAAGACGAAACGGCTGCATGCCTCCAACGAGTCTGCCACACATGAGCCAAAGCTCCCGAAATTGGTCGTGAGACCGTCTTTGGGGTCTCCTAAAGCTTGCTCCTTGAAACAGAGCACCAAGGGAGCTTCGTCTCCATCACCCACAGCCAAGTCTGAACTGGCCCTCTCAGAATCGGAACCCTCCAAAAGAGAAACTACCGCCTTTGAGTACGCCCCGCCCGCTAAAGGTTTCAAGGTGGTGTGTGTGTGGGGGGGGGGGGACCCGCACAGTAAGCCCTACCCCCTCCGGTAAGTCCTCGAAGGCGACATCTTTGTTCAGTCAACATTTCCCGTCGTTCTGCCTTCGGGAAGCGTGTGGCCATGCTTGCGAGGGTCGTCTCATCAAAGACCCCTCTGCATCTCCTCCGACCTAGGCCTGGAGGGCATATTCCTTCCATACAATTACCTCCTTTCACGCAGTGGCTGTGCATCTTCACCTTGATGGCAGGTATACTCTTATTTTCGCGTACATTCCACCGTCAGTTGACTTCGACGCGGGGGACTTCCGCCGCGTCGTGGCACGGTTGCTGAGACCCTTTCTCTTGCTCGGGGATCTGAATGGTAGACACTCCTTCTGAGGAGACTACTCGATCGCTCCCAAGGGTCAGGTCCTTGCCGACTTAATCGATGAGCTTGAGATGGGTGTCTTAAATATGCATGAGTTTATGCATCACTCCCCGGATGCACAACCTGATTTAGGGTAAGGGGTGGTCGATGACCTCCATGGTAGTGATCACTTTCCCATTCAAATATCATTTTCTGGGCCGGTGCCGCCTGGTGGTGCTTGGCGCAGCCGCGGCGATCTAAATTTAAGGAAATAACATTTTTCTACCAGTAGATGAGTCTAAGTCGGTTGGTGAGGCCGTTGAGTTATTCTCTGGCAACCTCATCGCCATGAGCCTAACTTAAATTCCTAAAAGGTCTTGGCGTTTTGCACGCTTTCCGCTTCCTTGGTGGCCGGTTGAGTGTGAGATTGCCCTCAGAAGCGATACGCCTACATGCGCTATAAGCGCCGCCCAAACGATTTCACCGTCGGCGAATTTCGTTGGGTTAAGGCTACATGTCTCAAAGCACGCGCGCCGCTCTTGGCGGGCAAATATCTTTACTTAACGAGAAAACCCGTATTGCAGATGTGTGTAAGAGAGTCAAAAGGATTCGGGGAAGTTGGGCAGGACCCCCATCCCATTCTCTATGAGAACGGGACCGCAATATATGACTTCTGCTGCCATCCACGGATCCACCCTGACCCAGAATGCTTCCTAAGCGGGATTCACACAATTTCCTTGGTCCTGATTTCTAACGACGCCTCACCTGGGAGGCTCATATTCACAGCCTTAGGGTCTCTTGTACCCGCGTCATGCACATACTTCGTTTCGTGATGCTCAATACTTTGGGTGATGATAACGCTAATACTCTGCTGTTTTATCCTTTGTTCGTTCAAAACTTGACTACGAAAGAGAGTTTTGGCTTCTGCAGTTGAAGGTGGATGCGATCCACCACACCGGCCTTTGCCTGGCGACCGGTGGCTTCCGCCACTCGCTCTATGCCGTGTATAGTGCATTATTTGCCTGTACGCGCGAGCTCGGCGCCTCTCTCAGTCGCCAATAGCTCTCACCGCATCCGTAGCTAATCTCGACGGTGCCTATGCCACTGAGAGACGCCAGTCATACCCTTAAGCCCTTTGGGTTTAGGGCTAGGAAACTCCTTCGATAGCCGATGGCGCCCCTGGTTCTGCCCAGGACGCCACCCTGGAGGGTACCACTTTTGACTGTTTGTCGCCACGACTCTGCTCCCAAAGCTTGTATAGCGCTGGGAGTATTGCGTTCGACCTTTTGGGAGCATACTTCGTGTCACGCTGGAACTGTGCCAGTGTATACGGATGGCTTCAAGTCCGAAGAGGGGTTCGGCTTCCACGCCGTGTCCTCTCTGTTTGAAGTCAGCGGGGCTCTGCCAGGCGCTGCGTCTGTCTTCACGGCCGAGCTGGTTGCAATACACCGCTCACACGAGAGATAACGCTCCTAGCCCATTTCGGAGATGGTATTGTGATCTATAGTGACTCACAAAGCACCCTGAGTGCTCTCGGGGCATTGGAGTTTCCGCATCCCCTGGTTCGCGATATCCGTGACGCCACGGTTTTGGCGAGCCGGGCAGATGTCGAGATTATCTTCTGCTGGGTTCCCTGGACATGTAGGAATTGCGGGGAATGAGGGCGCCAAAGAGTCCGCGAAGACTCTGCGACCGGACCAGCGTTTCGCTCTTTCTCACACCGATTACATGGCAGGAATACGGGCAGCTCTTCGGGCTGCTTGGAAAAGAAGATGTTAGACGGTCCTGGGGAACTTAAAGTTGCCTGCCATTGCGCCGCGACTGTTCCCATGGACCTATCCCCCAATGCCGCGACGGCTTCAGGTAATTTTCTGTCTCCTCCTAATTGGACATTCGCGGGACGCACCACCATTTGATTGAGCGCTCGCCTACGCCTTATTGTGAAGATAGTTGGGCACATACTTGTTGAATGTCCCACTCTGGGTGATCTTTGCGCATCTTATCTGTCGTGGTATCGGGACGAGCGGTGTCGCTACCGTTTATTCCTTGAAATTGGCACGGTGTCGCGTACACAGATTTGTTGACTGACCTTTGAAGGAGGCTGGCCTCGACTTGAATTTTTTGGGGGGTGTTGGTTCTCTTCGTCGGAGGAAGGTCGGCCTCCCTCCGATGCATTTGTGTTTATTTTTTAGTTGCTTGTTTTATGATTTCTCTTTTCGGTTTAAATAAACTTTGAGCCAAATCTTTGCCTGTTTGGGGATTTTGTAGGATTTATTCCATTGGTGGCAATCATCAGATGTGCTCTATTAAAAGATAAATCCTCTTAAAATAAATCCCCTTATCCACTGTTATAGCGAGACCTCCGATCTATAGTTCTGTCGGTGCTCTGCAATTCTTTTTTCCCTCAGTGAAAACAAATGCAGTATTAATATATTATAAATCGTGTCAATTGAGGTCATTTTCTTTTTTCTTTAGGTCGTTTCCACTACTTGGGTGGACGTTTTGTGCCTCCGAAGCTCGAAGAAAAGTACAGCTTGAATCTTCCCAGCTACAAGGACGCGGACCAAGTCCTTCAGTTACCCGTATGAACACGGGGAAATCGGCGATTCGACTTTATATTAGCAATTATGTTTATTGCTCAATCGTGTCCGTTTCTGTTATCCTTGATTTTACATCATCCCCACTTTTCAGTTTGTCTTTCCCTTCGTATTGTTTCTACCTCCCTCATTTGGTGCTCGTTTTATTTCAATATTTACCATTTTCCTGAAGTTGGTCACCGAGGCTGCGATATAGAATCTTCCTAGAATTAAATAATGGTCTTAAATTTATATTTTTGACAGAAAGCTGCTTATATTGGAATAAATATTTCTCACCCAGTCATTTTTTCAAGCAGGGTGGAGCTACTACAATACTACTCGAGTGAAGAAGAGGACCACCGACATTATCGACATTAATCGCCTCGAAACGCGACCAAGGCAAAGGTGGCTTTAGTGTGGCGATGAACCTTTGCACGTTGACAAGAGAGGCAGGATCCATTTGGTCAAGGACAATTTGACTATTGACGAGGAATGGCTGAAAAAGGCTGGCCATGATACGCCTGGAAGGGCCAGTTGGGACGAGGAGAGAGGCCAAAAACATTTGCAAAAGTCGCTCGTAAGCTTCCCCAATGAAATCAAAATAACTCGACTGCAGTGCAAAGAGGACACAGTGCGAGCTTCCGGAAGCCAACCTCGTCTTACTTTACCGTAACGTCCGGACCTTGTCGAAGGTACATTCCAAATATTTCGCTAACATTATTCAGTATTCTCGCTTGTGTCCACCGATTCCACTGAAAACCACCGGCATCCCACCAGGATGAAGAAGGCCGTAAATATGGTCTAAAACATGCCCACGGTAAGAAAGAGTATCGAGAGGATGAGGACTTTCAGCCAAAGAAACGCCTATTATGGCGTTTCTACTTTAGACTTCTCTAACCGCGATCTGAGAAGAGTTACGTTTATACCACCTATTCTTGGGCAAACGCTAAGAGTGTCAAGATCAACAGGTTAAGAGTGAGAGAGAGTTGCGTGCCTTAGATCGACTGAATGCGAGACCTCGTCCATTGCGACGTTTAAAGAACCCGGAACATATTGAATGCCGCTCATAAGCTGCAGGATGAAATCCAGATAAGCATCATCAGAAAAGTATTACGAGCGGCAAAGACCAAGGATTTGTGGTCAGTGAAAATGAAAACAGTTCTCGAGAGAAAGTACTATTTTAGAAAGAGGCATATGGAAAAATAAAAACGAACGGAGTATGCAAAGAGTTGCGAACACTTTCCCCGCGTAGTTGGGCACAGTGAACGCGCGGCTTAGCTATGCTATCGTGACTTCCAAAATGACTCAGTCAAGCCGAGCTTATAAACTGCTCGCTTACAACCACCTTGCCATGCTACACAGCCCGCCCCCCTCATACAAAAGTCGCTCGTGAGTTGAAGCGTCTGAGGCAACGCGGATAGGGGCACCAGCCCCAGTACAAGATGGGCCCAAGCCAACAGCGGAGTCATAGCATATTTGTGCGAAAGAAAACCACATGCGTCAGGAGAGAACTGGAGTAGTGAAATCCTCTTTATCAGCAACAATGCTCAAGGGGTGTATGAGCAGAGCAGAGTCAGGAATGAATCTGTGTTAGAAATCAACCATCCCACATGGAGTTGCTTTAGTGGGGGAGTTTGAGGAAAACTTGTATGGCAGCAACTTCATTTTGAAGACAATGGATTCTGTCAAGAAAAAAAAAGAGGAGGGCATCGTCCATGAAGAGGTTGGATGGGAGCATCATGCATGAAGATATTTGGTACTGGACTGAGTCATGCTGTAGTACTTGGCCATCTCTGTTTCAGAAGAGGTTGCCTATCCATTTCTTGTCATTTGTGTTGTATGAAATGTCAAGTATGTTTTGTATGAGGATGTGTTGGGGGTACTGTGTCGAAGGCTTTGCTGATGTCGATCACTGTGCGTACTAGGTGACGGTTTTGGTTGAAGCCTTCCATGTTAAGTGTGAGAGTGGTGTGTTTGGTTTTATTCCATTAAGGATTAGTTTTTAGAGTGCTTTTAAGATGGTTGAGATGAGTCAGTATGAAGTGTCTAGGTTTGGTGGTTTCTTTAATTTGAGGATGGGGGATGCTGTATGTATGTTTCCAGGTGGGAATAAAATGGACAGCCAGGAGTGGTTGAAGATGTTTATGAGAGTGCATATGGCTGTGGCTCCAAAGTGTTTTAGGTGGATGTTTGATGTGTTCTGAGGAGTTTGGTGGCGAGTGCAGTCTTTGTGGGTGAAAGGTGGTGGTTGTGGTTTGTTGTTGGATGGCTGATTTTGGAGTAGTGGGTCATGAGCAGGGTGCATTGGTCTGTTCGGCCTGAAATTTTGTTCTCTGGTGAAGTGATTCTTGGGTGGGGTTTGGGTTATTTTTGTGCGCCAGAGTTGGGAGCCGTTTGTTTTATGTTTGATTGTTTCCAGTCTTCTTGTTGCATAGTGGTGATGAGAGTGGTGAGGTTGTTGATTTGGTAGACTTGCTCGTTTTTTATGAGTTTGTCAATTTTAGGTGTGTATCCTCTGGGGATGTGTTTCATGCTAGCTTGGTGGAATGTGTTCGTAAAGTGTGATAGATAGAAGGAGGGAAATTACTCTATTGTGAAGATGGAAAGCGTATTTTCTATTTGGGATGTCAATTCGGTCCATTCAGCCATTTTGTAATTTGTGTCCTTTTGTTAGAGTTGAGGATGGGTTTGGTTAGTTGGAATGAGATGGAAATTGGGAGAAGGTCGGTGTAGTGCATGGAAGGTTTGTCAGGTAGTTCTAGTGTAGGAGCTGTGGAGAACAGAAAGTTAGGTCAGGGGAGGTGGGATTCTAGTTCTGTTGTAGGGGTTTCCTTGTTGGCTGGTTTCTGTTCGAGTTTGTTGAGTGAATGTAGCTGTTCGATGGTGGTATCAGGGCAATGTGTATGTTCTTAGGGTTTGCTGTAGTTCTTGCTGTTTGTTTTTGATGCCATTTGTGTTGAATTGGCGGATGTTGAGCGAGTGAGATGAGGGTTGCAGCTCCACTTGGGTGTGTAGTTATCGTTTATTGTAGGTGATGCCATTTTTTGCACGATTTGCAGAGGATGGAGGTTTGGGAGTGGCGTGTTTATTGGTCACAGGTGGGGGATGTGTATGTTCGGGGGAGGGGGGGTCAGGGTTTGTTCGGTTTCTGGCTAAGATAAGTATGAAGGGGGGGGGGCACCTGGGTGGCACACGCCGGATTGGAAGAAAAGAAGGGAAAAGATGCTTAGTATAGGAGGAAAGGGCGGAAACACTCGACCCGACCACTGTTCGGCAACAGCCTGAGGATCCATCCCTTGGCAGGCCCCGTAAGGGGCCCGCCGTGCTGAGGGGACTCAGCACACCGTCCGATCCCAGCGTAGCCTCTTCTCCTTCCGTCAGACACTTGTGTTTCCTCGCTTTTCATACAACCTCTCCCACAACTTTCTCTGGACAGCCTCTAATTTCACAAGGTAGATGCTGATCTTCTCAGCCAACTATCCCGGATCGGGGCTGAGGGGGGAGGGGACAATGATCCCTCTCCCCTGAGCTCCGGTTTGGGATGGTGGAGTTTTAAATAACCTGCTTTATCCCCACACACATCTTTCTTACCTCCTCTTCCTTTCTATTTTCAAACACTATATATTTTACGCCGTGTCCGAGGTGGAGCCGCCATGCTGAGGGACTGCCAGGCCACCAGACTGGAGGGGTGGCCTTGAATGGCGGCACCTGGTTCTGCCAGCACTGTACGCACCCCTTGCAGGGCGGGCTATTGCGAGGGGTGATGAGCGATTGCTTCCCGTAAAAAAAAAATAGTCATCATGCCCAATGATGATACCCCCCAAATCTCCCCTCAATTTCCCCTTTTCCATGGTCGGAGCTGCCCTTATGCAGCTCCACAGAAAAAAATGGAGGTCACCAACCCCCACCCACTTCCCTACATGCTTTCGCAGGCCCCAGGCCCCATCGGTCGCTTCCCTCAAAAGACCTGCTAGCGAGAATATTGAATCTTGCCGGGGTCAAGGCCTATGCCTCCTCAGACTTGACTTGTGACAACGCTGCCAACGGGACCTGTGATGTCCTTAGGAGGGGGGGGGAGTAACTGGAGGCGCCCCCCTGAGATAAACATGGTCTTTGAGGCAACCCGGCCTCACACGGTAGGGCCTTCCATGGGAGCGTATTCGAGCTCGGCGCCAAGCACCGAACCCGAATCCGCCCCTACACAAGGTCCTCCTCAAACGGCTAGGGTTTCCAAGGCATTAAAAGGAGGGGAGGGATCTCCTACGACCGGTGTCCCTGCGACTGCCAGGACCTTCTCCATCTTGGAGAAGGACCTTGCTGAGGCTGGTCCATCTGGCCTGGGGGCTTCTGCCGGCGGAGGTTTGAAGTGGGTTCATTCCCCGCCCTCCTCCCCTAAAAAGAAAAAAAGACGCGGGGGGGCTGTGGTGACGGATGGGTCTGTGCTACTTCGGTAAGAGACCAAGCCAAGATTGGCACATCCGACCCTTCTGCACCCCCCTCCCCGGGTGCGAAGTCCCTGACTAAGACCAAAAGTGCTAGTGCGCAGAGCGGAGCCTCGATAACATTGGGGCCTCTCATTCAGAGGTTACCTGGCGTTTTCGAGCCCGCTGGCTTCAAACGCTTCCTCGTTATTCGCTCCACAGATGGCAACATGATCCATCCGAGGAGAGGATTAGCTAGTGTAATTGGTAGAGAGCCGAAGGTGACCTGTTTCTCGGACGGGAGCCTTTTGGCGAATACGTCGAATCCCTCCGAGGCGGCCATGATTAGTGCCCTTCGGACACTTGATGGCACCCCGGTGAATGTGATCCCGCGCTCTACCATGAACTTTGTGAAAGGAATAGTTTATGCGAGGCAACTCGTAGACTACATAGAGAACATCACCTTAGAGCTGGTGACCATGGGGCGGTCAAGGTCGAACGTGTGATGAGAAAACATGGAGGGCCCTCGAGATCCACCCCTACTCTCTTCGTCACGTTCGACTGTGACAAGCTCCCTGAGTCGGTGCGTGCCGCTTGATATCACTACCGCGTGAAGGCATTCGTGCTAATGCCGCGGTGGTGCTATTACTGTCACTGCTTTGGCCATACCAATCGCTCATGTAGACGTGCAAAGTTCGGGTCACCCGAAGTATGTGTAAATTGCTCCAAGGCCGCACACGATAAGTCCAAATCGTGTGTGGCCAAGTGTGTCAATTGCGGAGAGCCGCACCCCGCTTCTTCGAAGCAATGTGGTGCATATCTCCTTGAGAAAGAAATCCTGGCCGTTCAGGCCCAGGATCGACTCATTCCGCGAGGCTAAGGACTTAGCCCTGTTGTGCCCGGCACTGCGCGGGACGTCTTATGGCTCAATACTAAGAAAGATGCCCTCTCCTCCTGGCCCATTTAAGCCAACGAACACGGTTGTTTCCGTGCCCATTCGGACCCCTTCTGCGGGTTCTACTCAACCCGAAGGGGTTGACATCCACCTTCCCCCAGCGTGACCGTTTCCCGTAAGGCGAAACGGCCACGCACCTCCACCAAGTCGTTAGACTCACACGAGGCAACACCCCTGAATGTATCGCCAGGCCATTTTCAGGGGTTCCTAAAGCTGCCCCTCGAAAGGAGGAGAGCAACAAAGGAGCTTCGGCCCCTTTGCCCACGCCTAGTGGTGGGCTGGGTGGCTAGCAGACGGTGGATCCTCGAAAAGAGGGCCCCTCACCTCCGAAGTCGCAACGCCCGCCTAAGGTTTCGAGGCAGAGGGAGGAAAAGACTCGCATGGCGAGCCCAACCTCCCCCAATAAGTCCTCGAAGGCGACAGCGCCCGGGGTTCTGCCCCCGGGAAGCGTACCGCCATTTCCGTGAGGGTCTTCTCTTCGAAGAGGGCCCCCACGTCTCCGAGTTAGGTCTGGAGGGCATATCCCTTCAATAGAATTGCTGCAGACTCCAGGCAAACTGGGAGGAGCTGCGGAGGCTCGTCTCGTCCCATTCCCCGTTAGCTATTTTTCTGCAGGAGACCATGCTAGGCGCTTGGCCCCTGCCCACCCTCCCGGGGTATAATGGTTTTGCGACCCCACTACCACGAGATGGGGGCCGGGCTGGGGGATGCGCGGTTTACACCCGGCATGATGTCTCCGTTCTTCTTTTCACTTTAGATACCTCTTTTCAGGCAGTGGAAGTACAGCTTCACCTAGATAGGAGGTATACTGTTATTTCTGCGTACATTCCACCGTAGGCTGACTTCAACGCGGGGGACTTCCGCCGCGTCGTGGCACGGTTGCCGAGGCCCTATCTCTTGCTTGGAGATCTGAATGGCTGGCATCCTCTCTGGGGAGATTACTCCATAAATCTCAGGGGACCATTCCTTGCCGATCTGATCGAAGAGCTTGAGATGGGTGTCCTAAATGTGGATGAGTTTACGCATCCCTGCCCAGAACCGCGTCATTTTCTTGACTTGATCTATCTCTGTGCTTTCCGGGTGCAGAGCCTGGTTTTGATTGGGGAGTGGTCGATGACCTCCATGGTAGTGATCACTTTCCCATTCAAATATTTTCTGGGCGGCTTCCCCTGGGAGCATACCTCGGTGGTGCTTGGCGCGGGCGCGGTGGCCTGCATTTCAGGAAATGACTGAATTCTCTATCTCAGTCGAGGAGTTTAGTTCGGTAGATGAGGCCGTTGATTTCTTCTCTGGCAACCTCATCGCCGCGAGCCTGACTACTATTCCTAGAACGTCTGGCCGTTTTGCACGCCGACCATTCCCATGGTGGTCGGATGAGTGTGAGACAGCTCTCAAACAGAAACGTGATGCCTACATGCGCTATAAGCGCCGCCCGAACGATTTCACTGTGGTTGAGTTTCGTCAGTCTAGGGATAGGTTCCGGTCTATTTTGAAGCACGCCCGCCGCTTACTTGGCGGGCATACGTTTCTTCGCTTAACGGGAAGACACCTTTAGCACAGGTGTGGAAGCGAGTCAAAAGAATTCGGGGCAAGTTCTCGCAGGACCCCTCTCCCGTTCTCCAAGATAATGGAACCGCAATCTCGGACCCCGCTTCCGTGGTGGAATTCTTTGCGACCGCTTTCTCCGCACTCTAGCCGGGATGCTGCTCCGTCAACATTCAATGCAGGTCGTGATGTCGTGGAAGGCCGCCGACCTGACCTTACCTCCAGAGGTGGAGAACCTTTCAACGACAGGTTTAATGAGAGTGAGTTGCGTTCCGCTCTTGCTTCGTGCGCGGACACCGCCCATGGTGCGGACGATGTCTCGTAGGCGATTCTATCGCAGCTGGGTGAACGAGGCATGGCCTTTCTGTTAGATTTGTTCAACAGGATCTGGGTGGAGGGTCTTCTCCCAGATTCCTGGCAAATCGCTACTGTGCTTGCCTTTCGCAAACCGGAGAGAGATCACTCTACTCCGGCCGGTTTACGCCCAATATCTCTAACCTCTTGCGTGTGCAAGTTGATGGAGAAATTGGTTTATTTTAGATTAGCCTTTTTTCTGGACAGCGGAAGCCACAGTGAGGCTTGTGCAAGTTCCATTCCACATCGGATGCTCTGCTCCGACTGGAAAATGCCGTCTGCGAGGCCTTCCTTCGTAGACAGCACTACGACACGGGGTTTTTCGATCTGGAGAAGGCCTATGATACCGCATGGCGATACGGTATCATGGAGACTCTACACGATGAGGGCGAGGGGACGCCTCACAAATGTATATATCTGATTTTTTGCGAGATCGTCGATTCCACGTAGAGGTGGGGAGAGCCCTTTCCGGCTCATTGGAACAGGGAGAGAGTATCCCGCAGGGAAGTGTCCTCAGTGTCACACTCTTTGCCCTGAGCATCAACGGCATCATCTCAGTGCTGTCGGAAGATATTTTCGCTACGCTCTACGTGGACGCCCTTTCGATCTCTTTTGGCGTGGCCCAGATGCAAACTCTAGAGCGTCGACTCCAACAGGCACTGAACCGCGTCTCTCTCTATGCCGAAGCGCACAGGTTTCGGTTTTCTTTGGCCAAGACTAAGGTGGTGCACTTCTGCCGCCATCCACGGCTTCACCTCGACACAGATTTGTTTCTTAATGGGGTGCGCCTGGATGTGGTTGAGTCGAACCGTTTCCTTGGTCTTGTATTCGACCGACGCCTCACCTGGGGGGCTCATATTCGCAGCCTTAGGGTCTTTTGTACCCGCGCCATGGATATTCTCCGCTCCATGACGTTCAGCGCTTGGGGCGCTGATATGGCTCCTGCCTTACTTTTTTATCGATCCTTTGTTCGTTCGAAGCTCGACTACAGATGCGAGTTTTATGAATCATCAACCGAGCGTTTATTGCGGAAGCTGGACTCGATCCACCACACCAGCCTTCGCCCTTCGCCCGGTGCCTTCCGCACATCTCCCATTGAGAGCCTGTTGGTCGATGCTGGGGAGATGCCACTCGCTCTGCGCCGCGTGCAGTGCATCACTCGTCTGTACGCACGAGCCCGGTGCCTTCTTCAGTCACCAACAGCTCACTGCATCCGCAGCTGATTTCGACGGTGCATATGCCGCCGAGAGAAGCCAGTCATACCCTAAGCCCTTTGGGTTTAGGGCCAGGAAACTCCTTAGATAACTAGGTATAGCTCTTGGGCCGGTGGCGCCCCTGGTTCTGCCCAGGACGCCACCCTGGAAGGTACCACGTTTGGCTATTTGTCACCACGCTTCTACTCCCAAAGCTTGTACTGCGCCGGAAGTATTGCGTTCGTGTCATGCTGGAACCGTGCCAGTGTATACGGATGGCTCCAAGTCCGAAGAGGGTGTCGGTTTCCATGCCGTATCCCCGCTGTTTGAAGTCAGCGGGGCTCTTCCAGGCGCTGCGTCTGTCTTCACGGCTGAGCTGGTGGCAATACACCACTCGGTACGGGAGATTTCGTTTCGTGCCCTTTTTCGAGACAGGATTGTGATCTATAGCGACTCACAAAGCGCCCTGAGTGCTATCGGTGCATCGGAATCTCCGCATCCTCTGGTCTGCGATATCCGTGACGCCACGGTTTTGGCGAGCCGGGCAGATGTCGGGATTATCTTCTGCTGCGTTTCTGGACATGTAGGAATTGCGGTGAATGAGCGCGCCGATGAGGGCGCCAAAGAGTCCGCGAAGATTCTACGACCGAACCAGCGTTTCGCTCTTCCTCGCACCGACTACATGGCAGGAATACGGGCAGCTCTTCAGACTTCTTGTCAAAGAAGATGGGAGATGGTCGAAGGGAACTTAAAGTTGCGTGCCATTGCGCCGTGACTGTTCTCATGGACCTATCCCCCAATGCCGCGACCGCTTCAGGTCGCTTTCTGTCGTCTCCGAATCGGGCACACGTGTGACGCATCATTATTTGATGGACCGCTCGCCTGCGCCCTATTGTGACGACTGCGTCGTACCACAGACTGTTCGATACATTCTTGTCGAATGTCCCAGTCTGGGTGATCTTCGCGCACGTTACCTGTCCTGGTACCAGGATGGTCGGGGTCGCTACCGCCTGTCCCTTGTACTTGGGGCGAGTGCGTGCACATTGACCGGTAGACTTGTAGACTTTTGGGGGGAGGCTGGCCTTTTTCCTATTATTTAACCGGGGGTTTTTGTTTTTGTTTTTTTCCTTTATAGTTCGCACGCTCCTGCGCCGGGGGGGACCTCCTACCGACGCAGGAGATTGCTTACTAGTCGTTTCCTTTTCCTTTTTTTAGTTTTTGGTGTTGTGTTTGGGTTGTTTTTTTTGTGTGTTATTGAATTCAATTTTAAAGTAGCCTAGTACTAAGCAAGTTTTTAATATGGCGACTAATGCCCAAGTAGGCAGTCCTAGTCTTATATCTTGGACTTTAGTCCAGTACTCCATACCTTGTCGAATGCTTTCTTGACGTCTCTGAGCACCAGGTCAGCGTACCTTTTTTGGCTACCAATCTTTGCTAGCTTTTCAGTGATGGTAGCCAGCGCAGTGTCAGTCCCTCTCCCTCTTCTGAATCCATGTTGATGTTGATTGTGGAGGTTGTTATCCTCCGTGAATTCGTGCACTCTGTTTGCAAGCACTTTTTCGAAGAGCTTGCCTCCCACTTTGAGGAGGAAAATGGGCTTGAAAGTTGGCTGGTGTGTCGGGCGGGTTACCGGTTTGGGGAATTCAGATAATTTTGGCGATCTTCCATTCGTCCGGAAAGTAGCCACCGTTTAGGCACGCATTCATTACATTAACGAGCTCCTCGATGACGTTGTGAGGGGCATTCGTAAAGTTAACTTTGGTTAATTCCGTTTTATTTGGTGCTCTCTGTCTAAAAGTGCTTAGCGTCTTAGTGATTTCTTCTCTGGTTATTTTTATTCCGTACCTCGTCATTTCTCTATCGGTAGATGTATTATTGAAGGGGTAAGTCTTTTCTATTTCTTGTCTTAGTTGGTCATGGATGTACTCTTTAAAGTCATGGTCAAAGCGTTCATTTTCTTCTGGGGTGATCGCAAATATGTTACTCCAGAAGTTTCTGAATGCTTCTTCAGTTTTGGTTGTATCGTCCAACTTTGTCCCGTCGTCCTTTTTTAGGTGAACTCCTCTGTATGGTGGTTTTCCTTTTAACCTTTCTACGGTATTCCAAAATGTACTGGGATCCATTTCTTCGTTGAGCTTGCTTATAAAGTCATTTCATAGTGGTCTCCGTTGTTTTGTTATATGTGTTTTCATATATCCTTAGTGTTCTAACTCTGTCTGTACCCGTCAGTCTAATTTCTTCGTTAAGTTATGTAATTCTTGGGTTCATCTTGGTGCTGGGAGCGTCTTGAATGTTGTCCTGGGTACTGTTGCTCGGTCCGCTTCCACCATTTTCTCCGTTAAAGTTGCCAGCTCCTGGTCGATTTCTTCCAGTGTGGCCTCTTCAAGTGGTTGGGGAGTGTATTCACTAAGAAGAGTTCTGTACTCCCAGTTTGTTCGGGAGAAGCATTCTCTCTCCTTAACGGGGATCTGAATAGGGCTGGGGGATATTTTATTAATGTGGTGATGTGGTCGCTTAATATTAAGGCTCCAGGTTGCATGTAATAGATACAGTGGCAATCTCGGCTGGTTAGAATAATATCGGGTTTGGTTGCATGATCATCGGTGATGTAGGTGAGGAAGTCGGACCCAGTGCGGACTACGATGTTCCTGTCTAAAATGTTATTCAGATTCTTTCCTTTCTTATTATGACGACCGGTGTATCCTGATTCCTTGCATCTGGCGTTGAGGTCTGCGCCAAACAAAACTGTTCTTCTGGGTGCACCGAGCCTTTAAAGGTCTTTAAATACCTTTACTTAAACCCGTAAGACCACCGACCGCCCCCTTTTCCTTTAAAAATCCTATTAACAATCGTAAACCATAAACAAATCCCCCCTCCCTATAGGGCTGCAATATTATGTAGATTTTATGGGTTTGTGAAAGCTACAACAATGAATTTTGCGCCTCTCGTGTTAAACAATGTTGTAGGTAGTAGTATTTGACTCTTAGTTACCAATATGGGCATTTTGGTTACCTTAATATGGAAGTAGATCACCATTGAAGAAAGGTAACGTCAACAATATAGAGAAGTACGAGGAAGGTAATTCTTAGTAAACTAACTACATATATATATATATATATATATATATATATATATATATATATATATATATATATATATATATATATATATATATTTTAATGTATAATTGTATTTAAAAAATACATTTATATCAAGTTGTTTTATCAACTTTATATAAATGTAATTTTTAAATACAATTATACATTAAAAAATATGTTAATAAAACACAGCCCAAGGAACGATAATAATGTAATATATAATATACCTCGTTTGGATTGTAATTTATTCTATGTAGGTCAAACTTCTAAAAATATCTCTGCAAGAATAAAGAAGCATCAAAATGCAGTATCTAAGGGATATGCCAATAGTGCTTTGGCCGTGCAAAGGCCTAAGATGGGTCACCAGATTAACTGGTCTAAAGCAGATACCATAATGCATATAAATGATTTTATTAACATAAATATCTGTGAATCGTTCCTAATCTCCAGCACAAAGGAGAGAAATGTAAATATTAGCCCCGGTTTGTTTTCTTTAGATCCAGTCCTATCTTTTTACCTCAATCTAACTTATCAGAGGCCATAAAAATCTGACCATGTGATTTTATAGGGAAAACATTGCACTGTATAAAAACAGGGTCTCTTTATTTCATAAACCATTGTGAGTTTGAAAATGTTATTAAGATAACGAAAGTGCTAGCTCTAATCATTCTTTCTTTCGGTGCGGTTAATGTATTGTCGTTATTAGACAATTGATTTACTTCAGGTTCAGCGTGACACTCTTCGTTCTCGAACTGGAAGACAACACTCAGCGAATACTTCTACAGTGCCCCCAAAGCACATTTCAAAGTATCCCCTTTCTGATTGTTCCGTTTACCGTCGTAGAAACCGTTTTTATTAATATAATCACAGGGTTATCTTAGCTAAATACATGCGAAAGATGGAAAAAGTTCCAAGACAAATTGGTGGGGTAAACGGGACAAGAATAAAGGGGGTACTTTGAAATGTGCTTTTTGGGGCATATAAAGTGTGTTCCATTAAGACGGATCGAAGTTAGCAGTAAATAAAACAGTGTTATTGGTGAAAATTTATTGATTTCACTATTGGATCATGTTATTTGAGTCATGCAATTATGTGTGAAAAATAATATCGCCTAAATGTCCGCCAAGGCTTCAGTGGCACACCTCCACTCGATGGTCAAAATTTTTGATGACGTCTCTGCATAGTTGCTCCTCGATCTCATCAATATGCCTTATTATCTCATCCTTCAGCTGTTGAATTGTTGTTGGCATATACCTTACTTTTGAGATGACCGCAAAGGAAGAAATCTAAAGGCGTCAAGTCACACGATCGTGGTGGCCAATTGACCTCACTGTTTCGAGAGATGATGCGACTTGGGAACTTCTCATTTAATAAAGCCATTGTTGCATTGGCTGCGTGGCATGTGGCACCGTTCTGTTGAAACTACAAACCTTCGACATCCATAGAATTCAATTCAGGCCATAAAAAGTTGGTTATCATGGCACAGTATCGCTCGCCTGTCACTGTAACAGAATTCCCGGCATCATTTTCGAAGAAATACGGCCCAATGATTCCGCTAGCAAAAAATGCACACCAAACAGTGACCTTTTGTGGATGCAGTGGCTTTTCAACAATCTTCCTGGGATTTTCATCAGCCCAAATGCTACAATTATGCTTATTAACGAATCCACCAAGATGAAAATGGGCTTCATCATTAAAGATGATTTTTTGCGAAAAATCATCATCGGCTTGACTTTGCTCGTGCACCCAAGTGACGAATGTACGGCGCTTCAGATAGTCAGCAGTCTTCAGTTCTTGTGTCAATTAACTTTTTTAAGCGTGTAGAGACAAATCTTTTGTCAAAATTCGGTGTAACGTTGTTGTGGAGAGGTTTAATTCCTGCGTGCGATGACGAATAGAGGTGTCTGGATCTTCGGACACATTCTCGCACACTGCAGCAATGATTTCAGCTGAATGGCGTAAATGAGCACGCAATGGCGTTTTCATATCTGCCACCGATCCCGTTTGTTTGAATTTACGAACAAATTCCCAATTTCACTCTCGGTTGGTCGATTATGTTGACTAAAATAATCGGGAAGTGCCCGAAATACGTTTGTGTTTGAAGGTCCATTATTGTAATAGGCTTCGATAACTTTAACACGTTGTTCAATTGTTAATCTTTCCATGATTCAAGTTGCCAAAGACTGAAGTTGTTAAATTTGAAAGAAAAAAACAACAAAAAACATTAGACGCTTAAACTTAACTCGCATTTAAAATTGGTCCAAGTTATTGGAACACCCTATATATATATATATATATATATATATATATATATATATATATATATATATATATATATATATATATATATATATATATATATATATATATATATATATAGAGAGAGAGAGAGAGAGAGAGAGAGAGAGAGAGAGAGAGGATACGCCCTCTCTTATATGGTTAAATATACAAATTTATTTCATAAATAAAATTAATACATGGATAAAAAAAAGGAAATGGCTCGGAATTAGTTTGGAGAAGGACCTAACGGGTTCCTACTTAAACTATCAGCCATACAGTTATCGGTGCATTTTACGTACAAAATGCGGAATTGGAATTCCTGGAGGAACAAACTCCACTGGATCAAGTGACCGTTATTGTTCTTGACCTTACGTAGGTATGATAGGGGGTTTGTTGTCCTTTTCCACTACAAATTCATTGTCTAATAAATAAATTTTAAATTTACAAATTTCCCAAATGATAGCATGCGCCTCTCTCTTGATTACCATGTAATTTTTCTCACGTGCTTGCGTAGGCGATGGGGAAACTTTCGTCGTTATTCTCACCCTGGGAGATGCCACATCTTATGCCGTCAATACTCACGTCGGTGCGAATGCCTAACAGTTTGTCTGAGTTAGGGAGGCGGATGATAGGGGTGGATGTCTACTTATCTTTGAGTTTGCTGAAGCTGTGAGTTGAAAGTGGCGTCCCCTAGGCGTTCGAGGCGGGAGGGGGGGGGGGGGGGCTGCTTCTTTATTAGCTCGCAGAAGGCGGCGAAAACAGTCGCAAAGTTGGGAATGAAGCGACGGTACAACGATGCAGAGCCCATGAAGGATGGTAGCTGCTTTTTATTAGTGGGCAACGGCATGTCCATGATGACCCGGATCTTTTCTCGCTGGGGGCTAATCTATTATTACCCATATGGAAGCCGAGGTAATCGATAGTGTCAAAAGTTGCGCTTGCCGGGGCCAATTGTCAAGCTGTGTTCACGGAATCGATACAGAAGGGCTTGGAGGGTGGTTAAGTGTTGATCCCAATCTTCGTTGGCCATATAAACATTATCGAAATAGAAGGTGACGTTGGGTAAGCCTTCTAAAATCCTCCTCATTATCTGCTTATAAATGCTGCAAGCCATACCAGACCGAAAGGGAGCCTCCGGAACTGCATAGGCCCTTTTCGGTGGGGAAAGCAGTAAATATCTTCCCTACCTCTCTCAAGGAGATCGGATAATAGGCCTTGCATAAATCCAACTCGGAGATGAACTTGGCCTTCTCAAAAAGGTGGAGGTTCTGATCTTTTGTGGAGATTGGTTCGGCATCGAATACGGTAACCGAATTTAGTTTTCCAAAATCGATGCACATTCGATAAGAACCATTGGCCTTCTTTACGATAACAACCGATGAACAGTAGCTCGACTCCGAAGGTTCGATGATCTGTAACCTTAGAAGTTTATCTACTTCATTATTGGATGCTTCCCGCAGGGGGTATGATTTGGAACGGCTGGGTTTTAGGGTGGTTTGCTGTATATTGTGCTCAAAGTAGGTAGCACAACCGGGGATCTCGGTGATGACGTCATCAAAACGAATCAGGAGCGCTTGCAGTTGATCCTTTTGACGAGATGGTAACCTGTCGCATATCTTAATTTTCGCAGACGGGGAATTATTAAAGTCGGGCAAGACATGCAACGGGTATTCCTTGTCTTTCTCCACGCAGACGATTTAGATTCCACAAAAGGGTTCCAGGGGGTAGCCAGATTCCATGGGGAATTCTTCGTCGATTGCAACTCTCTGGTTGATGCTCGTGGGCCGGTGGTACCGCTTGAGCATACTAATATGGAAGAGCCTTCTTCTCGAGTGGGTTTCAATAAGGTAATCAACGGGGCCACGCTTCTCGACTATGAGGTAGGGGCCCTTCCACTGGCTAAACAATTTGTTGTTGTCTGTGGGGAAGAGAAGCGAAACTTCTTCGCCGGGGATCCAGTAGGTACGAATAAGAAGTCTGGATATTTTGATTCAATTTCTGATTGGAATGAAGTTCCTTTAGGATACTAAGGGGGCCTCTGACGTTTATACCATATAAAAGTTAAAAGGGGGCGAAACCTAAAGTACATTGGGGAATTTCATGGTAGGCAAAGAGGGCTACCGGGAGGAAGCGGTGCCATTCAGTTGGCTGATCTTTACACAACTTTCTGAGAATGACCTTGAGGCTTGCATTTAGCCTTTCATACATTGCATTCTCACTCGGGTGAAAAGGAGTGGTAAACTGGGGCTTGATCATCAATAATTTACCAACGTACTCCATTAATTCAGAGGTGAATTGACGACCACGATCCGAGAGTATTTCATTGGGTAGGCCCGCACGAAAAAAGATGGAAATATGGGCTTCGGCGCAGGAGATGCTATCGATTTTCTTGAGGGGCACGGCCTCTGGAAATCGAGTGGCAAAGTCGACCAACGTTAAAATGTAACTATGGCCTTCACTCGATGGGGTGGATCGCTCCGATTAGGCCGAGAGCTTCTGGGGAGAAGGGTTCAGAGATTAGTGGTCCCTTCTGCAATGGTGCAGGTCTGATTAGTCTTTTTATGGACATCGTTTGGCAAATGTCGCACGAACGACAATAAGGAAGAATTTCGTCGGTCGCGTCAGGCCAATAAATATATTTGAAGATCCTCTGAGTGGTCTTCGTGTGACTAAAATGACCAGCAAATAGGCTATCTTAAGCCGTTTGCAAGATTGGAGGGACGTGGGAACGGGGTACACATAGTGTGCGGGACTCGGTGCACACTCGATAGAGGAGATCGTCCTTGACGAAGAAAGAAATCACCTTATTCCCTCTGACGGTTTTGCGTGTCATATTCTAGGCTTTGGTGCACAGAGGACGAAGACATTCACATTCCATCAGGCTTTTGGCAAAGTCATGGGTCATCGCAGTCTGGAATTCGGGAGCACGCGGGGATTCCAGAGGTGTAGGGGGTTTCAGTTCTTTCTTCGCGCAGGAACGGGTGCCACAGGGACGGAAGAAACCCGGAGAGACTTACCAATTAGAACAGAGCAAAACTTGATGGGGCTGCCAAAGCTTCAGCCCAAACAGTAAAATATGCGAATTCAATCTAGCATTGAACAATTGTGAATTTATTGGCGCGCCCCAAGTAATCATGCACTAGGGCAAACTTATCGTGGTCCGGAGCCACAGGGTAGAGTAGTGCATCGGATACAATGAGGCACGTATACCCCTGTATCACAGATGAGGGTGGAGATCCGGCACCCATTCACGGCTACTGTTTCAAATTGGAGGGCCCCAGGGGTACTTTTATCGAACAAAGAGTTTAGATGTCGTAGGTTAACTCTGCACACCTTACACCAGTTTAATATAGATGTAGAATAGGGTCAAGTTCACCCTTTCTGCTTTACGAGTGCGTGAGAAGTTTACAATATATGCAGAGTGCAAATTAACAAAGTAGGTTGGCCAATAGTTGGCTGTCTTGGAGTTCCGGGATAACAGAAAAACGGGTACAAAAATAACTTTACTAATATGCAAGTCAATATTATTTACAAGATTAAAATGAGTTTTAAATTAGCTATACACACCCTAGAGGCACACGAGTCTCCGCGGCGAAAGGGGCGGTGAAGACTTGGTGAGGATGGTCACCGTACAAACAAACTGACAATATTGACCGAGGGACGCTCGAATGACCTTGAGCGTAGACGAAGCCGACGATGAGGCTTATACTTAGAAGGGGTTGGTCAGAGAGAGCATTTGCACAGGTGAGTTGCTGTTACCTTGCAGATTTGGTTCGAGGGAGTAATCCTTGCCTTGGCAAAAAGTTCAAACAATAGTCTCTGGATAATGACAATTACGGGATGAACTTAGATCTTGTTTTCGAGTAACACGAATCGAAATTGAGCGCGCTGCGTTCGAGGAGCCGGGGAAAATGGGTCGAGCTAGACTCACGTGAATTAACGAGAGTAGCGGGAGCTTGAGGGATTCTG
Source organism: Ceratothoa steindachneri (assembly GCA_963969495.1). NCBI lineage: Eukaryota > Metazoa > Arthropoda > Malacostraca > Isopoda > Cymothoidae > Ceratothoa > Ceratothoa steindachneri. The sequence goes on along the minus strand of OZ018334.1, from coordinate 110,720,900 downwards.
CGAAAATTGTGCAGAGTCCAATGGGACGCGAATAGCGGGTACCGACGGGTCTGGCGCCGGAGGATATATAGTGGGGTCGAACGGGGTTTTTCCCACTCCGTCCGAAGGGGTGGGTTCTAGACTCGGCCTTTTAGCGCGAGTGCGAGAAGGTTCTTAAGCCGGCGAGGCGAACTTTGTCCGTCTTCAAATGGGACCTTCTCGGCTCTTACACTTGTCACAACTTCCTGTGATGGTGGCATTTCAGGTCATCGCGGTGTCTCACGGCGTCTCAAAATTTTACACCTCCATTAGCGCAGACAAAAGGCGTGACCCAGGTGTCTGTTGTCTCTCTATTGAAGGGCAAAGCGGCGCGTATCTTCCTCTCTCTCACTCTGGCTCTCTCTGCGATCTCTGACATACCATGTCAAGTGCGCCGGCTGCAATTCCTACTACATAGTCCAGACTAGCTTATATCTTAAACAGAGGGTCAATAAACATCTTGGATTATTCCATAGCACTCAAAGACCCTTAACTACACCTGATTTCTCCAGTATACGAAATCATGCAGAAAATACTGAAGGCCCTATTTCATCGGACCATTTTTCCATTCTCTTTGGGACTTCTTCAATCCATTTGATAAAATATATTAAAGTCGCTTTACATTAAGAAAACCAAACCAACACTCAACGAGACTAATTCCTCCTTTCCTCTCCGTATCTTAAAAGCCTACAAACTACCAAGTTAATTTCATGCTCTTTTTTCGTTCACTTTTTCATTCTTGGAAACAAATGACCATCAGCATTAGGTAAGGAAAAATTGTTCTTTTGTATCATTTACGTATTCGGTTTGTCAGAGAGAGATGGTTTATCCCCCTTTCCCCTAGAACCGAACGTCTACCTGTGGCGCTTGAGAAGATACACCTGCACGGCCAGACAGCCCCAAGGGAGCCGCGAGATTTTCGCGGGACCACGCAATCTGCTTTGGGTTCCATTCCTCGCCGTCGCACCGTCTGATCGGCGCCAAACCCACGACGCCAAGTACCTTTTGCAAAGCTGTGAGACAGCCGAGACTATCCCCCCACCCCTCCTGGCGCGTCAAGTCTAATGAGATCCCGCGTCCCTGTTTTGAGGGCCCCCGGCGACCCGCTTCCGTCAAGTCGGTATAAATACTTCGAGAAAAACTTTTAGAAACGAGTACAATAAAGCTCCGTCTTGGTTAGCAGCCACGTACAGTCTCGTACACCCTGCTTCGCCTCTCAACGGCTTCTAGCTACGAACGCGACGCGTCATCTCTACGCGTCCATCGCCTCCTTTTATAGCTCCTTCATTGCCCGAGAAAAAGGCATCGTATTTACTCCTTTTATAGTTCCTTCATTGCCTGAGAAAAAAGCAACGTATCACCTGCTTTTATATCTCCTCCATTGCCTGAGAAAAGGGCAACGTATCTCTTCCTTTTATAGCTCCTTCATTGCCCGAGAAGAAGGCATCGTATCTCCTCCTTTTATAGCTCCTTCATTGCTTGAATAAAATGCATCGTATCTACTCCTTTTATAGCTCCTTCATTGCTTGAGAAAAAGGCATCATAGCTACTCCTCCTTTTATAGCTCCTTCATTGTCTGAGAAAAAGACTTCGTATCTCCTCCTTTTATAGCTCATTCATTGCTTGAGAAAAAAGTCTTCGTTTCTCCTCCTTTTATAGCTCCTTCATTGCTTGAGAAAAATGCATCGTTTCTCCTCCTTTTATAGCTCCTTCATTGCATGAGAAAAAGGCTTCGTATCTCCTCCTTTTATAGCTCCTTCAGTGCCTGAGAAAAAGGCTTCGTATCTCCTCCTTTTATAGCCCCTTCAGTGCCTGAGAAAAAGGCTTCGTATCTCCTCCTTTTATAGCTCCTTCAGTGCCTGAGAAAAAGGCTTCGTATCTCCTCCTTTTATAGCTCCTTCATTGCATGAGAAAAAGGCTTCGTATCTCTTCCTTTTATAGCTCCTTCATTGCCCGAGAAAAAGGCATCGTGTTTCCTCCTTTTATAGCTCTTTCATTGCCTGAGAAAAAGGCTTCGTATCTCCTCCTTTTATAGCTCCTGCAGTGCCTGGCGAAGGAGATCTCGACTGAACTCCTTCCCTGAAGGTGAGGAATAACGAGGATGCAAAACACTTCGTTCTCTTTTGTACTCTCCTCCTTGTATCTAAGCTAGAGTTTCCTTCTACTCCTCTTCAACAATAGAGCTCTTGGTTGCCGAGTGGATACGGCGTTGGTCCGCTAACGTCGAGGTACTGGGTTCGATCCCGGCAGGAGCGGACACAAACGTCAGCGCACGAAGAGACCTGACTAACCATTGGTGGACGCGCTGTGCCCATCACTGTATTCGGGTGGGGAGATCTTACACTTCCCAACATACACACAGCCAATTACAATACTGCTTTCTTTCCTCTCCCGTCTTCGCAGTGCAACACACACACTCTCTGTTCCAAGGAATCGACGGGTATCTATATCCACATACCTCTGACGCGGAACAGGTCCTTCTGTCTCAAGGCGACGAAAGTTCCACTTAAACGTTGTTTTGTCTCAAAAACACAATACTTCCTGGCACTTTCCCCCAATGAGGACCGGTCCCTGGTGACCTCGTGCTCACCAGCGATTGTCATCCCGACCTTTATATTTATTTCATTATCCAGTCGAGATCCACCACAACTACCCTTTACCATTATGAAACGCACCATGATTCCATTGCTAAAACACATTTTCTGTTCTATCTTCCGCCAAAAGTTATAATGATCTTAAATCGTTACATATTAAACAACTACAACGAGATTCGCCTTTATAATAACAACGACCAGCAAACGAGTAGACATTTAAAGCAATGAATATGAATATCTTTCAACTCCAATGCTACAGTTTAGTGATCTTGTTTTTATGTAGCTTCTATTTACATCCTTACCTCCATTTTTTTTTAATATCGTTCTTAATTTTTATATTGTTTTATATAGTCTTTTTTGGACTGGTCTAATATTTTTATTTTTGCATAGGATCATTGTTTGATGCAGTTATTCTGTATTTTAGCCCATAAGGAAGGTCATATTCGTAGTTTTAAATAATAACCTTGTATCCTCCGCCGCTTTTCCACATTTTTCATTTTGTCTTTATGTTTTTATCTCTGTTAGTTCTTCCCTCATTCTTTCGCATTGCTCGGTCGAGCCAATTATTTGGGGCAAAGGTCATTAAACCCTGAAAAGAGCAACATCGAATTTGCCAAGAAGCCACGGCGCCATTGCAAATTTGTGGCAATTTGACTTTGATTCAAATTAAAATTTATTATTTGTTCATCGCAGAAGTTCATCAAAGTTCACTTAAGAGGCCACCCTGTACTTTAATACTTCCATACATATACATATTTACTTAACGTGTGCATTATTAATATTGCAAATGGGGTTCAAATTCATGTGAGTCTTGCTGTAAAGATCCTCTTTTCTCATTACTCCTATTTTTGTGTATTTTCTCTTCTTTTTCTTCTTATTTCCGTTCTTCTTTTCCCATGTCTAGATTGACCCTTAGAATCCCCACATTATACTTACATCGATCTGCGCGTACCAAAACAACGTTTTACTTGCACACACATACAAAAAATTATATAAACATATACGTACACACATAAATTCCCTACCCCCTATTCGCGACTCAGTAGCAGGCCTTTTGTGACGATGAATTGCGGCGAACAGAGGAAATAAATGTGAGTGAGAAGCGATGTCGGTCTGCCTCTGGGACTTAATTGAAAGCAGCGATTATTCACCCGAATATCAGCCTCGTCTCGTTCGCTGGCCCCCGGTGAGCGGGGTTAGGCCTTGCCTCGATCGTTAGGCTCCGGTGAGCGGGGCTAGGCCTCGCCTCGATCGCTAGGCTCCGGTGAGCGGGGCTACGCCTCGCCAAAGAGGTGTCCTGTCTCCTTGGATTCTCTGTCTGTTACAGGTTGTGATGACGACATGGGACGGATATTTCCAAGAATCGACGTTCCCACTCTCCCAATTAGTGAATTGAACGATTGTAATCTGATTTTACCATTAAAATGAATGCAGATTAACCAGTTCTCATGGCCATATTTACCTCTTTCAACTATATATTTTCTCTTTACTTTTTCCCTTAAAATCTTTTGTTTGCTCCTTTCTCCCATCACCCATTTTTGTAGAGTTCATTTTATCCAAGGCGAGAGAATGAAGACCTTGCCACGCCCTTCCATAAGCCATGTTTCACAAGCTTCTTCTTCCTTTTTACAGTGACAAACCGAATTACCATCAATACCAATATCAATACAACAATCACTACTGGTACGTGTAGCATTTATACTAATTATCATAATATTTGAACTATGCCAATGACCGGTAAATGTGAGCGACTCCGTTTTAAGTCGTAGATGATTCCTGCCCCACTGAATAAACGATCAATTGGAAGACATCGAAGGACAAGATAAAGGAACTTGGTTTCTCTAAAATAAATAAAAAATGAAGTTTCTTATAAAGGAAAACTTCGAAGGATCAAAACTTTTTAAACAAATTTAGCAGTTCAAAATGGTTGCTAGAAAGCTGTAGTACATGGACGATAGCGATAGTTATTTCTCTCTGCTCCCTCACAATATATATACATACATATACGCTAATATTCGTAAGACATCACAATGAAACCTATGTATTAAAACGAATGTATTGACATATACTCTTTGGACTGTATTGGAAAAGAATATTGTCAAATATTAATCAAAACAAAGTTGAATTTGTCGCCTGGATTCAATCCCCAAATCTAAATCAACAGATAATAAAGATTTAGGGAATGCGATTGCAATGAACTCAATGTAAGCACCAAAGCCGTAATAACTTCTCTCGCAAGACAAATAAACTTTCGCTTTGAAGACAAATTGGAGGAGAAAATTTTGTAATTTAAATCGATTCTATAAAGCTTTTTTACACGGAAATGTCAGGTTTTAAAATTGTGAAATAATAGTATTTCTAAGTTTAGAAAATTATTATAACTAAAACATATGGTTGCATATAGTACAAATAAAAATAATTATATTTGACTGAGAATGAATGAAAGGAAAGACGACATTTAGTACTGAAGCAGATTCGCTCGAAGAGGCTACTCGGTGCAGCCTAACTAAGCAAGAAGGAATCTGTGGCTATAACAATTAGGACTGGGAGTAACTTTTCTAGCAACTTTCATCAAGATTAAAAACTTTCATGCCTTCACTACATTTGTGCCAATTAAATGAATTGCCAATTGCGATTATGAAATCTGAGCGTTTATATTGTTAATTTACCGAATATATAATTCTAGAGGGAAAAATTAAGTTGAGAGCAAAGTAAACACACATTCAGACATACACTCTGTACAGCTTTCTCAACATCTCTATCAATCTCTCTGCCTATCTATCGATCCATGTGTCTCTGCCTATCAATCTAATAAGAGCTTTCAAAAGGAGACACTTTCCATCTCTCGCTTGCCGAGAACGCTTATTTCATTTAATTTTTAAAGATTTCTCATTTCATCTTGCGTATTTTTACTATTGCGTGTGTTAATGGTCAGTCATTTTAAGCTGGTATTTAGCGGCAAAGTAAGTTACTTTTATAATTTTGTCGGGGTGTCTCCAAATATCGTCATAATATTCGGCAGTTCTAGTTAACTCTTTGGTTGCTCTTGCAATAGAATTTCACTCCTTCAAATTCATTTTAAACTAAATGCGTGCATACTATTTTTAAATCGAATATATTTATTAAATATAATTATCAAACTCTTTCTCTACCTATACTTTCCAGCTTTCCGACGAGAGACTTTGCGACCTAAAGCAATTCACTCTTTCAAATAGGAGAATTTGCAGTCGGATGCAAGTTATCATTATTCAACTATTAGCACTTTTATTTTCAAACATTCAAGCTTTGTCAAACCTCCCTTCATTTTTTTTTTTCATTTCAAACGTGCAAATAATCAAATTCCTTCTATCTACAACTACCTTCTAACTAACGAGAAAAATTGGGACTCAATTCGTCTCAAAGTATCTCTCGAGAAGGCATTTAAGTTAAACCCCCCCCCCCAAAAAAAACATTCATTACCTCTATTTCCTAATTTAAACGACCATATTTCAAACCAGGTTGCGTTTAACAACCTGAACTCTTTGTTAACTCAAAACATTTATTTAGAAAATAAAGTTATATTTTCCATTTCCTTGATAAATGTCTCGAGTTAGCGAAAAATATCTTTTACAGTGTCGTAACTGACCCTACTTTTCATAGCAAGAATTCTCTTGTACTTCCATTTAATTCAGCTTTTGCTACTCCCCCTCATATTAAACAAGTTCTACTGACGAGAGAGTCGCCTGCTCTCACTTATTCTGATTTATGAACTTACGACCTTCAAAACTCTCAATAATTCCCGGACTAACCTTCGGAGGACCTTGGTAATTTTATCATACGAAAGTGAATGTAAACCAACATAAGGGTTTCAAATTTCGTTAGAATGGGCAAAATAGTTATGATTTTATTGCCAAAACAAAATAATTCGCTGGCTAAACCTTGGGAGGACCTTTATCAATTATATCATCCGAAAGAGAATGTAAAACAACATGAATGGTTAAAATTTCGTTAGAATCAGCAGAATAGTTAGGATGTTAGTTCCCTCCCCCCCCCAAAAAAAAATGATGGGCTAACCTTGGGAGGACTTTGCCAATTATATTATTCGAAAGCTAATTTAAAACTATATGAGGGTTTGAAATTTCGTTCTAATCGGCCGATTAGTTATGATGTTATTGCAAAACAAAATAATTCTCGGGCTAACCTTGGGAGGACTTTGACAATTATATTATTCGAAAGAGAAAGTAAAACAATATGATACTTTCAAATTCCGTTAGAATCGGCCGAATAGTTATGATGTTATTGCCAAAACAATATAAATCTCGGGCTAAGCTTGGAAGGACTTTGTCAATTATATCTATTGAAAAGAGAATTCCAAACAACATAAAAGTTTCAAATTTCGTTCTAATCGGCCAAATAGTTATGATGTTATTGCCAAAACAATATAAATCTCGGGCTAAGCTTGGGAGGACTTTGTCAATTATATCTATTGAAAAGAGAATTACAAACAACATAAAAGTTTCAAATTTCGTTCTAATCGGCCAAATAGTTATGATGTTATTGCCAAAACAATATAAATCTCGGGCTAAGCTTGGGAGGACTTTGTCAATTATATCTATTGAAAAGAGAATTACAAACAACATAAAAGTTTCAAATTTCGTTCTAATCGGCCAAATAGTTATGATGTTATTGCCAAAACAATATAAATCTCGGGCTAAGCTTGGGAGGACTTTGTCAATTATATCTATTGAAAAGAGAATTACAAACAACATAAAAGTTTCAAATTTCGTTCTAATCGGCCAAATAGTTATGATGTTATTGCCAAAACAATATACTTCCTAGGCTAACCTTGGGAGGACTTTGGTAATTATATAATTTGGAAGAGAATGTAAAACAACATAAATTATTCAAATTTCGTTAGTATCGCCTCAATAATTACAATGTTATTACAAAAACAATAAAAACCAAAACGGGGACCGACCGACATAGTGAAAAGTACAATCGCCCGAGACTAGACTCGCACACGATTAAAATAAATTCTATGGTATTTAATCCTAAAAAAACTATCTATAAACTTTTAGTAGACAATTACCCGATCACTATTGGCTCTATTTTTCGTAAAATGTATAGATTGTTCTAAATATTACTTTGGGCAGTGAGGTAAACGCTTGCTAAAAGGCACATCCCAACACAAAGGTAATGTTCGACGTGGAGAAGAGAGCAGTTCATTTATATATTGCACAAATTAACCATAACATCGATTGGAAGCAAGTTAAAATGATTTGTCATGCTGAAGATTTTATGGCACACAATGATTTCGAATCGTCATTCATTAGCAAATGCCTTAATTTTAATTTTAGATAAACTCGATGGCTATATTTTTAGTGGCATTTAAACATCAATGTCCAAACTTTTATCGGGAAATTATATTATTTTTTTATTTTCCTTCTTATTTCCTGCTTGTTATCCTATCCTTTTCCCTCCCCACCTCTCTCTCAATTTATTTCTCTCTCTCTTTCTCTCTCGGGCAGTCTTTTGATTATTGGATCTATCTAGTATTAATAGGTTTATTTTATGTATTTATTCCTCTCTCTTTTTATACTTGGACTTCTATTTTTCATCTAAATGACGTTTATTCATTTCATGATTGGTTAAATTTCTTGTTTTGGGCCTTCTCTCAAAACCCCTCGGCCTCGCCATTGCGATGAAACAGAAGTATACAAACGCGTGTATTGTTAGGTTGGAAACAAAGTTCCGGCACATTTAAATTTTTATTTATTTATTTATATATTTATATTGATAGATTTATTTAAAAGTTTATTTATTTATAGATTTATACAGGGTGTACGACTAGTTATGTGTAGTCACCAATTGAAATTGAATTTGTGTTTATTTGGATTCAGACTCGCTACACTATTTGTTCAGAAGATTGTCTCACACCATATACCAAATCATTGACTCTTCCCGTGTAATATTTAATATTTCCTCGAATTCTCTTTCGCCTCCACTCCGTGTACTCTTAGCCTTGTCGTCGCTTTTGTTCTTCCAATTTAGAAACTAAATTTCTCTAAATATTTTTGAGCTTTTGAGAAACTTGCAGCTCCGAACATGAAATAGGTAATTTTTGGATCATATAAAAAGTTACATTCAGTCTACTGCATTTAATTACTTTTATAATTTGAAACCCCTCACATCTTTACCTAAGGTTAATTCAATTATTAACAATGTTTAAAATTGAAGATAAAATTTGTCGTGTATTCTGTAAATTTAAAAAAGTTAAAATTAATTGAGTCAGAATATCTACTCGTCTTTTCGCGTCTGGCTCCTCCCCGGGTATTCTATACGGCCTCCTCAAAGTACATAAGCCTCCCATCCCCGGGTATTCTATACGGCCTTCCCAAAGTACATAAGCCTTGACAAGCCTTGACAAGCCTTGATTGGTGATACCCTTGTTTCTGGACGCAATCCTCTGGATGTAGTTTTCTTGGGAGTTTGGGTGCCTTAAAAAAGAAGCCGTTTGACTAGGATGACCTATGATGGGCCCTGGTGGCTTTTGTCATCTGTTATATTATATTGTGGGGGACTTAGATTATGTCTTTCCCTGGCGATGGTGCTTTTTGTTTTTGATCCGCTCATGTGGCTGGTTTAAATTGTATATTGTGGGCGCGTGATCTGACACAATCCTAGGGATTGTTTAAATTGTATATTGTAGATGCCTGATCTGATACAATCCTATGGATTGTTTATAAAGTAGTTGCATGATCTGATATAGTCCTATGTGGGTGGGTTTTGATGGATGCGGATGACCTTGGATAGGCCCTTGTGGCTTTTGTCATCCGTGAAATTATGTTATATGTTATGTTATATATTCTATACGGCCTCCCCAAAGTACATAAGCCTTCAATTCCATTGCGACCCATTTTATCTGCTGTAAACAACCCCTTACTCTGCCTTTGCCAAATTTCCCCCCCCCCTCTGTTCTCCCCTCTCACCACAAATAAAATTACCCTCAAGAATTCCTTAGACTGACTTGCGCAAATCTCTGGCATATCCTACTCTCACAAATATACCTTAGCCAACTTCAATGTTATAAATTTGTTAACCAATAACCATTTACAGGAAACTATTGATATTATTATAGTCTTTTTGGTTCGTCTAACCATTTTTAGGCTTTGATCAACGTCAACTTCGTTCTCTTCTCGATTTATCTGTCCCCAATTCCTACTTCCTCTAATAATGAGCTTTAGCTACAAAAGGAAGTGATTGTGATGGAACTTCCCCAAGGACCTATTTATGCAACTATCTTTTTGTGCTTACAGGAGGCTTCCTATCCCTAAAACCACCCGCGGGAATTCTCTCCCGTCTTTTACAGACGTTTTGTTGACAATTCTCTAACCATGTTCCGTAGAGAACATGCTCATAAATTACAGAAATTCATTAACTAGTAGCACCCAAACATTCATAATGAAATTAAAAACTAATCGCTCTCTGTCCTATTTAAACATCATTTTAAGCCGCACCACCCCTGAGCTTTCCTCTACTCTATACAACAAACCCACTTTTACTGACATAGGAACCCGCTTCTTTAGTTACATTCCTGTTCGTTTAAATTAAACTCTATTGGTACCTTTCTTCACACAACCCTTAACATCTGCTCCACTCATAAACTATTTCACGAAAACTCTTTTCTTTTGAAAATTTTCCAAGAAAATGGATTCCAGATTTCTTTAACAGACAACCTCATAAGGAAGTGCCTTGACCTATAATTAAATCCACAGCTAACCCGCTTTTGGTCGGTACCCTTTCTTGTTCCACTAAACTAAAAAATGACCACCTAAATCCGCTCCTTAATCCAGAAACACTTTGCCCTTTTTATCTAAAGATAATCACACCTAATAGCTATACAATCAGCTCACTCTTTCGTTACAATGACACCCTTCCAATGGCTTACCGGTCTTCTCTTATTTATCAATTCAAGTGTGCATCGTGCGACGTAACCTACGAGGGGCGGTCAATAAGTTTTGCGAATCGGTAGGGCAAAAGAGAGGAAGGGGGATGGCTGTTTGTGGGGGTAAAAGGACAAGTTATGAATAGTCTGGACCTGCAGCCGCACGCTCCTGCCTCGTCTATTTAAGAAGCAGTAGCTGATCGCAGATTGTCAGTCACAAATTTTTCAACAATTGAGAAGGTTGAGCACCACGCAGTGATCAAATTTTTGATCAAGGAAGGCAAGAATGCAAAAGAGATCCATGAACGCATGGTTGTAGTGTACACCGACACCGCCCTTTCCTATGCAACCATTGCTCGCTGGAATAGGGAGTTCCGCAATGGTCGTGAGTCCCTTGAAGATGACCCCCATCCAGGACGCCCGTCAGACGTGACCAACAAGGACAATGTGGCCTGTGTGGAGAAGATGATCCTCGAAAATGGATGGGTAAAGGTCGAAGAAATCGAGCGAGAACTTGGAATATCACATGGAAGTGTTATCAACATCATCCACAATTTGGCCATAACCAAGGTCTCTGCCCGTCGGGTCCCTAGAAACCTCACGACCCATGATCGACTTCAATGTCATCAAAGTTCGGAGGAGCTGCTGCTCTTGTACAACCAAGACCCGGCGGGATTTGAGTCACGCATAATGACAGGTGATGAAAAGTGGGTCCCTCATTGGGATCCCGAGACCAAACTCGAAAGCATGTCCTGAAAGCATAGGGGCTCTCCGACCCCCATCAAGTTCCGGACCCAACCCTCAGCCAGGAAGATCATGGCCACCATCTTCTGGGATTCTGAGGGAGTGTTGATGGTGGATATGCACTTCGTGGAATGACCATCACAGGCCAATATTACGCCAAGGAACTGGCTGGGTTGAAGAAGTGCATCCGTCAAAAGTGGCGCGGCAAGTTGACACACGGTGTCCTGCTTCTCCACGACAATGCCCCTGTCCACAAGGCCAGAGTTGCACAAGCTGCCTTGCGCGAGTGCGGATTCGAGGAGCTAAACCACCCCCCCTACAGCCCAGATCTGCCCCCTAGTGACTACTTTTTATTCCGCCAGCTCAAGGCTGCACTGCCTGGACACCGGTTTGGGGACGATGAAGATGTCTAGCTCGCTGTCCAGGAGTGGATTGAACAGCAGTCGGGAGATTTCTGGTTGTCGGGAATTCGAAGCCTCAGAGACAAGTGGCGCAAGTGCATTGAAGTCGAGGGTAGTTATATCGAAAAATAATAAAACACTTTTCCTCATATCTCGTTTCCTTATATCCGAATCGCAAAACTTATTGACCGCCCCTCGTACATCGGCTCAACGAACCGAACTTTTCATTCCAGAGTTGAACAGCATGCTGGAAGGTTATGCAGAACAGGTCTCCCGCTGGCCAAACCCGACCATTTAACAATACAACTCAATGCTAAAACTTGTAATTCTCAGATAAAGATCGACCAATTCTCATTACTTTCATCTGTAAACAACCTAGACGACCTACGCATCCTCGAATCATTATACATTTTGAGAGCTAATCTCACCCTCAATGACCAAATTTCATCCATTCCGTTGCTCGTTAAGTTCACCCCCTCCCCATTAATCATTACTTTTTGTACCTACAAGATTTAAAATGTCCGATTAAACAATATAGACTTATTGTATTTCCCTAAATTAGCTGTCTTGTAATATTTTCAGTACCTGAATGATGAGGCTGGTACTCGAAACGTTGGTGTATCAATAAATTAGAAGAATGCATAGATTTTCTATTGACGTTGTTCTCTTAATTATATTCAAACTTCGAACGATAAGGAATAGCTCACTATGATCTCTCTCTCTCTCTCTCTATCTCTCTCTCTCTCTCTCTCTCTCTCTCTCTCTCTCTCTCTCTCTCTCTCTCACCTATGATCATCCTTCCTCGAAATCCACCAAGAGTTCCAGAACTTGAAGTCACTCTTGATAAAAAACAGCTTTCCGTCACTCTTAATTGAAAGGACAATAAAACAGTTTTTAAATAACAAATATTTCCCTCCCTTTCCCGAAATCACTGCACCTAAAGAAGTTAGATTTCTTTTTGTTCCTGAGATGGGTTTTTTGAATCGAACCTACAGAAAAGATATCTCTAAACTATTAACAAAAAATTTATGCAAACTGAATTTAAAGTTGTATTTTTCAACAACCACACAATTGGAAATTTTTTAAAATTAAAGATCAAACTCCTAAGGATTTAAGTAGTGGTGTAGTTTATTTTTACTCTTGGAAAATATGTTGGAAGCACCCTACGTACCCTTCAGGCCCGTCCTTTCCTTTCTCACATGGGCATCAGCCTTAGATCAGGAAAAGTTCTTAATAAAAAAGAACATTCTTCTATAAGAGAGCACTCGATTAAATGCCAAACAATTCCATCCCTGAATGACTTCGAGATTTTGGACTTCCATATATATATATATATATATATATACAGTATATGAGAAACTCACAAAGTAGCGCGTGAGTAGAGCAATAAATGCAAAAATTCCCACAGGAAAATGGAAGGGGGATTCCAAGTACTTGAACTGAAAAAGTTCGAAAGTACTTGGAATCCGCCTTCCATTTTTCCTGTGTGATTTTTGCATATCTATCTATCTATCTATCTATCTATCTATATATATATATATATATATATATATATATATATATATATATATATATATATATATTCCTTTTTATTATTTTTGTTAATCTTCTAACTGATTTACGCGTAAGTTATCTATTGTATCTATTGGTCCTGATGATAACAATAATGTTAATAAATATATAGAAAACTTTGGAATTGTTTTATGTTGCTCAGTTAGCCATGTGGTATACAATTAAATCACCCCAAATAAATTATCCAGCTGGGTCCCATGTAGGATCCAGCTGGGAGCCAGCTGGGTATGTTGACAGAGTTCTCTGCCTCGCTAATTCTCTTTTTATCACTTTATAAGTATTTGTGTAATTATCGAAATGAAAGTTAAACGTAATTAACAGACGCAAGAACCCGAGAAATCTCGGGCTTGACTTGGATTGGCAAATGTGTCAAATGACCGGCAAATCCCAAAGAACTTTTTAATCTGAAGACGAGTTATCTCGGGACAATTCGGGAGGGAGTTAAAATCATTGGCGAAGTGTAAAAAAATACAAGGTATGGATTCGGTGTAGCTGCAGGAACGGGTCGCAATTCCTCTAAATTTGCGTTCTGCCAGAAAAATAGGTTGATCTGGGTAAGCAATTGGGGGAAGGGGGGTCATCAGGTAATTCTGACAAGAGGGGTCAAAAGTTTATCGATTAAAGGTCCGCTTCGAAACAATGGTAAGTCCATTATTGAGAAACTTAATTAAATCATCCTTCAAATCCATATAGAAAATAAGATCGAAATATACCATTTTCCGCAGATATCGATAAGTTTATTGGAAAATACGGATATTACTAATACCAATTCGATATTTCCAGCTTCCGCCTCACAAGGAACTATAATTGTTTCGTAAGGATTATTGAATCTTGCATACATTCGCGCTGTTGGTGTTTGCAAACGCCCTTTTATTCCAATGAGCTTTTGCAAAGATTTTTAATTGAAAAGAAAGCCATTGTATTTAATGGAAACAGCCGCTTAAAAGACGCGAAGGAATGAATTCAATGAGCTCGTATTTAATGGAAACAGCCGCTCAAAAGAAGCGAAAGAATGAATGCAATAGACTCGTATTTAATGGAAACAGCCGCTTAAAAGAAGCGAAGGAATGAATGCAATAGACTCGTATTTAATGGAAACAGCCGCTTAAAAGAAGCGAAGGAATGAATGCAATAGATTCGGATCCAATGGAAACAGCCGCTCAAAAGAAGCAAAGGAATGAATGCAATAGACTCGTATTTAATAGAAACAGCCGCTTATGTGAAGCGAAGGAATGAATGCAATAGACTCGTATTTAATGGAAACAGCCGCTTAAAAGAAGCGAAGGAATGAATGCAATAGACTCGTATTTAATAGAAACAGCCGCTTAAAAGACGCGAAGGAATGAATGAAATAGACTCGTATTTAATGGAAACAGCCGCTTAAAAGAAGCGAAGGAATGAATGCAATAGACTCGTATTTAATGGAAACAGCCGCTTATGTGAAGCGAAGGAATGAATGCAATAGACTCGTATTTAATGGAAACAGCCGCTTATGTGAAGCGAAGGAATGAATGCAATAGACTCGTATTTAATTGAAACAGCCGCTTAAAAGAAGCGAATGAATGAATGCAATAGGCTCGTATTTAATGGAAACAGCTGCTTAAAAGACACGAAGGAATGAATGCAATAGACTAGTATTTAATGGAAACAGCCGCTTAAAAGACGCGAAGGAATGAATGCAATAGACTCGCATTTAATGGAAACAACCGCTTAAAAGAAGCGAAGGAATGAATGCAATAGACTCATATTTAATGGAAACAGCCGCTTAAAAGACGCAAAGGAATAAATGCAATAGACTCGTATTTAATGGAAACAGCCGCTTAAAAGAAGCGAAGGAATGAATGCAATAGACTCGATAAATTTAGCTCATCTGATTTCTGGGTTGTATATGCCTTTTTGTCATTCGTGCGATTGAATTAGAAGGACCCTTTTCTGATTATGGAATGCAACTCAAGAGCTTTGTGTAAAGCATAATGGCGAGAGACAGAGTCGGTAAAAGAAGATTTACGAGGAAGAAAAAGCAACAAAGCCAACAGACCTAAGTCGCGTGCTCTCAATTAGTTAAAAAAAATAACAAATGTATTATCAATTAACAAATATATCATCTGACCTTACGACCTTCAAAATTTTAACATGTGGGACAATCCAACCCATACTTTGTTTTCTTTTAATAATTTCCACACTAAACTAGGGAGGACCTTGGCAATTATATCATTCGAAAGAGAATTACAAACAACATAAGGGTTTCAAATTTTGTTAAGATCGGCCGAATATTTACGGTGTTATTGCCAAATAGTTCCCGGACTAACTTTGAGAGGACCTTGTCAATTATATCATTCGAATGTAATGTAAAACAGCATAAGGGTTACAAATTCCGAATAGTCACGGTGTTATTGCCAAATAATTCCCGGACTAACCTTAGGAGGACCTTGGCAATTATATCATTCGAAAGAGAATTACAAACAACATAAGGGTTTCGATGTTCGTTAGAATGAGCCGAATAGTTACGGTGTTATTGTTAAATAGTTCCTGAACTAACCTTGGGAGGAACTTGGCAATTTTATCATTCGAATGATAATGTAAAACAACATAAGGGTTTCAAATTTCGTTAGAATCGGCTGAATAATTACGATGTCATTGGTCAAAAAACTCATGTAAAGTAAAAGTGTTACCATCTGACCGAGGACCTACGCACCGACATTGTAACTAATTACGCGACCAAAAATTGCGCCCCCTGGGCTGATTGGAGAGTACCCCTGCTCCCTTGGAACGAAATAATACCTCAACCTGGTATTATTTTTCCTTGTGTCACGGAATCTGGATTCCAGCTCAATATTTCATCCACCTGCACATACAAACTCGACCACCAGGAAAGTCTGAGATACAGTTGGTACTAGTGAAAACCTGCAGGATACCCCGTTAGGGGGCTGAGATAAAGGGGGGCAGGTTATCGACCAGGAGCCACAACTGATCTACTGGTAGAGAAAGGTTTATTTCGGTAGAGTGGGTAAGGAAAGATAGAAATAGGAAGAGAGACGAAAAGCTTCTAATTTGCTAAAAAAAAACTCCATAAAAATAGGTCACTTTTTCCAGGGAAGAACAAAAAAACCATGAGAAAAAGAGGAAGAAAGATACGAGTGGGTGCTCAAGGATAATGGAGATAGAGTGCAAAAGGATAAGACTCAGGGAGGAGGGGGTGGAACAAGCCCCCAAATCTCGTTTTGTAATAGGGAATAGAGAGGCTTATAAAAATAGGGCTAAACCCATCAATACCTCCCCAAATTATCGCTAATAGAAGCGTAATTTATAGAAAGAGAGACTTATGGGTAGAAAAGAAACACAGTAGAAGAGCTAAAGGAATAAATTGAAAGAAGCAATCAAAGTTCACCATATAATTTGAGCGATCTATTACCATCCCCTATTTGTATACCTGGTCAACACAGGTAAACCAGGTACATTTTCAGAAACATTGAACCAACTTTTAGTGAAAAATGGCATAAATCTGGTTGGGGGGGGGGCTATTGAAGGTCGTCCCTAATTATGGGGGAACCTTGAAGGTAATCGTGAGGACAACCCAAGAGCCTTGGAAGGGGGACGCTGGTTGTCAGTAATGGTGATAGATTACCGAGTTATCGCGTAATCTTTTGGCAAGGACTCCGGTTGATACAGAAGCCCCGGTTGGTTTGCGTTGCCCTTCCTTATTTCCCACGAGAGTTATTTTGTTGATTACTATTGGGTGCCCTAAGCCGAGGGGCGGTCTTATTCTAGCGACGGGGAGAGACCACACCAGGGTAGAACACCGGTATTTCGGGAGTTATGTAATCGCGAGGAATTGCGATTAGCGAGGAGAATGCGTAACGGCTGTTTTCCCGATTAATAAACCTTCAAGCAGGAAGATTGAGGAACGTCAGGATATTGAAGTCACCAAAACAAAAAAAGAATTATTATTGAACTAGATCTTTTGCACTTTACAAAAGTTCTTTAATTAAGTTTTAAGTTCTAAGTTATGACACAAATTAAGTTCAAGGTCAAGTGCGGGCAAGGTCTAAAGGAGGCCGGACGAATAGAGCCTTTAAGAGTTACACCTTAATGTCTGCGTTATGTACATGACTATATACAAAGATGAATTACGCGAATCCGAGAGATCGGACTGAACGATATATTGCAATATAAAACAGTAATCTAATAATCTTCCTTGTTCTGGCTTCACAAAGTTATATATTCAATTTAAGCCACGCCCTACAAGTTCCTCGCCCAACTAAACCACACCTCCCTCTTATGTACCGGTCTGTTGATTTGTCGGTATTAACATAACTCGACATTTGATTGGCTCCTGCCTAACATATTGATAAGGAAGGCACTCCGACTATTGGATAAAATTATATGTGGGCGGTGGCATGTTGCCATGGAGCCAGTTTCCTAATCTGGTTTCTATTTGTTTAATAGTGATAGCTATCCGGTTTATTCTGGATTCTGCTTTGATTATAATTTTGGACGTACACGCCGGTTGTTACAGGTTCAAACAGAACCCAGAATCTTCCGACACACTGAGAATGGATATATTGAAAAAGCAACTCACAAAGGAGCTCCCCAAGAAAACAAAGTAAATACAGAAAAAAATCAAGGGAAACACGTCACCCTCATGTGAAACAGAGGAAAAAATAGAAAAAAAATTGCCCTAAACAAAAACGGAGGAATAGTTTCAGAAGACAAATATATGAAGATCTACGCAAGTGACGCCGTGCCACAACCAAGAAAATTGAAACAAAAAAATATCGTCCAGACACTCGCGGAAGAGAAGTGCAAATGAGCATACAGGAGCAATCATGTGAAAAACAACTATAGAAACTATTGATGAAGGGTAGAATAAGAGTCTACCCAAACGATGTGTTAACGCTCTCAAATGCTACATACGACCAAGCCAGAATGGAAAATTCAACCCTAAGGTCGAGTCAACAAGGAGCGACGCACGACCAATAAAGAACATTTATTTTGCAAATAAATTCGAACAGATGGTTCGGTAAGGCAAAACAATAGGAAATAACATCAGAAAGATCGACCCTGATATTGTACTCATCTCGGAACATGGAATAAGTAACGAAGAAAACAAAAAAATATTCAACTCTACCGTCATAACGAACAACCCAACAGAAGAAAGAAATGACGGGGCGACTAGAGCAATAAAAATAGACTTCAAATAAACCAAAATACCAATCGACAGTGAAGCCGTTAAAATTGAATTAGAAATAAATCGATTGTTAATAGCATCAGGATAATAACCGCGAAGGAGAATTTTTTGCCACTATACAACTTCATAACGATATTGAGACAAGTGAATCTAACAAAATCATTGGGTGACCTAAACGTACTTTGTCAAGCAAGTGGCTATAGAACAACGAACAACTCTAACACAATCTAGAAATGTGCTTGGAAGAAAATCCTCAAAAGAGTGAGACTCGAACACCCCACCTATATTACAGCTAACACTGCTACGAAACCAGACGTATTAAACAACTGTAATATGCGATTAAATATCTACAGAGAAGTGGTACTGTGAGGGAATGCCCTCGAAGGACCACCGTGAGAGGAAGCCCCCTCGGAAATACCCTCTATTCTTTCAAGAACACGTGCGCTAGCGTGAGAATTTTAGAAAGTTAGAGAAAGAATCGGTTCCTCGCAAAATCACCACACAGCTATGTTTGCTTTCGGACGCCATACGCTCCCCCCCCCCCTCCCTGCGATAACGCCGTGCGCAGCCTATTAACCCTAACCCCATATTGCGAGGAAAGTTTCATCGTCTGGAACGACGCGTTATCATGAAATGTATTTGCTTAGACTGGCGCCAAGAATCCCTTTGGGGCTGCAAGGCCGTGAGGCTTCTATCGGATCAGCCACCCGGGTATTTAACCCGAAGCTCACCATCTCTCGAGGAGATTGAAAGACCACCATTCACTCCGTTCAGACTGCCGTCTGTTTCCCATGAACCCCTGTAACTCATCTACCTTCGTTAAGCTTTTTTCCCTGTTCAGAGGAAAGCTATCGAGCCCCCTTCTTCCCGGAGAGTTGTGCGGCCCTCTCATCTTCACAACCCTTTCAAGATTCCAGTTCTTTCGATACTAAGACTCCATGCCGATTGGCAGAATCGTCTCGAGTTGAGATTACGTCTATCTGGAGCAGAGAAAATCTCATTCTTCATCACGAAGTAATCCAACCCCATCTTTGAGTCCTCTTCGTCAGGACTCTCCGAAGTATCTTCTTGAAGACCTGCACCATTGTCTTCCACCCCCATCCAATTCGCCCGCGCTTGAAGGTAAATCAATCTTGTATGGTCATCCCCAGATTACCTTGTTAATCTTCACTTAATTCATTTAATTACCATAAGTAATTTGTTCTCCCTTTTGTATATAAATATATATATATATATATATATATATATATATATATATATATATATATATATATATATAATTGCCTCCTTTCGTTATATAAATTAAAATTATATTTTGGGGTATTGTCTTTATATATCCTTTGAACTGCAACTTGGCAAGCCATTAGTCAAAAAAGCCGGTCAACCGTAAATCGCACTCTTTATTAATCGCCCCGAACTATCTCAAGCGGCCTGTGGTCAGCTGTCTGCCCGTGCTTATGTACGACTCTGAGCGCCGAGCTAGTCTACACAGGTATACTTCGACAGGTACAAATATTTGCGTTTAAATTTTCAATATTTGTGGAATATTTCGTGCTTTCGTCTGGTTATAAATATTTCAGGAATTTCAGTAAATATATATAACAAAAGAAATACATATAAGAAGGTTTTTGTGAAATAAAATTAATAAATAAAATTTAGCAGTTGACAAAAATAGTCAACCACTGCGAGGATATTGTTATTAAACAAAAAAAATCTTATACTTTCAATGAGAAGGGGAAAATTGGGTTCTGAACAAATTAGCATGATTGGGGGATAATTCCCCAATACGCAAAGGAATCTAAGCTTCTCGAATGTTGCAGAACAAGAAGCGACGTTTGCCATGGCGGGATACAATCCCACGTGGTCTCCAAATAACGTGAGGAGGTCAGAGGTTGTTTTTTTACACCCATTACATAGTGAGCTCAGGAGCAGAGATGAGGGGAGTATCTCCAGAAATAAGTCTGCTGCAGGATTCCTCCTCTAAGGTCCCCACCGAACAAGAGAGGGGGATCGAGAGGAGGAAGGGTTGACAAGCTGCCCCCCCATCCTTAAAAATAATTTAATTTCTTGGAGAAAGTATTATTGGTAAAGGATGAAAGGAGACGAGGAAGCCGTAAGCAGGTCGATCAAGATTACTGCTCATCGCGACACTGCACATTTACGTCTTTATTCAATTTATACTTTCTTCAATCCCTTTTATCTCCTACTTCTCTCCTACTGGCCCCACAGGGGTAGATGAGAAAATATATATTTTGCACCAGGTCACGATCATATTCAAGATGGCCTAAACCCACTATCCCCTTACCCCACCAAGCCCATGCTCGTGCGAATGAGGAGTGCCCTTCATGGCCTTGATCCACTCAAAAGGGCACAATTGGAGAAGCCGGAAAATGCAGGTTTGAGGAATAGCCCACTATGGAGCCTAGTGCTGGGGGAAGGGAGATGCAATACTTGGGGGCTTTCTATCCCTTACTCTAAGGGGCACACTAAGGACGAAGATTGGAGCATTTATACACGTCTCCCTGGATACAGGAAGCATCTTTGTTATCCAAACTCTCAAGGGTTGGCATCATCAATAAATCCCTTATTGTTAATCCCATCCTGCTTAATCCATTCATTATTCATCCCCTTCTAGTTCATGCATTCATTATTCATCACTTCCTGCTTCAGCCATTCATTATTCATCCATTTCTGGTTTATCCATTCAATATTCATCCTTTCCTAGTCCATCCATTCCTAATTCATCCCTTCCTGTTTCATCCACTCATTATTCACCCCCTTCTTGTTCATCCATTGATTATTAATCCCTTCCTGCTTGATCCCTTCATTATTCATCCCGTTCTACCTCATCCATTTATTATTCATCCATTCCTGGTTTATCCATTCAATATTCATCCCTTCCTGGTCCATCCATTCCTAATTCATCCCTTCCTGGTTCATCCATTTATTATTTATCCATTTATAATTCATCCCTTCTTGCTTCGCCCATTCATTATTCATCCAAACTAGTTCATCCTCTCCAGGTTCATCCATTCATTATTCATCCTCGCCTAGTTCATCCATTCACTATTCATCCATACTGCTTCACCCATTCATTATTCATCTCTTCTTGTTTCATCCATTCATTATTCATCTATCCTGGTTCATTCATTCATTATTCATCCTCTCCTGGTTCATCCATTCGTTATTCATCCATCCTGGTTCATCGATTCATTATTCATCCCTTCTTGCTTCATCCATTCATTATTCATCCATCCTGGTTCATCCATTCATTATTCATCCTCTACTGGTTCATCCATTAATTATTTATCCATTCCGGATAAATCCATTCCAAATTCATCCCTTCCTGGTACATCCATTGATAATTCATCCGTTCCTGTTATATTCATTCATTATTCATCCCCTCCCGGTTCACCATTCATTATTAATCCCTTCCTGGTTCATCGATTCATTATTCATGCATTCCTGGTTCATCCATTCATTATTCATCCCTTCCTGGTTCATATATTCATTATTCATCCCTTCCTGATTCATCCATTGCTAGTTTATCCATTCAATATTCATCCCTTCCTGGTCCATCCATTCATTATTCATCCTTACTGTTTCATCCATTCATTATTCATCCCTTTTCGGTTCCTCTATTCATTATTCATCCCTTCCTGATTCATCCATTGCTGGTTTATCCATTCAATATTGATCCCTTCCTGGTCCATCCATTCATAATTCATCCCTTCCTGGTTCATCCATTTATTATTTATCCATTCATTATTCATCCCTTCTTGCTTCATCCATTCATTATTCATCCAACCTAGTTCATCCTCTCCAGGTTCTTCCATTCATTATTCATCCTCGCCTGGTTCATCCATTCATTATTCATCCATACTGCTTCATCAATTTATTATTGATCCATTTATTATTCATCTCTTCTTGCTTCATCCATTCATTATTCATCTATCCTGGTTCATTCGTTCATTATTCATCCCCTCCTGGTTCATCCATTCGTTATTCATCCATCCTGGTTCATCGATTCATTATTCATCCCTTCTTGCTTCATCCATTCATTATTCATCCATCCTGGTTAATCCATTCATTATTCATCCTCTACTGGTTCATCCATTAATTATTTATCCATTCCGGATAAATCCATTCCAAATTCATCCCTTCCTGGTACATCCATTGATAATTCATCCGTTCCTGTTATATTCATTCATTATTAATCCCCTCCCGGTTCACCATTCATTATTAATCCCTTCCTGGTTCATCGATTCATTATTCATGCATTCCTGGTTCATCCATTCATTATTCATCCCTTCCTGGTTCATATATTCATTATTCATCCCTTCCTGATTCATCCATTGCTAGTTTATCCATTCAATATTCATCCCTTCCTGGTCCATCCATTCATTATTCATCCTTACTGTTTCATCCATTCATTATTCATCCCTTTCCGGTGCCTCCATTCATTATTGATCCCTTCCTAGTTCATCCATTCATTATTTATCCCTTCTTGCTTCATCCATTCATTATTCATCCATCCTGGTTCATCCATTCATTATTCATCCTTTCTTGGTTCATCCATTCATTATTCACCCCTTCTTGCTTCATCCATTTATTATTCATCCATCCTGGTTCATCCATTCATTATTCAGCCTCTCTTGGTTCATCCATTAATTATCCATCCCTTCTTGCTTCATCCATTTATTATTCATCCATCCTGGTTCATCCATTCATTATTCATCCTTTCTTGGTTCATCCATTCATTATTCATCCCTTCTTGCGTCATCCATTCATTATTATTCCTTCTCGGTTGATCCATTCATTATTCATCAGTTCCTGCTTCATCCATGTATTATTAATCCCCCCTGGTTCATTAATTTATTATTTATCCCTTCCCTGTTCATCCATTCACTATTGACCCTTTCCTGGTTCATCCATTCATCCCTTCTGATTCATACATTCTTTATTCATCCCTTTCTGCCTCATCCATTCATTATTCACCCACCTTGGTTCATTCATTCAATATTGATCCCATACTGGTTCATCCATTCATCCCTTCCTGATTCATCCATTCTTTATTCATCCCTCTCTGGTTCATCCATTCATTATTCATCCCTTTCTGCTTCATCCATTCATTATTAATCCCGTTCTGGTTTATCCGTTCATTATTCATCACTTCCTGGTTCATCCATTCATCATTTCTGATTCATCCAATCATTATCAATCCCTTCCTGGTTTATCCATTCATTATTCATCCCTCTCGGTTTATCCATTCATCCCTTCCTGATTCATCCATTCATTATTCACCCTTTCTTCTTCATCCCTTCATTATTCACCCATCCTAGTTCACCCATTCATTATTCACCCCTTCCTACCTTATCTATTCATTATTCATCCCTTCTTGCTTCATCCATTCATTATTCACCCCTTCCTGGTTCACCCATTCTGTATTCATTCCTCCCTGATTCATCCATTGATTATTCATCCCGTCCCGCTTAATCTATTTATTATTCACCCCTTCGCGGTTTACTCAATCGCTATTCACCCCCTCCCAGTTCATCTATTTATTATTCACCCCTTCCCAGTTTACCCATTCATTATTCACCCCTTCCTACTTCATCCCTTAATTATTCATCCCTTCCTGATTCATCCATTCATCACCATCTGCGTCAAATAAGTTAGTTATTTTCTCTGGGGTGCAATATCGGCGGGGAATGGGCTTCTCACTCCCTAAAACCACTACATCCTAAGGAACGTTAAACTCACTACCACAAAGACTACAAAACAACTACATAGAACGACCAAAAGCATTGGAAGAGCATCCACAGTGGTCCGATAGGAGCTCCGACCCGTCATCGCGTGGAGACGAAACGGATTCATTTCGGGATCACGAGAACAAATAAAGTACCACTCCAAGGTGGGACAGAGACGCTCTTTCCTCTGCTAAATGTCGCAATCCTCAAATGTATTCATGTCTCAACTGCCTACATCGTTATTTGCGAGGAAAAAATGATGTGTAACCTAAGGAGGAGCTCGCCCTCCCGGCCGATCAGCCACCATTGTTTCGAACGCGATTGAGACTACCTGAGATTTATTCGTTATAGATATTTTAATTTTGCCTCATTTTTGACACTTTCTTTCGAATTTCTTCTCAAGTATTTTCCTGGTGGGCGACGAATGTCGTAGGCTAGTCGCCAATCAGTTTTCATCCATTGAAACCTAGTCAGAAGCGAAAGGCAAGAGGGAGGATAAGGGGCGGGGAGGAGGGACTGGCCTTTTTGTTATTGCGATAAGAATTTGATAAAAAAAGGGATTTTGGGGGAAGGTAGTTTGAATTAAAGCGATAAAATTTGGCCTCGTTGCTATTGCGCCTAAACTTCTATTGAGGGAATATCTGCCTAGTTGTTATTGCGCTTTAGATTACATAGATCACAAGAGAAAATGGCCTCGTTATTATTACGTAATAGGCTTCATAGAGCCCCATTTTTTTCTCTATTTCGAATTTGAAACGCAATAGCAACGAAGCCGATTTTTCTTTCTTTCAAATTTAAAGCGCAATAGCAACAATGGCAAATTTTTTATCTTTTGAATTCCAAGCGCAATAGCGACGAGGCCTATTTTTCTCTGTTTCGATGTAAAGCGCATTAGCAACGAGGCCGATTTTACTATCTTTCTAATTTTAAGCGCAATAGCAACGAGGACGAATTTGTTCTATTTCGAATTTCAAGCGCAATAGCAACGAGGGCGATACTTCTCTGTTTCGAATTTAAAGCGCAATAACAACAAGGGCAATTTTTATATGTTTCAAATTTATAGCGCAATAGCAACGAGACCAATTTTCTCTATTTCGAATTTCAAACGCAATAACAACGAGGCCGATTTTTCTCTCTTTCGAATTTTAAACGCAATAACAACGAGGCCGATTTTTCTCTCTTTCGATTTTTAGGCACAATGTAACGAGAATGATTTTTATCTCTTTTGTATTTATAGCGCAATTGCAAAGAGTTCGATTTTTTCTCTTTGGTTTATATAGTGCAATAGCAATTAGGTCGATTGCTCTCCCTTTTGAACTTAAGGTGCAATAACAACGAGGCCGGCTTGTCTCTCTTTTGTATTTATAGCGCAATAGCAACGAGGCCGATTTTTTTTTCTCTTTCGAATTTCGAGCGCAATAGGAACGAGGACGGTGTTATGGACAAATTCATGCAAAAGATTTTGGGAGTATGAATTGATTCAGATGTTCCTTGCTATTGCCTTGTGGCTTTTATCATCCATGAAGGTTATGTTATGTTATCTTCTAATGCCACAATAAGTCATGTATTCTTTTCTTCGAGACAAGCCATGGCTTTGACACTCCCCTCTACGGGAGGAGCGCGCGCTTCGCTGCGCTCGCTAATAGTCCTTAGGGCTGTTAGCCTCCGGTATATTTAGCCTTTGAAACCGCCCCTTTCAAGCCCATTTCATTACGGTTTTTTTTTTACTCTTTGTTTAAACGTCAATTAAATCCCTTTTAAAGTGAAAGGAAAAATAAATATAATAAATACTTTATTTGTTAATTATTAACCCCCACACCAATGCAAAAATGAATTCCTCCTGAATTTCTTTCTTTAAACCACTTCTTTCTTTTACCAACGGGTAATTCTTCTTCTTCTTCTTCTTCTTCTTCTTCTTCTTCTTCTTCTTCTTCTTCTTTGTGTGAAGGGTAAGATATTAAATTGGATTAGAAATTGGCTGAAGGATCGTTCGCAGCGAGTAGTTATAAATGGTGAATGTTCTGATTGGGTCAACGTCAGTAGTGGAGTGCCACAAGGCTCCGTTCTTGGCCCATTATTGTTTCTAATATATATAAACGATTTGGATAATGGCGTATTTAGTACGGTTTCTAAATTTGCTGACGACACGAAGCTGGGCAACCGTGACTATGTAAGATCGGATGTAGAAAAATTACAAAAGGACCTAAACTTGATTGTCAGATGGGCGGATAAGTGGCAAATGCAGTTTAATTTAAGTAAATGTAAGGTGATGCATTTGGGTTGCCATAATTTGAGGGTAGAGTATACCATGAAAGGCCAGGTCCTCGACGTAGTTAAATTGGAAAAAGACCTGGGAGTTTTAGTCTCGGATGACTTCAAAGTCACGAAACAATGCGCGGATGCATTTAAAAAAGCAAATCGTGTGCTGGGTTATATCGCGCGTAATTTCACGTTCAAATCCAAAGAGATAATTTTACCATTGTATAAATCACTGGTGCGTCCACTGCTCGAATATGCGGTTCAATTTTGGGCTCCATACTTAAACAAAGATATCGCGCAATTAGAAAGAGTGCAGCGTAGGCTACAAAATTAATTCCCGAGCTGAGAAACAGGCCCTATGAGGAAAGACTCAGGGCATTAGATTTGCCATCTCTCCGAGGCAGAAGATTACGTGGCCAGCTAATTGAAGTATTTAAAATATTGAAAGGATTTTCAAACGTTGATTATAGGAATTTGTTCGAATTGGATCATAGGGGAAATACTCGGCAACACGGATTAAAATTAGTGAACAAGCGATTTAACACTAGTATAGCCCAAAACTATTTTACGTTTAAAATTACTCAAATTTGGAATAGGCTACTCACCCACGTAGTAGATAGTACGTCGGTAAATATGTTTAAAAACCGTCTCGACGCGCACTTAAATAGTATAAATATAACGTAGTCTGAGCACAGTAAAGAATAACGTCTTTGCAAAAGGAGTTTGGAGCGGAGGAACAACGAGAGTAAAAATGATGCCAGCGATTTCTCTTGCATGTGTAGTTTAGATATCCATTTTCTTTTCCGCCTATCCTATAACTAGATTTTCACCACTAGCAGTCGAGGGCTGCGGAAGTTGAGAAGAAAAACTTTCTATCAACCCCCCTAGGTTGAAGTAGTTAATATGCATGACATTGTACACATGTAGATAAGTGTGTACAGTAGATTATATATTTAAAAAAAAATAATAATAATGATAAAAAAAATATATATATATAGCATGTTAGAGATACACTCGTAGATAAGTGTGTATCGTAGTTTCGGATGTAGTGTAGCGGACTAGCCTCGAGCGGACCTTAGGGTCTTTGCTGGTCCTAGATTCTGTAGTTCTGTAGTTCTTCTTTTATCTTCTTCTTCTATCTCCTTCTTTATCATCTTCTTATTCTTCTTCTTCTTTTATCTTCTTCTTCTATCTTCTTCTTCTTCTTCTTCTTCTTCTTCTTCTTCTTCTTCTTCTTCTTCTTCTTCTTCTTCTTCTTCTTCTTCTTTTTCTTCTTCTTATTTTTCTTCTTCTTCTTCTTCTTCTTCTTCTTCTTCTTCTTCTTCTTCTTCTTCTTCTTTTATCTTCTTCTTCTATCTCCTTCTTCATCATCTTCTTATTCTTCTTCTTCTTTTATCTTCTTCTTCTTCTTCTTCTTCTTCTTCTTCTTCTTCTTCTTCTTCTTCTTCTATCTCCTTCTTCTTCTTCTTCTTTTATCTTCTTCTACTTCTTCTTCTTCTTCTTCTTCTTCTTCTTCTTCTTCTTCTTCTTCTTCTTCTTCTATCTTCTTCTTCTTCTTCTTCATTTATCTTCTATATTCTTCCTCTTCTTCTTCTTCTTTTATCTTCTTCTTCTATCTTGTTGTTGTTGTTGTTGTTGTTGTTCTTCTTCTTCTTCTATCTTTTTCTTTATTCTTCTTCTTTTATATTCTTCTTCTATCTTCTTCTTTCTTCTTCTTCTTTTATATTCTTCTTCTTCTTCTTTCATCTTCTTCTATCTTCTTCTTCTGTTATCTTGTTATTGTTGTTATATCTTCTTCTTCTATATTCTTCTTCTATATTCTTCTTCTTCTATCTTCTTCTTCTTTTATCTTCTTCTTTTATCTTCTTCTTTCTTCTTCTTGTTTCTTCTATATTATTCTTCTTCTTCTTTTATCTTCTATCTTATTCTTCTTCTTCTTCTTCTTCTTCTATCTACTGGGCACCTCAAAAGGAGTAGAACCAACTGAGGAGTGGAGAAGCCGCTCCTTTTGTCCCTAACAATATATTTTAAGAACGGAAATTTGGGGATGGTGTAAATAGAAAGAAATTCCGGAGGAGAAGAAGAAGAAGAAAAGTAGGAGAATACGAAGAGGAAAGAAGAAGCAGAAGAGTAGAGAGAAGTGAAAATACAAGAAGAAGAGGAGTAGAAGGAGAAGTTTAAGAAAAGGATGGGGATAGAAAGAAGAAGAAGGAGAATAGGAAGAATAGGAGAAGAAGAAGAGAAGTAGAGAGGGAGGAGGAGAAGCATATAATGAATAGGAGGAAGCGAAGAAATGATTGAAGAGCAGGAGAAGAAAAGAAGAAAGAAGGATGAGAATAAGAAAGAGGAGGAATTGAGAAGGAAAGGAATATGAGATGGATAAGAAAGAGAAGAAAAGAAAAGAAGAAGAAAGGAGGAAGAGTAGTAAAGGATGAGGGAGACAAAAAGAAAAAGACGTAATATTATGAATAGGAGCAGGAGGAGAAGAGGAAGAGAAGGCGGAGGAAAAGAAGAGATTGTAAAGGAGAAAAAATAAATATATAATAATAATAATAATAATATTTTAATAATAATAATAATAATAATAATAAGAAGAAGAAGAAGAAGAAGAAGAAGAAGAAGAAGAAGAAGAAGAAGAAGAAGAACTACAGAACTACAGAACTACAGAATCTAGGACCAGCAAAGACCCTAAGGTCCGCTCGAGGCTAGTCCGCTACACTAAATCAAAAACTACGATACACACTTATCTACGAGTGTATCTCTAACATGCTATTTTTTTTTTTTTTTAATACTATCTACTGTACACACTTATCTACATGTGTACATTATCGTGCAATTTTAACTAATCAAACTAGGGGTCGGGGGAGATAGAAAGTTTTTCTTCTCATCTTCCGCAGCCACTCGACTGCTAGTGGTGAAAAGCTAATTTAGGGATAGAGACTACTTATAGGATAGGCGGAAAAGAAATGGGACATCTAAGCTACACATGCAGAGAATCGCCGGCATCATTTTTAGTCATCATAATTTCATATCCTTAAACCTCCGCTCCAAACTCTCTCTCTGCAAGGACGTTTAAATTCACAGTGCTCAACTACGTTATATTTAAACTATTCAAATGCACGTCGAGACGATTTTTGAACATATTAACCGAAGTGCTATCTACTACGTGGGTGGGCAGCCGATTCCAATTTTGAGTAACTTTAAATATAAAATAGTTTTGGGCTATACTTGTGTTAAAACGCTTGTTCACTAATTTTAACCCGTGCTGACGAGTATTTCCCCTATGATCCAGTTCGAACAGATTGCGAAAGTCCACGTTTGAGAAACCCTTTAGTATTTTAAATACTTCTATTAGCTGGCCACGTAAGAAGAAGAAGAAGAAGAAGAAGAAGAAGAAGAAGAAGAAGAAGAAGAAGAAGGAGATCTTGATTTTAAAAAACTGCAAAAACATACCAGGTCATTCATTAACTAAGCCAAAAATATTTGTTTACCTCTTTCAAAAAATCCGGTTCTAAAAATCTAGATTTATGCGCAATTTTATGCGCAGGACTCCCAGGAGTTCATGACGTGGAACCAAGTTGAAGTAAATTTGTTTACATTTTCCCTACCTTTTCTTTTGCATAACTTCTCTCGGTTGTACACAACTGTTTAGTAACTTATATTTAACTAGTGGTTAGAAAATATCGCTTGTTTTTGTCTGTAAATGCAAATTATTTAGTACAATTATAAAGTTTGAGTGGTAGGCCGCCTCTCTAGTCTGAAAGCGGACCTAGATTGTTTCGCTGTTTACGTTTACGTCCTAAAAAAGGCCGAATTCAAAATGTATACTCGTAGTATAGTGGATAAGGTTGTTAGGATAAAGTGGTGCAGAGGAATGAGTAAGAGTAGACAAGGCCAGAGTTGCACAAGCTGCCCTGCGCGAGTGCAGATTCGAGGAGCGCAACCATACCCCCTACAATCCAGATCTGTCCCCTAGCGACTACTTTTTAT
Source organism: Ceratothoa steindachneri (assembly GCA_963969495.1). Classification (NCBI taxonomy): domain Eukaryota; kingdom Metazoa; phylum Arthropoda; class Malacostraca; order Isopoda; family Cymothoidae; genus Ceratothoa; species Ceratothoa steindachneri. Next base: position 110,690,460 of record OZ018334.1, on the reverse strand, counting down.
TCCGCCAGCTCAAGGCTGCACTGCGTGGACGCCGGTTTGGGGGCGATGAAGATGTCCAGCTCGCCGTCCAGGAGTGGATTGAACAGCAGTCAGCAGATTTCTGGTTGTCGGGAATTCGAAGCCTCAGGAACAAGTGGTGCAAGGGCATTGAAGTCGAGGGTAGTTATATTGAAAATAATAAAACACTTTTCTTCATATCTCGTTTCCTTATATCCGAATTGCAAAACTTATTGACCGCCCCTCGTATTATTTGCCTGAGCGATATTATAGGAAGAACACCCGCGATAAGTACGTTCTTAAACACGCAGAAGAGGATGGACAAGTGTTTGCGGATTTACAAGGACTACTCCTCTCTTCGAGCTCAGGGAGTTGTTTACAAGGATAGCTGGTGAGAGGTCTTTCTGAGTCCATCCCGAGTGATTAAAGCTCGTATTATTGAGTCTAGTTGCTCATTCGAGCGAACTTGTCCCATTAACAGATATTGGATTAAACCTAGGAAAACTCGAATTCAGGCGAAAGGAAAGTGGAATAAAAGGAGATCCTAAACTGTGATAATACTCCCCATTTACCCCTTCTCTTTCCCATATTTATATTGGAAGATTTCAAAACCGCCTTTTATCCTTGGTCGTCTCTAGCTAGGCGCAAGATCGAAACAGAGGAAAGTTTTTTTTCGGGAAGCTGTCATGGAACCCTCTAAGCAACGTGAATTTGCCCCAAGTCGTGTGAACACTGTAAAAAGCGAGCTCGAACCCTCTCGGCCCACGGACGGATGCGTGTATACGTGCGTGCGTGATTAATCCCGGGACCCGCAACGGCGCACGATCGAGCCGAGTACCCTATAAAGAGTGGCCGAAACAGCGAGTTCGGTCGTAGTTTTCAGCAGTGGTTTTCTGCGGCGGTCGCAATTGAAGCTTTGCTTCTTACAGTTCTCCGTCCTGACTCTAAGGGGGGGGGGGTCTGCCCCGTCTTCTAGTTCCTCGATCCGGGTCGAGAATGGATATGGGGGCTGACGCTTGTGGACTGGGTAAGTGCCGTCTCCCTAGGGTCGGCAATGGAACGAACGCCAGCGCTTCCTGATCTGATCTGGAAGTTGGGGGAGATTTTCCCAGCGAAATGGGGCTCTTGAACAAGTGTTTTAGAGCCCCCCCCCCCTTTAATGAGAGTCGTGTTTGGGTGACTCGAGGAGACTGAACCCAATCTTCAGAGTCACAAGCGCATCCTCCCCCACTGACTCAGAATGGCAGTAAACAGTGAGAAGTCATTTTCTGAATGGAACCAATTGTGGTGTCAATTACTGTAACCATGGTACCCAAGTGTCAATGTAATTATGAAACCGGGATTACTGTAACCATAGTAACCATGCATTACTGTAATCATAGTAACGTGGGATTACTTTAACCACAGTAACCTTGTATTACTGTAACCATGGTAACCCGGGATTACTGCTGTAATCATAGTAACCGGGATTACTGTAACCATGGTAACCCCATTTGGAGAGTTAGATTGGCAGAAACCACACGTTGTCGTGCCAATTATTGTAACCATAGTAACGCCGGAGAGTATTTTCCAAGGAGGGATTCCTAGCTCTTTTTTAGTGATTGTACTCTTTATACCAACTTGTTCCTAGAGGGATCACTTGTGCTCCCCCCTACCCCATGTGTACGGGTGGGGGGAGGGGTTTCCTCTCATTCTTTTCCGTACGAGTTGAGGCACAAAGAAACACCGCTGGACCAACGCCCTCACTTATGGGTGCCATTATTACTAGAGTCAGTCACTAAGCACCAGTAAAGGCTACCGCCGCATGTACCGGCATACTGCAGCTAACATCTACAAGGGATCCTAACCCCCTCAGGTAGATCTTCGCCTATACACCTTCCACGGGCTGTGCACTCGTTAGTCTTCCCCGGCCACAAAGAGAAGCCTCAGAGGCAATATTATTGGAAATCGTTTTCTTTGTTTGTCGTTTTAGGGCAGACTTCAATTCTTTTAGAAAAATCCCTTTTTCCTCTCATTTTGCACATCTGCTATCAGTCGTAGAGCGTCGATATCGGTTGTTTAATTAAATATTCTTTGATTAAATAAACAAAGGGCCGATAGTGAATGAAACACCTCCAATTATCTGAATATAAAACGTTATTTTCATATTCATTTTGTTCAAATTGAAAGATAATGACGGAGTGAAGAAAACTAGAAATATCGTCCAATTCATTATGCCAAAATAATAAACAATTAGCTAAGAAACAAATGGGACGGAAATCGAAAAAAATAGGACAGGTACTAGTCTTTTGTGGTAGGATCAAGCCAAACCAAGGGAATACCAGTGGTGGTATAAACGAACGACTAGGCTAATGAATTTCGGGGGAGTTCTTCCTTGCGTTTTTTGAAAATTTACATCTCGCAAAACCCGAAACTTTTCCTATTCATAGCACTAGTTTAATCCTAATAAAAACCTATAGGTTAATTCTAATAAAAACCTATAGGTTAATTCTAATTAAAACCTCTAGCTCAATCACAATAGATACCTCTAGGTTAATGCTAATAAAACCCTGTACAGTCATGGCCAAAAGTTTTGAGACTCCTATATTTTTTTTTCTCATAGAAGAAAATTAACAGAACTAATCCAACGTTGCATTTTGTTTTAGTGTTTTGATCCTAATTTGAAGGTGAAATATACAAAAATTTCAAGCCCAGACCCATTTAAATACCATCAATCGATGCGGTCAATCAATATATACAATAATATCACAAGTTATTTAGGACTGCTTCAATTCACTTTGGCATGTTGGAGACCAAATTCGTAGTGTTAGTGCACGATTTTTGTTCACTAAGTACTCGCAAACTGATCACAATTCGATGGCTTTCTATTTATCAAACAAACTTCGTTATTAGCCACAAATTATCTATTGAGTTCAAATCTGGCTAATTCAGTAAAGGAATTCACTGGGGGGTTTTTTTCTTATTAATTTTGAAATGTTAACTTTTTAATAAACTCGCAATAATTTAAAAATTAGGCTCAAAAACATTTGACCATGGCTGTAAGTTAATGCTAATATACCTAATAAAAATTCAAGGTTACTCTTAAATAAACCTCTACGTTAATCTTAATAAAAACCTCCAGGGTACTTCTAATAAAAACTCGAGGTTAATCTTAATAAACTAATAAAACATTTAGTTTAATCTAACAAAAACATCTAAGGTTAATCTTAATAAAAACTTCTAAGTCAATCCTAATAAAACCTTTACGTTTATCCTAATAAAAATATTTAGGTTAATCTTGATAAAAATCTTTAGGTTAATCTTGATTAAAATCTTTAGGTTAATCTTGTTAAAAATCTGTAGGTTAATTTTGATAAAAATCTTTAGGTTAATCTTGATAAAAATCTTTAGGTTAATCCTATTAAAAACCTTTAAATTATTCCCAATAAAAACTTTCAGGTTAATCCAAAAACAACTTTTACGTTAATCTCAATAAAAACCGCTAAGTTATTCTTAATAGAAAACTTTAGAGGTTAATTCGAATTACAATGCCTAACCTAACCTAACCTAACCTTATGGTTATGCATTTAAATGCAGGAGGCGTCTAATACCATACACCTGCAAGGGGTTGGCCCATGATCGACCTCTCAACCTTGAGTGAAACTTTTTTTCTCCTAGAATTGTCGTTTTATCCCTTTTCCATTGTCCTAATCACATATTTAGGCTCATTGTACAGGTTAGCCGACGGCCTGCTTTCGTCCATTCATTCCTGGCTGGTGCCTCTTTCGATATTTCTGCCCCCCCCCCCTCCCTCCCTCCCTCTTTATCTTCCTTATCCATCCTTTTCTCCACTCTCAAGGAGATGTGATGTGGACATGGGCATTCTTGCTCTGGCTTGCATCTGGAGGATTAATTGCCCTCCAGGCCCCAACACTTGCACTTTGACCTTCTTTTAGGAAGACTGCGACTGTCTTAAACATATTTTCCCCCTTCTCTATCTTCACCATTGTCCTTACAGACTTTCTGAGTGATGCGGCCTCGTTGATATTGCGCTTTAAAAATCGAGGGGAAAAAATATACACAGATTAGTGCAACTTTTAAAATATTAATGGGGAAATAAGGCAATCTGTCAACGAGTTTTGTGGTATATTTTCATTCCTCCAAACACCTAGGAACCCCCTTCTTTGCGTAACACAGTCAAAATTTTGGTTCCGTTTTGGGAGCCCTGGGAGCCTAAAAAAGCGTTCATGATTGAGCTCTGACCTATAAATTAAGGCGTTCATGATTGAGCTTTATGCTATAAAATAAAGCGTTAATGATTAAGCTCTGTCTTATAACTTAAGGCGTTCATGATTGAGCTTTATGTTATAAATTAAGGCGTTCATGATTGAGCTTTGTGCTATAAAATAAAGCGTTCATGATTAAGCTCTGTCTTATAACTTCAGGCGTTCATGATTGAGCTTTATGTTATAAATTAAGACGTTCATGATTGAGCTTTGTGCTATAAAATAAAGCGTTCATGATTAAGTTCTGTCATATAACTTAAGGCGTTCATGATTGTGAAATTTTTTTATTTAATTTCCTTTTACGATACACAAATGTTTTTTGTGGAGGGCGGATAAGTCTTTCCGCAAGGAAATGAAATAATGAAAATTCGGAGTTGAAAATTAAGAAATTTACCTGAAGAAAAATAATTGGAGATGTACCAACTGCTGATTCTCTTTTATTCTTTTAATTCGCTTTGATGAAATGGAATGTATGAAATGCAGTGTTTTCTTGATTGGTACATCAAACTACTTCATAAGGTCCCTTTAATTATACAGTTAAAAAAAAAAATCAACGAGTATTTGTTATCACAAACTTTATTAAGACTTTTCAGTATGTAAAAAAAAAATAGAATACAAAATTTATTGAGCAATGTTTTCCTAATAGGCATCCCACCAAGAAAAACCGCTATAGGGAAACGTGTGCGAAAGTACAAAGAAGAAGGGACATGCTTAAATCTAAACAAAGGTCGTTCAGTTCGTAAGAAAATCATAAGAACAGAAAATATCGAAAATGTTCGCATTTCTCCAAAATACAAACGTATCGACCAGAGAAAATGGCTTGCAATTGGCGAGGTCAACATTTATCTGCATTGTTAAACACAACTTAAAATTGCACCAGATTCTTCAAACTGATTTTCTTCGTCGTAGACAATTTATAAAATGGCTTTTCCATTAACTTGCTCGTTTTTTAGACAAGTTTGGGATTAGTGACGAGGCAGCCTTTGTCATGAATGGGAAGGAAAATTGCCATAATATTCGACAGTATGCGCCGTTGAACAATTCCCGGAATTCCACTTCGGAGGTGTATTTGTCGGCAGAATGTGTCTCTGTGGATCAGAATATTCAAGAATGGCCATTCGTCGGCCCATTGTTTCAAGACAACAATTTCACTGGATCTCCTTACCTGAACGGATCATCCCAGTACTCCTCCGTATTTACAACAAACAATCAATTCAATAGACTTTGTCGGATTCGGGACGGAGCTTCAGCTCATAGACTGTTTGCTGTAAGAGAAAGACTGAGAGAACTTTTTAGCAATCAAATTATCGCATTAAATCAGGCCAATGAAGTGCCCCAAAGATCCCTTGATTTATCATAGTGCGATTTCTTCTTATGGCGAACATCTAAAGAGCATTTTACTCCCTCGGAAAATATAAACCAGTGTCGAGGAATAGGTCGAAGAGTGGTTGGAGTTTTCCCCGACTCTTATATATATATATATATATATATATATATATATATATATATATATATATATATATATATATATATATATATATATATATATATATATATATATATATATATATATGTATATATATATCTCTCAAAGTAGCACGAGAGAATGATGAAAATGAATCCATTAAACCTCATTGAAAGAGAAAACGGAATAATTTTTTCCTGCAGTAATATTCATATTACTGCTAGGAAAAAAATATTCCGTTTTCTCTTTCAATGTGGTTTAATGGATTCATATATATATATATATATATATATATATATATATATATATATATATATATATATATATATATATATATATATATATCCTATTATCCCGAATGAGGGGGAGGCGTCGTACTACTCCTTATACTTTGCTTGGCCCGTGTCCTGAATGGGTTTATTGACTCAGAGTGCTTAGAGGTTGGCTATGGAGGAATTGGAATGAACTTTGCCAGCAAGCGACCCAAAAGAAGTTAGATACAAAACAATATGAAAATAAAGTTTTAATGAACACCAAACAAGAAATATATATATATATATATATATATATATATATATATATATATGATGAAAATTAATGCAATATCGCAAGAAAAGATGAGGAATTAAACCACATTCTCCGAAGACAATTTAATTCAGAACAGTTTCGGTGTATCTCATACCCTTTTTCAACTGACACTGGGCAGAAAATATAAGAGAAATGCATATAAGCATAACACAAGATCCCCTCTTTTTTCCCCCAATCCCCTACTTATAGCTAATCTGGGGGGGGAGGGGTAGGCCTGAACATATTGAAGGGCTGGCATTTTACTATTTTGTTTATTTGCGATCTTATTACAGGAATTAAAAGAAAATTGACCCTCAGATAGATTTAAATTAGGAACTGACGATATCAAGCTCGATTCTACGATTCTTCTCTTAACATAGTTGGCCGATTTAAATAACATTTTACTTCCAATGAAATCGATCGTATGATTCTTGTCTCTAACATGGCAAAATATTCCACTACTTTCGCTGCCCACTCTAATATCTCTTCTGTGTTCGTACAATCTCTTGTCTATATATATATATATATATATATATATATATATATATATATATATATATATATATATATATATATATATATATATATATATAATGTGCTTTGAGAGATAAATTAATAAGTAAATCTCGGATATCTCACTTGCCTTGAAAATTACTATTCACCATAAAAATCCCTCTCCACTTGTAATGCCGGTAAGCTTCGCGGTGAAGTCGGGGAATGTGAAAGGCAAGGGTTACCTTGGAACCTGATGTTCGGGTTCCGCTGGTGAGTGAAGGTAAGGGGTGGAGACGATGAGGTATGCTCTCCAGGGACCGACCTGATCCCTCAATTCCTTCACAATTCTTCCTGGAAGAAGGCGGTGATGGGAGCTTCTTGTTACAGAGGGCCCCACGCTCGTGAACTCCGAGGAATCTTGGGTGCCTCTGTGAGAGGGGGGGAGCTAAGTGACCTCTCGACGCGTAGGGTCACGGAGAAAAGCCGAGATGTAGTCTTCTCGCTTAGGGAACCAAAGTGAGGCTGTTAGTAGCTTCGGCTCTGACACGTGAGTACGAGCTTGGGTCCGCACTGCCTTGCAGATCAACGGGGTAAGGAGTCTCCCTACCTGAGACCGATCTCCTCTCTGAAGACTTGATGCTTCGACGAATTACCACTACACCGATAGATGGCAATTCCTGCCCCACCAGACGCTGTGCAAGCTCTACTACTAAGGGTTAAAAGAATTCATCTTTTATACTCTAAACTCGGGAGAGGTTCTCATGGCGCCGGAAGTAGATTAGATGTCAAGCTACTCCATTTCGTTCTTTTATAAACTTCCGGTAACTATCGGAAGCAAAGATGGGATCCCATTTATCGATAAACAGTCCGGGAAGGAACTCGGTGGTTAGCTGAAATGGCCGGCGGTTTCTTCCGGCTGAAGACCACCAGATATTGGGCCGGAAGGGGAAGGGTTGATAAGCGACCCGCCGGGAAAGGAGGTGGGCAAAACTTGGGAGCATTATGCTATTCTCCTACAACCAGTTTAGAGATATTATCACACTTGAAATCAATTTACTTAACAAAAAACAACATTTGGTGAAAAGAGTTGTGGAATCAATTCGATATAAAGCTCGTATGCTTGGAAGGTAACGGAGGAAAGGTGGAAGGCAATTTTTCTTAGAAAATTCTAAATATACATTCATATTACACATATGTAGGACTGTTTCGTTATTAATGGACAAATAAATGTTTTAATTTTCAATTTTTGTTTTTTGTTTTTAGGGGCCAGTATATAATTGAAAATCTATTTTAGAAATAACTTCGATAAAGCTTTCGAATATACGCAAAATCAAAATAAAAAATTAAGCCATGCCTAAATTTTAATATATTTTCTGAATTTCATTATTTGTAATTCTTTTTGTTAAAAAAAAAATTCAAAAAATTCAATAATCATATTTATTTTTTCTTTACCTCCCCATTTTGTTTTTTCAAACCCTAAAAATGGAACTCTTAGACTGAACTTGGATAAAAACTTAAAATATACTTTGGTCAAAACCGAACTAAGAGAAAACAAATCCATTATTATTCAAAACCTCCCCAAAATCCCGTTCTTAAAATATACGTCATGGATTACTTAATATTCCTCAGTATTTCGAATAATATTAATAATATTGTCTTTTCATGGAACTGGTACCTTGTTTTGTTCTCAATTCTATACTACATAATTCGTATAACTGTAACATTGAGAGACAAGATCTATATCAAAATCTTTTGCGGGACAAATTATCTCGAAAGAACTCAGGCATTGAGAGGCCAAGTTTTCTTTTTCAACTTGATCGCCTGAGTTCATCTATTACACTTTATATTAGGAAAGCAATTTTTTTTTTAACATTTTGAATTTTAGTTTGAGTCACTTAAATATATTTGAAGTTTTTATCCGAGTTCTTTACAGTTCGAAAAACATCCCCTGAATGAGTTTTTCGTATATTTAAAGACTTTATCAAAGTTCTTTTTCAGAGTTCAGAAAAAATAAATATGATTATCGAATCTGTTGGGATTTTAAAAAATAAAAATATGTATAAATCGTAAAGTTCAGAAAATAGATTAAAATTAAGTCATAGCTGTTTTCTTTTGGTATTTATCACTCTACTAACTCTATAATTTAAGAACGGGATTTTTTGGAGTATTTAAATAATAATTTCATCTTAGTTTGGTTATGACTTATGTATATTTAAATTTTCATCATGGCAATTTCGAAGAATTTCTTTGAAAAAACAAAATAGTTTAGTTCCGAAAAAATAAATATGATTATCTAATGTTTTAAAAGGAAATGAATTACAATTTAAGTAAGGCTGCTTTTTTATTTTATCTATAATAATATTTTAGCAACGTGATATTTTGAAAGGGGGGGAATTTAGTTTAGAGTTCCTTTTTTTTAAATTATTATAATTAGTGAAGTTCATAAAATTTATAAAAATTTAACCATGGCTGCTTTTTTTTAGATTTTAAATTTTAATCTTAGTAGCGGGGCAGCGGAGCGCAAGCTCCCCCGTAGCTGGGAGTGGCGAAGCCATTGCCTGTTTCGTATATAAGAGCATATTTAGATGGAGAAAAAAAAGAGCTCTGAGGATTGTTTATTCCGTATAAAAAAAAAAAAAATCTGATAAAAGTTCTTTCTTGACTTTAGCCCTAAAAAATAAACATCGATGTAAAAAAAACCCCGATAAACTGAAAGTTTTAAAAGATATCGTTCTCAAGTTCTGGGCAAATCCTTTCTTGGGTTGTTATTTACTTTATTATAACTTTTTTTTACCTTTTATTACTACTTCTTTCTGTAGCATTTTTTGTGTGCTTTGTTCACAGCTATTTTTCTTCTTATGCGATTGCAAGGCAAAATGTGGGAAAACAAAGTTTTATTCCGATTCGGTCAAGATCTAAGGAAACTTTATTTTGCCACACTTCGACTTACGACCGCCACAAATGAAGAACAAATTTCAACAAAACACAAAAAATAGTTCAAGAAAAATAACCTGAGTACGATAACATAACCTTCAATTTTCAAAGTACCAGTTTGTGAAACTATAAAAACCTTCTGTACCTACCTAACAATGCAAATGTTTAGCCCTACAAACTACTCCTCTTTTGAGTAGAGGGTTCTACTCCAGCCCCCTGATTAAAAAAAACTCGTAATATAAACAACTCGAAAAAACAAGAAATCCCGATTTCTGCCGCATTTCGCCTTACAACCATTATAAATGAAAAGCAAGATTAGATTCACATGTGTTCGAAATATAATTCACATTCACTACAAGTCATAACGCAAAGCTGTCCAATCTAAAGCAGAGTAAACTGGTAAAAATCGTGATGATGTAAACTCGGTCGAAATTATGTAGACAATGTGTGGTCACGGTACTTATTTGGGGGGGGGGGCAAAAAGACCTCTCCACTGTGACGTCAATTAAAGAAGAGAGATAAAAAATAAAATTCAAACTTATATTAACAGTAACATCAATCGCTCAATAAATTCTATAGAGATTGATTCGCAAAAGTGTGTTTTGACATAATAGGAGAGATTAAATTTGTTTTTTAAATACAGGGTGGCCGTAGGAACTTCCTTATTTGAAACTAATTTTATTTTTTAAAAAAGAAGTTACCCTGTATTGATCTTCTTTTGAAATGCAAATTACTTTCCGAAATCATTGTTTTTAGCAATAGTTTTATTGTTTGAAACTTATAGAAGAACAAAGGCAAAGATCAAAGAATATTCTGTGAAATTTACATCGAAATTAAACGAATATTTTCAAGAAAATGAAGACGAGAATGAGACTAAATATCATCTTTTCATTTTTATGACATAAATTAGCGCAACGTTTCAACCAAATGCTCATATTCTGGCTCTATACAAAGCATTAAGAGGCAATTTTAAAGGTAAATTTAAGCATTCAGTTAAATGAAAAAGTAAAGAACAGGACAAGAACATAACAAGCAATAAGTTTAAGAGATAAATCAAGAACATAAAAATAAGGATGCCAAACGTAACCTTGGTTCCGCAATATCCGAAATGAGTAAGGTTTGCTAAGGGAACTTGAGATTAAAATAGTTTCTATTGTTGGAGAGGTTAAATATGATTTAGGGTAGTTGAGGGTTAATCAGAATTTAGTAGAGGGGGAAGGGACATTTTAATGTAAAGAGCCTCGAATAAGCCGCAGGAGATAAGATAAAAATTCGAGTCCAGAATCTTTACGTTGTCCAATGATGTTTTGGCATTTATTTGACTGTTCACATATAGGCGATGGCTCCTTCGTATTTAATCTCTTACCAGTTCTTAAGCTTGTACCCATATGTAGAATGCGTAGGGCTCTGCCAATGTATATACCTTGGGCATTAGTAAAGGTATAATAACATCACTACGAACTTCTTAAAGTATTAGATCTTTAGTTCTGAAGAAACCAAGAATTGTGTTTTTCTTCATAAATGTAAATTTAATGCTTATTTGGAATTTTATACAACAATTATCTGAATTTCTAACAGAACAGACGGTTAAGAAAGCCCATCTCCGGTACACAAAAATATAGTACCTCTCTTGTTACGGCAACTAGATGAATTTTGGGGTAGTACCAATATATTGTCAAAACATTTCTTTATTGTTTTATCAATATAGAGATAAGGAAAGCTATTTTCTATTAAGTACGACTAAACGTTCTGATATTCATGATAAATTAGTAGAGCAAAGCAAAATATATAGAAACCTCAGTGTAAAGTTTTTTCAATTAATATTTTACCAATGTCTTTTTTATAAAATTCTGACAAGAATAGATAGTGAAAGCCTCTTCATCTGGTTTAAACCAAATAGAAATTTTACACGTAGCAATGTCACGAAACTTGATTCTAAACTGTGTGGAACAAATTTATGTGGAAACGCTTTCGCATACAAAAGAGTTAAGGTATGGAACCATCTCTCGGAAAAAAATATTTAAGTAATAGTTTATAGACATTTAAACATTTAAAAAAAAGTTTAGATAAAGTGATTAGAAACTTAAGCTGTTGAAAGCGAATTCGGTTTGGAGAAGTTTAGGGAAATAACGAGAAATCTTGAAAGGTTAAAAAAAAGTTTTAAATTAGTTTTAGCAGTTTCTCCAAATGTGTACCTCTTTGGTAGAGACCGAACAGTCTTTTAAGTATCTACTTTTCCAGCAACATCCACGTCATGATTCAATGCTACTGTTTTGCAGTTTCAATTTTACTTCTCAGTCCGTTCTCTCTTTATAACCCTAGTGCCACTGGACAGTGTCACTTCAAAGGTGGCACTGCATCTAATATATGGCAACCAGTCAAGAGAGCTTAAAGTCGCACATTTAATGGTCGATTTAATTTTACTTTCTGTCTCTTTCTCCTATTCTAACCCCCCGGATAGACCCCATCAAAGTTGGATGAAGGGATTAAACCCTTTAAAATGTACTTGAATTAATTAATATTTGCTAGAGGAATGAAATGATCGGTTTAAGTTGATACATGGGTTATAGGCCAATGAATTGGTGGTAACCCTAGAAGTGGTACCTGAAACTCTGAGGTCGCGCCAAGGCAGCGTAGAATGGCGGAGAGTTTCTTGATCTCGGTTATTATCATTTATTTACTGAACAACGCCGAATCCTAGAGGAAGAATGGGATCTCGACACCTTAAAGAGGGTGACAGAGGGGCTAGAGGAAAGAAGAAAATATATAAAGATAGTTTTGAAGCCAACTCTGAAGTGTGTTGGTATTAAGATGAAATCAATGGAGATGTTAGTGGCTGATAGGACACTTTGGTGATCGAGAGACGTCGATGGAGCCAACTAAGTCGAGCAGAAGTAAACTCGAACCTGAAAAGATGGCCACGTCTCTTCCACATGACCCTAATCTTCTGTGAGATGCATTGGGGTGTTAGGTCATCGTCTCTCCAACCGGAGAGACACCCTCCCTCCCTCAGCGCTCCAAGAGAAACTGGTGCTCTCTCTCGGGTGATCCTATACACCCCTTTTAATTCTCTCTCCGTCCTCTCCCATCCCCCTTAATGGGGAGAATAGCGTAGCACGGGTAATACCCCCGCTACAACTGAGACTTGCAAGAACGACACACCATTCCGGCCCCAGTACCTGCTGGTAGTGTACCCCCCTCCCCGCCCCCAATGCCATGTTAATATTGAGCTTTAATTTAGGAAAAACATCCCATCGTAGAAGACCGCACACGGTCATCATCGAAAACGACAGACCTCCTTCAGCAGGGGAAAATGTCAAAACCCGACAAGGACATTGGGACAGATAAAGCGTGTAGTTCTCCTGAACATACTCAAGTTCAGCAACATAGGTAAGTTCCTTCGCGAGATGTTCATGCGCAACATATGTACCTCACGCATACAGAATTGATGTATCATAATTTGAAAGATGAATCTTAGACTTGACTCTGAATTTATGATCCTATTTTTCTCAATTTATCATTGTTAAAGGTCGCAACCACACGGGAGACCTCCGCCATCGCATGTTTACGTGTGAATCCCGTCTCCTCGGGCCTCATTATCTCCGAGAAGTGGTCATTTGGCTTATTGGGTCGCCCTGTAAAATGAATCCGTTGGAAAAAATATTTACCTCGATTGAATTTTGCCAATTATTTCTCCCATTCGCTCTCTTATAATTGTTATTCTCCTTCTTCAACCGTAATTTGCCCTCTTCTCTTCAGTTACTATACTTACAGGATTTTCTGAAGCGTATGTATGGGCAAGGGGAGGGAAAATTAGGTCCCTATTATAAATTATATGTAACTAAAACATCGTTTGGTCCAAAGTCAAATTAGTTGAGCTACAATCGATTAATAAATTGTAAAGTTTTAACCAACTTCCAATTTTGATTTCTTCGTTTCTTCTAACCCATCATTTATTGAGATGAGATTACATATGTCAGGTTGATATGGGGGTACAGATGTGGGGGTGGGAATAAAGTTTTATTGTTACAAAGGAGAAACCAACGAAGGAATCGCCATCAAACAAGTTTGCAAAGAGATTCGCAAAGATATTGGACATATAGGCAATGCACATGGGTGCTGGTGATGGGGGTTCATGGCCCGAACACTCCCAGAGGGCTGGATGACTCCATGGGGCGTTGAGATGCGAGGGAATACCCATCGAATCATCGTGGGGGAAGAACGGAGGAGAAAAGGAGTGGTAGTAGACAGAACAGAGGAAAAATGTAAAGGATGAAAGTGATTGCTAAACACACCCACATCGTCCCTGTTAAGGCCAGGGGGAGGGGTACAATTAAAACTCCCAGATATTCGAATTCCCTCCAGAGGGCGACTGTCGGGGATTTGACGATGCGAGGCTGGGAGTGGGGAAGTAGGCAATAGTGGATTCCTACGCACTGTCGCCACTCTGGCGCAAAACAGAGTGGTGTCCCTGGCCAGTAGGGTTCGTGTCTTCTCTTCTGGATTCACAACTTAACGGGGAACGGGGAACCGAACCAACGAACCAATTGCTAGGTTATAAAATAATTGCAACCTTCGTTAACTCAATTCACGACTCACTAATAGGTGTACCTTTGAATTTCACCCCTTGAAAATACGAGCTCTTAATTAAGAATTATTCTATCTGTTTCCATTAAAATATTATTAATATAGATAGATATAGATGTGAGTTGTAGGGTGAACGAAAGGAGAAGTCGAGGGAGAAGTTAATTACTTTAACAGAACGTTAATTTCAGCCATCTTCTGCTAATGGAAAACCAACGTTACTTTAGAGTATTTTGAAATTGGCGAAACCGTTCCCGGTCCTGCATTCAAGGATCAAATACCTTTCCCCTTCTCTAAATTCCGATTCCTCTACCCATGCCCCCGCAGGTGGGTACCTAAGGTAGCCTATTATACTTGGTATCGGGAGGAGCTGGACCCCCTCACCCCTCAAGGCCTGAGGGCAAATTAGGAAAGCCCTTGATTTGAACTCTCTAATCACGAGACCTGAAAGTTGGTGGTGCGCTTTCCCCTCGCCTCAAATCAGCACTACTTTACCTTTATTATTATTATTATTTATCATTATTTATTATGTATTATAATTATTTTGTGTTACTATTATTGTGTATAATTATTATTATTATTATTATTATTATTATTATTATTATTATTATTATTATTATTTTTATTATTATTATTATTATTATTATTATTATTATTATTGTGTATTGTTATTGTGTATTATTACGGCTATCGTCTCAACCTTTTCTATCCACACTTTGTACCAGTAGGAACCATTCTCACCTGGACAGAGTTCGGTCCGGTAACAATGGTGCCTTGGTGGTCTGCATACCATCCTGGGATCACCTAACACCAGGGTATGATAATAATAGGTGGTCAACCACCCTACTCGTTAGTGGACCCACCTACCTCTACTTATCTTTATGACATACCCTCCCTACCCCTTTCCACACTTGTTCTCCTACCACAGAGGTTCCGGTGGTTGCTCGGCACACTCTTCTGAGCCTCTGTCGAGTGTCAGTGTATACCGTGAGGTTCCTCCCTGCTGCGAGGGCCGAAAACCCGCTGGTTAAGGCAAGTATTAGGGACTGGGTGTGCTGGGCAGTCGACTCTGCTCACCTTCCTCCAGTACATACACATAAGGTGGCTACACCAGCACCATCCTTTAGGGTCAAAGCTCCAGGACAATTTCGTCTAACGGCGGGACCAGTTGGCAAAGCCCATCAACGCAGGACTCCAGGACCGAGTCTGTGCAAATGATCGCATTCCGGAACTTTTTAATCCTATGGGGACTTTTACCTTAACCTCCCATGTCTTTCGGAGGTCATAGCATCTACTTTACATGTAGACTTTCTTTTTCATAAATGTTACTATGGCTATAATAGAAGAAAATAGTGTGCGAACGCGGATGCATGGAGGTCCGCCTCCAAGCCCGGCATCGACCTTTCTAGGTGTCGGGAAGGACGAGGGAAATCTAGGCAGCCCTTCGAACGGTGGGGGGGGGGGGGGCTCTTACTATCGCCATTCGGCAAAGGGGCTTCCCGTTTGTCATCGTTGGAGCCACTCTCAGACAGCTTGGAAAGTAGGTGGCCTTCCAGTGTTTTCTCAGTGGCCCCTCCAATCCTCTTTTACCGAAGGAGGCTTACTCCTCTCCTAGCACGACAGGTGCGGTGGATTTGCCCTCACTCCCTTCTCTGGAGCCGCCTTCAGGAAACTCTATCCCCCTACCAGCAGCAGTCCTTCCTTTACTATTCCAAAGGACTGCCAAGAGAGCAGGAAGGCGGTCCAAAATTGACCGCTCCCGGTGTGAGCGGCTCGATATGGCCAACCTCCTTAGGGGGAAAGGGAGAGCATGGTCAGACAGTACGTGCTCCCTACAGTCCTACAGTACTGCATTTACAGTTTGCAACAGGTTGGCATGCCTCCCCTTCTCTCTTTCCCGATGGATGTCGGTTCACCGGCCAGATATGACACGGCAAAAAGTACTTCAAATGGGATCCGTAATGCCTTGGAGAGGGAGGGATGGCGACATGGAGTCCTCCCTTATTTACATAGAGATGGTCCTGGAGGTGACCACAGCCCCAGATGGCGGGATCTTATATGGGGTCAAACACGAGCTTCTCCTAAGACGGCCCGGGCTCCCGAGCACTTACAAGGAGAAGACGAACCTCCTGCCCCGGCTGTGGGCCCCTCTGACAGCTAAGACCGTCTCCATTTCTGAGAAGGGTCTTGCTGAGAAGGGACTAAGTGTTCATCTCCTCCCTTCTCGTGACCTCCGTGGATGGACCGGTCCGCTGCAATTTCGGTAAGTGACTAGGCAAAGACCAAACTCGCAAGTGCGCTGAGAGTCTATCTGGTGTTTTAGAACCTGCTGGCTTTAAGCGCTTTCATGGTTATTCGCTTCGCTGGTGGCAGCATGTTGGCTAAGGGCAACATGATCTATCAGAGGAGAGCATTAGCTAGCTTGATTGGTAGAGAGCCGAAGGTGAGGGGTTTTTCGGACGGGAGCCTTCTGGCGAATGCGTCGGATTCCTCCGAGGTGGTCATGATTAGTTCCCTTCGGACATTTGATGGCACGCCAGGAACATTGTGAAAGGAGTTGGCCCCATTAATTAACAGGGTTCATTGGATTAAAGGAGACCCTCGGTTTCCTACAGATAAACGCAGCTAGGACAATGCGGTGATAGAATTTGTGTCCTTCGCGCAACTTTGTTCCATCCGTAGCGCGGATAATGAGAAAGCAATTGAAGCCAGCGGACTCGAAGGCCCCTTTAGCTTCCTAGTAAGCAGTTCCGTTGTTCCCGAGCCTACATTCTCTTTTTATTTTGAAGTTTGATTTTGGGGTGGAGAGGATGGGGTCTTTACGTTTTATTTGTCCTTTGCGAGGACACTGAAGCATGATAGGCTCGTCCTGTCCTCTGATCCCTCCTCGAAATAACAAATAACTTACTCACACCTGCAGCGCACAACAACCCCCCCAACACACATTTATCATTTATCTTACTTTTATTTTTTTGGATTTGATGTTAACTGCTGCCTTTGGAGGCGTCAGCTTAAGGGCGTGATCGTGCATAAGGGAAGGCTCTCACTCAGTCCCGAGCCGCTCCCGGGGAGAGATACACCCAACGTAGCAATGTCAATTTAGTCACATTGTCAGGACCCTTCTTCACCCTGAGGTCGGTCTACATTGAAACATATTCTCTCAAGGAAACGCACGCTCCATCACAAACTTGTCTCTCATTGATGTCTTCAAGTTGGGAATATTTTGCTTGGTTAAAATTCAAAGGGATTCTCACTCGAGAGTTCCTCTGAGAGGCTGTGCCAGTGTTCCCTGTGGGAATATGCGAGCTTTCTCCGACTGCTCCTGCGCTTATAGAGGGCCCTCTAGGAAAGCGAAGATGAGTCGACACCCAAGGTAGATAGTAATATGTTTTGAGGTGGTTCTAAAAGAGAAAGCGGTAATGGGGAAGAGTCTCTACTCATAAGATTACCAGAAAGTGTAACTCTTGGCCCACCAATGGGATTTAGAGTGGCCTCTGGGGAAGGATAAAGGAGACCGGCTCCACACTAGACAAAGAACCGCTTGTGAATAATTCTGAAGGAAGAGCTACTAAAGATGAGACCTCTTTAAAGGAAGCTGGTGAGTGGGGAGTCACTCCACCAGTGTCCCGTAGCTTTCTTCGCCCTCCCCCTCACTCGGTACTAAGGTGGAACCAGTCAGCGCTTGTCAATGGCTCTTTAATTTTTAAAACTTCAAACAAGGCAATAAATGCCGCCCATCATAGGTAGAACTGTCTTCTGCTCCCGAGAACGGTTACAAAGGGGGCAGTCAGGTCATTTAAAGCAGGGAGGTGCTTATTAGGGCGGAAAGCGCTTATCCTATTAATCATTCCCACGACCAGGACTAATCAACCTTGGTCTCTTGCAACATTTGAGCGTTGTTTATGTATGTCCAAAGCCTCTGTTCTGCCACAGCAGTAAGAAGTCGATCAAATAGCTGGACAGTTCCTTAAAATACGAAAGAAGAAGAAATCAGGAAGGCGGAAAGGATACCCAACGATTTAAGACGAGTGAAATTGAGGCCCCATGAGAGGGCATCAGTTTCTTTGGCAGGTGCTGTCTTGGTATAGTTAGTAACCACCACCTAAGCTTTCCTTAGGGTGTCGGGGTAGGCAGGGTATTGAAGCCTACAAACAAGAGTCACTGCCGATTTGTCCATGTTGTACCTAAAACCACAGGGGGGAAATAGGTTTAAAGGTACTGTACCTGAAACCACAGGGGGAATATGTTTAAAGGTACTTTACCTGAAACCACAGTGAAAATAGGTTTAAATGTGGTGAAATATAGAGTGTGATGAAAAAAGAGTTAACTGAAGATGTCTCGGGAGAGTAAACCCCAAGTTCTGCAAACTTAGTTCAAGATTACCCCGGGGCCCTTGGACCAGGTAAAACAATGAAAAAAATTAGATATGAATAGTTATGTACCCAAAAAACCTCATTAACCTTAAATTTTGGCATCTGGATAGAGTTTTTTATAATGCTCAAGGATAATAACGTACAAAATACAGCTATTATAAAGTTCTTCGGGTTGTTTATTAAGGATTGATGTCTATTACAATAGATCTAGTCGTGTTGCGTCTTTTTCTGGCAGTTACCATTGTTCCTAAAGTTTTGGAATGGCTATTTTTCTTTGTTTTGACTTTTCCTTATTAGCTAATAAGCTAGTCACATATGAGAGTCACGAGGTACCACAGGGAACTTTTTAGCTGAGTACCTGAGCACTGAGAATCAGTCAGGCTTTTGTTTTTCTTCGGTTTTCTCAAGCCACATGTGCGAGTCACTTGGCCGTTAAAATCCATCTTATCTTATCTTATCTTTACAACTCGACACCTCTTTAAGTGTATTTATCGTAAATTGCACAGTACCGTGCAATGAGATCAGAGCGACTGTATTTTATCTCATCTTCCAAAACTTTGCCAGAGAAAATCCAAGGTTTGTAAAATCGATGTATTATTATTATTATTATTATTATTATTATTATTATTATTATTATTATTATTATTAATATTCTGAGAGCTACCAAAGCCTCCCTCCAGGGTAAAAAAACAACTGCTAAATTGATTCCAAACAAAATACCAAAATGATACTAAAAGAGGCAAAAGCAGCCATGAAAAAAGTGAAGGGCTAATAGTAAACCCAGATGAATTAGAAATATTAGAAGATGAGAAAAAGCTACTGTTTCAAGAGTGCATTCACACAGGACTTAAATGAGGAAATATCCCTTCAGTGTACAATGTCGCTGGGTAAAACATTCCACGTTTTAATTAACGATGGTATAAAACACCATGAAAACTGTATCGTACTAAACATTCATAAAATTCATAGCCAAGTCATTAAGAGCAAACCTTGTCACCCGAACTGGACATGCGAGCGCATTTTGCCCATTTAAATGGGCGCAATATATGCATTTTTCGTTTGGTTATAAATTTTAAGGTTTCCCTTTAAATATTTTTTTTTTAGGACTACAGACTCATAGAAAACAATTTCAACTGGCAACATCAACTATCGTATTCATATGTAAAAGGTAGAAAGTGAAGAAAACGTATCATACGCTCGTGGGTTAAAAGAATCAGGCAGAGTTTCATTTACGATAACCTATAAGTATAAACTATTTATGGGGAAAAATTATGGATATTTGGACAGATAAAATTAAAGTTATCAGCAAAACAGCAATTCACTAGCTAAATTCAGGCCTCCAAAATGATCCGAAGGACAGCGGGAATTATTGTAGAATTATAAGTAATTAGTGTTTAGTGTGGGGGTATTTATTTTCGATGATGCTTTATCTTCTTTGGCCACAGGAAAGAACACAATGTTGACATTCTTGTACATTAATATTGTTCCATTCAGTTTGAAGAATTTGCCAGAATTCGTAAACTATTTTCAGATTCGTCGCTTTAGCCTTCTCTTGGAGTGTCTTCCACACATTTACCGATAATATGTAGATTGTGGAATACCTTGCCCACAAATATTGTGACTGATCCTACGTTTGATAAGTTTAAAAGATTGACTAATGTCTTTTTGTTGCGTAAAGTGGGGCTGTGTAATTATTTTTTCCTTTCTTTCTGCACTCACACCTCTTGGTGGTATAATTTCCTAAATTTTCAGTGTGGCTTTTTGCATGGTCTATATAATAATAATAATAATAATAATAATAATAATAATAATAATAATAATAATAATAATAATAATAATAAACTGTGCTCGCCGTCCAAGAATGTCATCACTAGTTTGGGTGCATGACAGGGAGCGTTAAATTGCAGGTTAGGTTTCGGAGGCTTGTAGATGAAGGAAAGCATGCTGTTGCACAAATTCCTTGTACACCCATGCATTCACTCTTCTCCGTAAGTGCATAAGTGGCCTATTGCCTTCTACCGAAATCCCGCCTCATTTCCTCTGCACATAAGTGCAATTGACAGACAACCTTATATCTACTCTGCGACGATTGGACTTCGTGGCATCGGATCTGAACAAATTGACCTTTGGTTCGTCATTGAATCTGACAGCTCGATTAGTCCCTTGGCCATGTCCCATGTTCAGTTAGCAAGATGAGCCTTCCTGCTCTTTGGACTGATCAATAGGTTGACCACTGGTGTGCAAGCGTGAAAATTCTCTTTCACTATCTGACTTGGAACAATCTGTCTGGAGACATTGATGCCACAAATTTTACTAATTTCTGGAGAAACTGTTGCACTCGTCTTGAACCATTCTTTCTGTACAATTTCTGTAATGCTTCGGTCTTCCCATTTTAAGGACTTCCTTGTCATACCAGTTAATTTACCAGCTTTACATAAACTCCTTTCGTTAGCTTTAGGATCAGCTCTCGGACAGAGAGAGGCTTCCCAGATTTTGTAGGCATAGTACCTGAACGACAGCTGACAAGAGAATGACCTAACGTAGATGAGATTTAGCTGAATTTAGTTGCTATGAAAACAATATCCAGGTTAATAAGCTGACGACGAAGAAGAAAACAATATCCGTTCTCTTTATAAGAAATCTAAGCTTTTGAATAATTTTTTGTACACATAACTTTTTCCTCTAAATTGCTAATCTGCGTATAATTTTTATTTATCCAAATTTACATAACCTTTAACAATGCGTAGTTAATACTGGCAAGTTATCGTAGACTAATTTTTGAAACCTTGAATTTTGTCTAACAATAGATATTGTGTTAGACATAGGGGCGTTATGATCTTTTTGGATGGTAGTGTATATCAAGATTGCGAGATGATTATTTCGCATCGCATCACTGATGACCCTTCGTGAAAACTACACTCGATCAAGCCTTACATCTCTCAAGCAGAAATCATCTCACTGGACTTCATGTCTCTGTATTCTTAAGATCAAATGTTGTCTGCTATAGATTAGGCCTTTGTCTCGACGGTACAAGTGCCCCAAGACCTTCCCGGTAGACCTAAACACTAGTTAAGGCTTCGTGACCTCTATTTTGAGGCGCAAAAACGTTTAGTTTACAAAGATGCAATGTAGGCTGGCTTGTCTCATCTCCCAGCTGACATAATGGAG
Source organism: Ceratothoa steindachneri (assembly GCA_963969495.1). Lineage (NCBI taxonomy): Eukaryota > Metazoa > Arthropoda > Malacostraca > Isopoda > Cymothoidae > Ceratothoa > Ceratothoa steindachneri. Next base: position 110,668,612 of record OZ018334.1, on the reverse strand, counting down.
GCATCCGAGCCCTTATTTAACTAACTAGAAGAATTGTGCTTAATTACGCATCACGAGCATTCTAACAAGAAAAAATAACTAAACTTCACAAAGAACTTCAAGCTTGGGAGTCAGAATCCCACAGCTCTCCTTCTTCAACTCCCAGATGTCGCATATACAGATTTCCTGTGGCACAGCTGAGGCAAGTCTTCCTCGGTCACTCTCCATTCATGTTACGCATATCATGAAGTTATTGGAGGAGGTTCAACTCCTTGATAGGTTGGTTCAGACTAAAGAACCCATCTTGGCTTGTGATGCGTTAGGAAACCAATAATTATTTGATAGCACAACTCTCACAGCATCCAAGACCTAAAATGCTTGATGGCATGATGGACAACCTTATAGAGGCGGTTCAGGATTAGGCGATTTAGCTAGAAGCTGTGGGACAGAAGCTTATTTCGAGCTAAGCGCTCTGGCTTCCGTTCCAACACTCGCACATCGAGTCGCTCTGGTCCTTCCACATCGGAGGATGTAGGAAGTGGACCGTCAGGCTGGTGCTGGTATCATCAGAAGTTTAAAGAGAAGGCTCCTCGTTGGCTTAGCCTTGTAGCTTCCATGTGAAAGTGAGCCAATGACTACCTTTTCTAATTGTTCCACATCGATTCTACATCGAACATGCCTCCTTCGATTTCTAAAGTAGCCCTGAAACGTTCTGGTTATCTCCCAATTTTTAACAGCTCTAATTATTATCACTGTGCGTCACCATGGTATATCATATGATTGTACATACCCTAACGTTCGCCACGTGATCGATTCATTGCAAGAAATCGCTCGATAAATAAGAATGCTAAAATATCACCTCGTCAAAGCTCTCTTTTTCCATTCTCGCTTCCGATCTGCGAGAATAGAAAAGAGAGCTTCTAATCACTACGTCATCGATTCCTTCTAGGAAATCACTCGGGAAATAAGGAATGCCAAAATATCACCTTCCCAAAGCTCTATTTCCTATTTTTAATTACGATTTTCAGCGCCTTCCCGACGTGCCACCGACTCCACCTTGGGCATGCCTTCCTCTGTGGGAAAGTGCCGTTATCATCCGAGTCACTCCATGCGCTTCTTCTCTTGGGGGACACCATTAACCTGCCTCTACATCTACTATGGAGCTATGCAATGTTCAAACCACTGACTCTTCGTTCAGCCCCCAACCCCACCACAGGATTGGAATTTCTAGTGGACAATGATTCTACCACCTCAATAATTCCGACTTCACCTCGAGACAGATGTTGACCTCCGATGTGTCCTTCGTTATTAGAGACGATCTCAAGTCAGCAAATTCATCTCTACCATCAAACCTTTTTCCCCTCTCCTTCTCCCTCTTCCCCTGACGGACCATTCCTGTTCTGGTCCTGGTTATAGACGTAGGTCACCCATCTTAGGGGTGGATTTCCTGCAGCATTTCACGCTGATCCTGGATTTAAAGGGGCGATCTCTCTGAGCGAGTAACCGGATTTAAAGGAATCCTTCCTTTCAAGGCCCACGGTTCACTCTTACCGCGCCTGTTCAGGGACTCAACTTGCCCCACGATTCAGCCAACATACGCCACGCTACTTGCATTATTTGCAGACTTAACCTCCCCGATGGTATGTGGACAGTCAGTTAAACCCTCAACCAAACACTATACACACACAACTATACTCCTTGTACACGCACAGCTGCTCCTGTTGCCATCAGCTAAACACAAAACCCCGAATGAAGAGTTTGCCAAAATGGAGAAAGAAAGCATAATCCGCAAGTCACAGCGCTTACGGAAATCTCCGTTGCACATTGTCTCTAAAAAAGATTGATAATACAGTCCTGTAGGTGTCACTTCCGTGCCTTAAACAGGGCAACTCAGCCAGATTGTTATTCGTTTCCCTTCCTGTCGATTTAATTTCGCAAATCGCAGGTGCGAACGTCTTTTACAAGCTAAGCCTGCTGAAAGCAATCCATCAAATTCCAATTGAGGAATCTAGTGTGAAAAAATGAGTGTAACTACGCTATTTGGAGACTACGAATTTCTCTACATTCCACTTTATTTGAGGTCGTCATCCGAAACGTTCGTGAGTTATTTAAACGAAGTTCTGGGCAAACTCCGTTTTGCTATTGCCTTTTTCGACGATATACCTGTCAATTTCCCAAACTTTTGTACACAAATGCCACGTATGAGTAAAACGACTCGAATTTCTGGGGTACTGCATAACCAACGAGGAAATTTCACCGCTACTTGAGAGAGTTGACTCCATAGGCAATTTTTCCACGCCCATGACGTACAAATTCATTCAGGAATTTTAAATTTCTATGGAAAACATGTCAAAGAGGTCCCTTCTCTATTGTCCCTATAATATACCCTTTTAAATAGTGATGAAGTTGCATTTGAAGCGGCCAAAACAGGCATTTCCTAGGTCAGTAAATTGAGACCCCCAATGCCAGGACCCCCTTCCTCATTTTGTCCTACCCGAATTCGACAGGGGTGAGGTGCAATGGATAAGATACCAAAATGTGCCGTGGTCCCTATCAGCCTTTATTTAAAAAAAGGTTGACCACGGCCCAGGAAAAAAATGTCTACGTTTGAGAAAGAGTTTACCTCTGGATTTTTAAGCGTATTTTTTCCCGTATATACACGTGACAAATGTCACCCTCTCAAATAACTACAAATCACTTACGTTGAGGTTCCTCTCGCCAAATGCGTCTCACTTTCTCCTGGTATCTCGCCAACTCGACTTCCCTACTCAATTTGTGGATGACGTCCAATGGTCGAATGGCGAAAATATCCGCTCCATCTGACACTCTATCGAGAAACACACCAGCCACAAATATCCTCTCTACTGGTCAAACTTCTGATGATGACAGTCATTTACACTCATACCATCAACCACTTCCCCAGTCAACTTTATCTGCTTTTACAACCACACTTCTCATATTCTTCCAAAAAATCGATTACTTTGCGCTCGTTCTAGACAAAAATAACTTGTCTCTTCTTTATTGGTAAATACAAAAGGAACACACGAACATACAGTTATCCTCCCTCTGCCTGCTCAACACCCTCACCGCAAAATTCTTGTGGACTTTTCGTTGAATAGACTATGAGTTTTTGTTCCTCAAACCTTTAAGGGGCAAATTTACGAAATCTTACATTGTTTGTGACATTCAGATTTAAAAGTTACATTCTCTCTCCTAGTTCTACACTTCGTGTTGCCTGCGATGTGCAAAGATATAAAAGATCTGGTTCGCACTTGCATTCCTTCTCAGCAAAAGCGCACGAACAAACGTACGTTGCCTCGTTACAATTAATTCTTCCCCTCGGACTCTAAGTTAAATAGAGTACATGTTAACATTAAGGGCCCATATGCTCAAACTATTGGATTTAATAACTGTTATCTATCGTTGCTTGATATACGATAATGGGTAGAAGCCATTCCCTCGCGTAATTTATCTGTAGTTGAATCCATTCTAGCAATTGTGCCTGGATTGATCACTCTGTTCAGTGCTCCGGGTGCTTTCATATCCGACAATGGGACCAATTTTAGCTCCCAACTTTTTTACTGACTTTACTAAGTCTTTGGTATTCATCCCATTTTCACTTCACATTGGAAGCCGAGAGAGAACTCAATCCTGGACTCATTTCACGCGACCCTCGTGTCTTCCTTGCTGACTGTTTCTCCCTGGACCGTATGGTACAACAGACTACTATGGGTGCTTCTTCCTCTCCGCTCTCAAATTTAGGCTGATTCTGATATTTCACCAGTGCAGGCTTTATACGGTTGCTCTATTCGTCTTCCGTCTACGCTCTTTAACCCTTTAGATTCTACCATTAACCTTAATGAAGTCGCAGAAACCTTAAAAACTCACATGGGAGAATTGCACCCTGCGAGACCGCACAAGCCTACTTTATATCAGAAAGTGAACATTACTGACGATCGACAGACTTGTAGACGTGTTCGTCAGCGATGTCAAAAACTCACCGAAATTCAAAAAGAAATTTTGTGGTCCCTACCCGAGAAAAGTTAGGAGGCGAAATTCTTTCCTTGTTGATCCAAACTCATTACGAAAAATCACATTGAGTAACCTTTAGCCTGTGCGTCTTGCCTAACACAACGGAAAACTGTCACCGTGCCCATTTTGAGGCATGTGGCTTGATCCTCAAACCATGAACTGCTATGAAATCCTCTTCATCGGGACTTGTCGAGCTAGAATACACAATGTTCAAACACTGAATCATTTTACCCATTTTTTACCCTTTTCTAGGTATTGTTATGATCTTCCTATTCGTTCTTTTTAATTAACTAGAGTATCGCTCCTGTCCTTAGCCAGCTTCAGCTCCTGTTTTACCTCTAATCCATAGAGTTATAGTTAAGGGCTCAAAGGAAAAGCGGCTCTTGATTTAGATCTTATCTCTTTTGGTGTTACTTTTTAGTCTGGTTTAACAAACTGCTTTGAATTGGCAATTCCCAAGCCGGGGGTTTGAATCTCTTTGGAAGAGGTTCGTACAAAGAATAATGAGATTCAAAAGCGATTTGAACTCGACTGTTTGGGTGGCTTATGGGAATTATTTGTGACAAATTAAATAGTATGGGAACATATTATAGATAGATAAGGGATGATAGGATGTGGATAAGAGGTAATTCAATTATACAAATTTGTTTATGAATCATAGACATTTATACAGAAGTATTGTTTGACTAGTTAACAAATTGTTTGTTAATAACTATTTAGCTCTTTGCATATATATATATATATATATATATATATATATATATATATATATATATATCAGTGGCGACTCCGGAACTCGGGCTGTTCGGGCTTAACCCGAGTAGAAATTTAGTAAGGTGAACGTGTATTTGGAAATTGATTTCATTTTTGCTAGCACTGACTTCAAGTAAGTAGTTGCAGCGAATAACTCGTAACTCGGGCTCCTTTTATTGAGCCTAGTCGCAGGTCATATATTTTCGTTCAGCCTCTGGCGCTCGTCTTAGAGGGTCCCTAAGTAAAAAAAATATCATTCGTATCAGATATTCTCTCGACATCGTTTACACGCTCTTAACTCGGGCTCAGAAGGTACAGCCCAAGTTGTCATCTATCATCATAGAAATTAAAAGTAATTAAAATTCAATGTTTTATTGAAATAATAGATTTCTATAGAGATTAAGATTTAAATTCCAATCTCTTAAGACGGATCGAAGTTAGCAGTAAATAAAACAGTGTTGTTGGGGAAAATTTATTGATTACACTATTGGATCATGTTATTTGAGTTATGGCAATTATGTGTGAAAAATAATATCGCCTAAATGTCCTCCAAGGCTTCGGCGGCACACCTCCACTCCATGGTCAAAGTTTTTGATGACGTCTCTGCATAGTTGCTCCTCGATCTCACCAATATGCCTTATTATCTCATCCTTCAGCTGTTGAATTGTTGTTGGCTTGTTGGCATAGACCCTACTTTTGAGATGACCCCAAAGGAAGGAATCTAAAGGCGTTAAGTCACACGATCGTGGTGGCCAATTGACCTCGCTGTTTCGAGAGATGATGCGACCTGAGAACTTCTCATTCAATAAAGCCATTGTTACATTGGTTGTGTGGCATGTGGCGCCGTTCTGTTGAAACCAAAATCTTTGACATCCATAGAATTCAATTCAGGCCCTAAAAAGTTGGTGATCATGGCACGTTATTGCTTGCCTGTCACAGTAACAGAATTCCCAGGATCATTTTCGAAGAAATACGGCCCAATGATTCCGCTAGCAAAAAAATGCACACAAAACAGTGACCTTTTGTGGATCCAGTGGCTTTTCAAAAATCTTCCTGGGATTTTCATCAGCCCAAATGCCAAAATTCTGCTTATTAACGAATCCACCAAGATGAAAATGGGCTTCATCACTCAAGATGATTTTTTGCGAAAAATCATCATCGGCTTGACTTTGCTCGTGCCCCCAAGTGACGAATAATACGGCGCTTCAAATGGTCAGCAGTCTTCAATTCTAGTGTCAATTATCTTTTGTAAGCGTGTAGAGACAAATCTTTTGTCAAAATTCGGTGTAACTTTGTTGTGGAGAGGTTTAATTCCTGCACGCCATGACGAATAGAGGTGTCTGGATCTTCGGACACATTCTCGCACACTGCAGCAATGATTTCAGTTGAACGGCGTAAATGAGCACGCAATGGCATTTTCATATCTGCCACCGATCCCGTTTGTTTGAATTTACGAACAATTTTCCCAATTGCACTCTCGGATAGTCGATTATGTTGACCAAAATAATCGGGAAGTGCCCGAAATGCGTTTGTGTTTGAAGGTCTTTTATCGTAATAGGCTTCGATAACTTTAACACGTTGTTCAATTGTTAATCTTTCGATGGTTGAAATTGCCAAAGACTGATGTTGTTAAATCTGAAAGAAAAAGAAAAAATCATTAGACGCTTAAACTTAACTCACATATAAAATCGGTCCAAGTTATTAGAACACCCATTGCAATATTCTTAAAGGAACGAAAAATTATCCTGGTAGGCATAAAAGACTAACTGGCAACTCTTGTCAAGAGTACATTACAGGCGACAGTCAGATCGGTCTATAGCTAATGTTTGTTGTGCACGCCACTGGCGTTATTTGATTGTTGTCATTCTGTGCTTCTGTGTGTAAAGATCAGTTTTGTTTTGCAGGGTTGCATTATTTTTACCTTTAACTTAGAATTAGAGAAAGGCAAAGTGCTAGATATAAAAAAATAAGCCATTTGGGGCTAGAAATATTGCATTTTGAACGACTTGGAGAAGAAGGAGCTGCGCGACAGGATATTATACGAGTTTGCCATCAAACCAAGACGAATGGAGTTCATGTATAAATGAAGTGAGTAATTTTTATATTAAAACTATATTTCTGTCTTATTTTTAAATTATCAATGCACATATAAGTTTGCGGTGTGCATTAAGTCTCATACCTGATTTTATACATGTGTATTATGCGAAATCTGTGATGAGCCCGAGTGACGCTGATGACCTGGAATCGCCTCTGATATATATATATATATATATATATATATATATATATATATATATATATATATATATATATATATATATATATATATATATATATATATATATATATATAATTTGAAACCATGTTGGATATGCAGTTTGATAGTATCCACAACGAGATGTTAGCTATTAGCTAACATCTGGAGCCTTATGTGACCCCAAGGCCCCCAAAGCCAGAAGGACGATCTCCGGCGATGTTGCTCGTCCACTGGAAGGAGCCAAGTTCACCCTCCCCTTGTGACGCCGGAAAGTGCTTTTTCTGTTTATCTTTTGTTTTTTGTTTTTTTTTGTTTTGTGTTGTTGTTTTTTTAACATAGCCTAATACTTAGGCTTATTTGAGCACGGCGACCTATTCCCATGCCAGTAGTCGCCATTAGAGACTCATTAAAAAAATCCTTCTTACAACCTTCCTGCGTGATACGGCCTGGTTGTTATTCCGCTCAATATTCTAGGTCCCCCTCCCCTTACTCTGTTTATCAGCATTTCTTTCATTTATCCGCAAATTCGCTTGGTCGAAGAGAAAAAGAAGCCTACACTTGTATTTATATCTGCTGTTTGGCAGTGAACGGACTGTTATTCCTTAGTGAGTCGCAAAAGGCCTCTAATAGGCCATTACAGGAAGCGAACTTTCGTTTGATGTTCCGCGCTGATATGCAAGAGACGCGAATTGGCAATGCAATTATTCTCAAGGAACACAAAGGAAATGCCATTAAGAGTACCTGTGTTTCTTGTATATGACAAATGGCCCCGTGTCCTTATATACATCCCCCCTCCTCCTTGAAGAGAGGACGGGACCCAATTTTCTCTTTTATTAGTAATGGTCAATACTTAAAGACAATGTCATTTGTTATTTACTCAGTGAGGAGTTTATTGTTGAGTGATGGAGACGCTGTTTCTTTTGAAGAGTGTGTGTGAGAGCCAGAGGAATAGATAAAAGGTAGAGAACTGTATAGGGGGCGTTAGTTCATCTGCCACAAGAGTTAGGCGAAGAAGAATAAGTTTTCTTTTATTATTCCAATGTGTCTGTTTAGTGGACCTACTGATTTACGTGGGGACCGTAGCATTCTCGAGGCATTTCAACATTCACTTAACATAGCGAAATATGCTATAGGGTAGTAGGTACTTAATTTTGACTGCTTATTCTCTTTCCTGTGTGTTATCGCAACTTCTTAACTTACTAAAACTTGAGATACCAAAACCTTAATTTACAAAACATTACCTTACCTTACCTTACCTAACCAAAACAAACCTTATCCTACCTAACTAAACCAAACTTTATCTTACCTAACCAAACCTTACCTTAACTTACCTAACCAAACCTTACCTTATCTTCCTTACCTAACCAGATTTACCTTACCTTACCTCACCTAACCAAATCTTACCTTGACCATAACCTTGACCTTGATCGCTCCATGGTCGACCAGCTCTAAGGTGATGTCATCTATGGAGTAGCCCATGAGTTTCCTCGCGTAAACTGCTCCGTTCACGAAGTTCATGGTATAGTGCGGCATCACACTCACAGGTATGCCATCAAGGGATCGAAGAGCACTAATAAATAATAGTTCCCTCTGAAGGGTTAACCGCATTCTCCAGAAGGCTCTCTACCAGTCAATCTAGCTAAAGTTCTTATTTGATGGATCATGTTGCCTTTAGCCAACTTACTCCCATCACTGGAGCGAATAACAAGAAAGTTTGAAGCCAACAAGATGAAAAAACTCCAGGTAATCTCTGAATGATGGGCCCCGACGTATTCGAGGCTCTGCTCAGCGACTTGCGAATTTAATATTAGACTGGGCCTCCCCACCGGAGGGCGCCTCGAGGACGGAGGCGCCGAAACGGAAAAAGAGCCATCTTTATCCGGAATCCCCCTTTAAGGAGAGGAACCCCTTGTTCTCTTCGATTTCTACTTCTTATGTTTTTGTTTAGAGAGGAGAGGGATGGGGGGGAGTGACCTGCTTCTCTCTTTTGCCGGAATGGGCAGTTACAAGGCGGGACGGACCAGCCTCAGCAAAATCTTTCTCCGAGATGGAGAAGATCTAGATTATCAAGGGAGCACCAGGTGAGGGAGAGGGTCCCTCCTCTCCTTGTGAACCCTCGGCAGCCTGTGGCGTCTGACGGCCTTGCAAAGGGGCGAACTCAAGCGCGGTGTCTTGCACCGAACCAAGTATCGCTGCCTTGGAAAACCCTGCCATCTGAGGCTAGGTCACTTCCTGGACCATCTCCACCTCAGTAATGTCCTCCAACTAGCCATCTCCACCCCAGGGTATCTGGTATCATGAACTGGGTCTCAAATGCCTTATGACCCATCACGGGTCCAGGCATGGAGAACCCCAGTGGTAGGAAAGGAGCAGCGAACATGCCGGCTCCCATCAACGTGACAAACCTTGAATCGACGATGTGCAATTCACAGCGGACGATGAAGCTTATTAACCTCCTTTGGAGTTGTGATAGGTCACCAAACCACTACTGGAGAGGGGAAGGGGCCAAAACGCCGCGTCCTATGGCTTATGTTCTTAGCGGGCTCATGAGACAGCAAAGGGGGGTCCTTTTCAAGTGGAGAGTTGTCCAGAGCCAATCCTGCATAAGGCAGGAAATGAGGTAACCTCTGAATCCGCTGTAATAGTCTTGTAAGGCTTCTTAGAAAGTAAAAGGGGAGAACTCCTCTGTCACACAGGTGGAGTGACCCGGAGGCGGTTACGAAGATGGCAAAGGTGAAACCCCTTTGCCGTATTCAGTAGGTTGGAGGAGAGCCCCTCCACTTATCAGAGTAGTGTAGTATTTTAGGTTCTCGTCTGCCCCACACCAAGGTTGGGCTAGGATTGAGTGAGATGAGGTTGTCCGAAATGTTGACGAAATTTAAAACTTTGGGAATCCTGCCAACACACGAAATTCTCCTACGCTTTTGCCTACTAAAGAAAGAAAGAAGGGGGGTTAGTGGGCTATATGACGCCTTCAGCTACCCCCGACAATCCTGTCTCTGGTTTCGTACTTTTCAAGGTTCTAATCTGGGTTCGTTAAAGAATGGTGTTCGAAACCAAGGTTTGCAGCTCCCAACTGGAAGGCCAGAAAGGCAGGGTGACAGGGTGGATATCCTTAGTAGGGCGTGGTAATCCTTAACAGTATGAACAGGAGATGAAGCTCTGTTGTGGCAGATCCACAACAACAATTTTGCTCAATAAGACTGCCATCAACTCAAAAGGGTACCAAAAAAACAAGACCATTTTGGGGATGATAACTGTATTTTTCAGGATGATAGCTCTCCTTGTCACAAAGCAACAACAAAGTTCTTGGCTGGAAATAACATCGAACTTTTGGGTCTAGAATTCACGAGGTTTAAACTCATTAGAGAATTTGCGCACGATACTTATCAGACCGGTAGTTAATAGACAGAAGTCATTCAATAGTTATCAATTACTTATTGGACAATAATGGAGCAATATAGAGAAATCCTCCAGTTGTGATCAGTTACTTATTAGGCAATAATGGAGCAATAGACAAAAGTCCTCTTATCAATTTTGTAATTACGCCATCATCTTGAATCGATTATTTGGCGAATGATTTTATCCACCTTGTTTTTGTTTTCAGTGAACAAATCCAATGTGGATTTCTTCTGTTAACTTATGATCCCCTCCCTCAAAGCCAGCCCGGACGCGGGATGAGTGGACGAAAGCTGGTCGGCGCCTAGCCTGTCAAGAGAAAAAAAGGCGAGTTTGAAAAGAAAGTGACAACAAAAAGGTGAACTAGAAATGTCTAAAGGGAAAAAGTAATTTCACTGAGTACTGGAAGCAGGGGTTGGGGGGATGGGGGGGGGGCACTCCTCCAGGTGTCAGGTTTATCGGTCCAAACGCAGGATCCTCCCCACAGTCTCACTTTAGACAAAGTTAAGGGACATTAGGTGTGTCTAGTTCCTAATTAAGGGGCTCGATTAAGATCAGCCTTTGTGGTGGATTCGTGCACCGCGCCACGGGTGAGATTCCACTCTAAACTCTCCCCCCTCTCCCCCCCCCCTCCACACTGAGATGTGTATCGGACTGTGCGAAAACTGAAATAACTTTTCCTCGAACAAAATAAATGAATCTATCCCTGGGTGAGGAAGGCCCTGTCACTGTGATGCCTCTGCAGGTATAATGCCAGTGCAGGCATAATGGCAGTGCAGGTATAATGGCAGTGCATGTATAATGGCAATGCATGTATAATGCCAGTACAGGTATAATTGCAGTGCATGTATAATGGCAGTGCATGTATAATGGCGGTGCATGTATAATGGCAGTGAATGTATAATGGCAGCGCAGGTATAATAACAGTGCATGTATAATGCCAGTGCATGTATAATAATAGTGCAGGTATAATTGTAGTGCAGGTATAATGGCAGTGCAGGTATAATGGCAGTACATATATAATGGCAGTGCAGGTATAAATGGCAGTGCAGGTATAATAACTGCAGGTATAATGGCAGTGCAGGTATAATGGCAGTGCAGGTATAATGGTAGAGCAGGTATAATGGCCACGCATTTATAATGACAATACAAGTATAATGGCAGTGCAGGTATAATAACAGGCATGTATAATGTTAGTGCAGGTATAATGGCAGTGTAGGCATAATGGCAGTGCAGGTATAATGGCAGTGCAGGCATAATGGCAGTGCAGGTATAATAGCAGTGCAGGTATAATGACACCGCAGGTATAATGACACCGCAGGTATAAAGGTAGTGCAGGTATAATAGCAGTGCAGGTATAATGACACCGCAGGTATAATGGCAGTGCAGGTATAATGACACCGCAGGTATAATGGCAGTGCAGGTATAATGGTAGTGCAGGTATAATGGCCGCGCATTTATAATGACAATGCATGCATAATGGCCGCGCATGTATAATGCCAGTACAGGTATAATGGCAGTGCATGTATAATATCTTTACTTGCACATATAATGAGCTCGGCAGGTATAATGTCCTTAACTCTCTGCACCAATCATTACTCGCCTGCCTTGACGCGCACGCCCCCCTTATCACTCCTTCAAACCGCCATCACCGCGCCCCTTGGTTCACCATAGAAATCCTTCGTTCAAGGAGGTCCTTACGTGCCCATGAACGTGCCCTTCGTAAAGCGAGCTCCCGTGGGCAGGACACGACCTCCCTCTCACTTGCCTATCGCCTCGCTACTTCGACATATTCTTCCAAATTTAAATCAGTGCGTGAGGCTCATTCACGCAAACTTTCGTCTGAGAGCAAGAATGACCCTCTGACTATCTTTCGTCTCCTCTCTCGTCTTTCCTCGCCTAGCCCCATTTCCCCCATCTCTCCCCCCTCAACCCCTCAACTCTTTCTAAATTTTTCTCTGATGAAATTATTAACCTTTGCACCGTACTACTCCATTCGTCTGAACAATCCCATGCTATACTCCATTGCCGCTTAACGTCTTCACTCGGGCGTCCTCTGAGGAAGTAACTGCCCTGATTTCACGCTATAACAAATCTAGATTCCCTAAGGACGTCTTTCCACCAAAACTCCTCCACCAAATTCTCCCTACTGTCCTCCCACTGATTCTTCATCTCTTTAACACTTCTCTTGCCACAGGGGTGGTTCCCTCTTCCTTTAAACATGCCTCAATTCGTCTTATCCTTAAAAAACGCACACCTTAACCCCTCTGAACCATCTAGTTATCGCCCTATCTCACAGCTTCCATTCCTCTCTAAGATCCTCGAGAGAGTGGTTTTCTCTCGCCTTAATGACCATATTTTTAGCTGCAATATCGATGAAATCTACCAATCGGGGTTCAAAGCGAAGCACTCTGCTGAAACCGCTCTTCTAAATGTTTCAGACGGTTTACGTAGAGCAGCCGATAGGGGGTTGTACATCCATCCTAGTCCTCCTAGACCTCTCCTCTTCTTTCGACACCATCGGAGACACTGTCCTCCTTGATCGTCTTTAAACTTTCCTTGGTCTCTCGGGCACTGCACGAACCTTGGTTCCGCTCATACCTCTCCTCCCGCACTCAGTCGGTCACGCTCTCCTCCGAGCCCACGCCCATTCATTTTGGGGTGCCTCAGGGCTCAGTTTTTGGTCCCCTCCTCTTTCGCATCTCCTTACTTCCTCTTGGCTCCTTTCTTCGCGATTTGGGCCTGTACTTCCACCTCTATGCTGATGACACTCAGATATACCTTTCCTCATCCCCTGTGTCCTTCGCTCAATCAATTACCAAGCTCCTTTCAGCCTACACCTCCATATACGAATGTCTGTCTGCCAACTTTCTCCAACTTAACCACGATAAAACTGAAGTTCTCCTTGTTGGTACCACTTCGTTGGTGGAGAAATCTAAAGCTCTCTTCCCCTCCCTTAACCTTGGGGAAACCAATGTCGCCTTCTCTGATACCGTCAGTAATCTTAGTGTTATTTTCGACGCACATCCATCGTATCTGTAAGTCTTCCCTCGGTTTCCTCCGCAACTTCTCATGTGTTCGATCCCATTTTGATCGACGAAGCCTTGAGACTGCTATTCATGCCTTCGTCACCTCACGATTATACTACTGCAATTCTCTTTTAGTGAATCTCCCTTCTTCTTCACTTCGCCCCCTACAACTAGTTAAAAACTATGCAGCCCGACTCCTCCGACGCCCCCGGTTCTCTCCTTCGATGCCTCTGTGTCGTAGAATTGCTCATAGTCCGTTCCAATAATTATTCTAATCCTTGATCTGGACACACCGCTTTTGTTTAAGTCTATGGTATTGAGATCCTATGACTCAATCTACGATCATTATATATATATATATAGGCTTTAATTCCAACTGAACGTGCGAAAGCTGGTTAGAAGCGGGTTGTGCCGCGGCCAGGATTCTCACTATAAAAGTCCCACTTGTTAGTGGGGGGAGGTTTGTGTTTGTTAAATTCTAAGAGTGCATAATACAGGTTGAATAAATTAGCCGAAGGGATTCTTAATTAAAGTCTTGCCAAGGGTACGTCAAAAAGGAGGAGCCACAAATAAACACGCTACAAAAATAAACTTCACTTTACACAAAAATAATAATTAGTAGCAATAGTTAAACGGGCATTTAGGTAAATAAGGATTAAATATTAAACACGGATTAGTCCGGGTTGACAGCAATTGTAAATAATAATATCACTTGAATCTCTTTAAAAAAGGAGGGAAGTATAACACTGACGTTAAGCGTCTATATTTATAATGACTCAATGGGAGTATCAATCACTGTTAATTAAATAGGTAATTTAAGAATAGAGGGACACTGGGTTTACAGATTACCATTAATTGTGATGGATTGGAGAGATGACTACTCAGGTCCAGACGGGGTGGATCATGTGGCGTTAACACGAGTTCTCGAGGAGAGGGGTATAGGACGACGGGTTTGGGGCTGCTGACTGCAGTTCCGGTTAGTTCACTCCTAACTGGATGTGACACTAACAAATAGTTACTTCCAGTAACTATTTGGGTGTTCCCTTTTCTTTCTCAAGTTACGTTGAGCAACAGAGCGTATTCTTCTAGTCACAGACTCTGCGGGGCGGGATTTGCCTCAGGAACACTTTGAGACAGCGACCAAGTTAACTCAGCGGTGCGTTGGCAGTCGATACGTTACGGCAACGACTCTCGTTCAACGTGAGGGTTACACGAGTAGGTTTGGAACACTTCTGCCGAGGGATGAACGGCGTTGTCATTTATACCGCGGACTGTGTGAAATCGAGAGAGAGATTCTATATACGACAATTTGCTTATCGCAGCGCCTTCTGGAAAATCTCCATGGTATCATAAAGAAGGCAAATAGAATTTAGGCTTCTCTGTGAGATAGGCCTTCTTTCGTCAGACTCCCTGTCGCCTGTTGGGGAAGTTTGGCACGGATAACGACTTAGGTCAAGGGGAAGGCGGAGGAGGGCGGTAGAATGTCGTGGGAGGGTGGGGGGAGAGAGAGGAGACGAAGGTAAACTCAAACGACAAATTTCTTTCGTTCCCACGATTTTCTGGCGGCATGCGAGTATGTACGTTCCATACCCTCACACTCTGCTACAGGAGCTACACTGGTTACCTATTCGCTTCCGGACCCACCATAAAATTCATCTCATCACCTACAGGGCTCTAAACCTCGAGGCTTCACCTTATCTCTCGTCTGCCTTCTCCCGTCGTCAAACTCCTCGGGCACTCCGGTCTAACCTCACCCTCATCCGGAACACTCCTCGTTCTGTCCTCTGCTCGATGGGTGACCGTTTCTTCTCCGTTTGTGCTCCTAGACTCTGGAATGCTATTCCTGCCGAAGTCCGATCCTCTCGCTACTTTTAAACGTCTCCTGAAGACTCATCTCTTCAGAATTGCCTTCTCTCCCCTCTAAACTTCCTCTACACAACCTGCGCTCTGGGAGGGCTAACAGCCCTGAAGTGCGCATTATAAATACCTATCATTATTATTATTATTATATGTATAATGTTTTGGCAGGTATACTGGCCCTCCAGATATAGTGGCTCTGTAGGTGTAATGGCGCTGCAGGTATAATGCCGTTGTTTACATATGCGATCTTGGCACAGTGATCAGGAATGATCCTTGCTTTCCGTTGCTTAAGAACTTCTCCGATGAAGAATTTCTCATTTTCTCATAGATGAAGTTCGCGAAGGAATTTGGGTTTGTCGAATTTTAGTAATCCCTATGGGAATAATCGCAATCTAGGCCTCATAAACATATTCGATGGCAGTTGAGGAATTTAGACCTCATAGACATATTCGATGGCAGTTGAGGCATCTAGGCCTCATAGACATATCCGATTGCAGTTGAGGAATCTATGCCTCATAGACATTTTCGATGGCAGTTGAGGCATCTAGACCTCATAGACATATCCGATGGCAATTGAAGTATGAGGAAAAAGTGATTTATTTACGAGATACTCGACAGAAGGTAACAGGAATAATTCAACCAGAAATAATTGAAACGAGATTCCTAGAGCGGAAGTTAATAGAATTGAATATGTATAGATCTATAGTCCCCGTGGCCAATAGAAAAGAGCAGTTGTAGTATTATAAAGAAAAACTAATTGATCAGCAAACGAAGGGGAAGAAGAGGAATGAATAAATATAAATAAATAAGAGTAGCTGTTGAAAAGATTAAAAGAGGACTATAAATTTAATGTATGGCGCATTTGAGCAGGCGAAGTAGCTGGAATTATGGACCGTAATTAAATCATAATTCTTGGCGCTGTAGAGATTGAGGCGGAGGTCGGGTCTCGCGTCGCAACAGCTTTTGAATTAACTCCTTTAGGGGTTAAGGAAGAGGTTGGGAGTACTTTAGGGGCGTTGATGCACCGAAATATTTTTGTGTGGGAGATGATTGAAAATGACGATGGTGAGGATGGCTCCCTTTAATACATTTAAATTTATACATTTTTCCATAACAATATATTTGAACCATGCCACTTGCGAGGGGCAGCCATTTTCGTTATTTCATGTAAAATGAGGAATTAAATTTATCGCTTTTGTTTCCTTTTCCCTTTGCCATTTTGCATCAGTTTTCTTTTGCCTTTGCCATTTCACATAAGTTTTATTTTGTCTTTGTCGTTTCCTATCAGCTCCATTTTGACTTTGATAATTCATATCAATTTTCTTTAGCCTTTGTCATTTTTCATCAGTTTTATTTTGCCTTTGCCATTTCACATTAGTTTTCTTTTGCCTTTATCATATAACATCAGTTTTATTTTTGCCTTTGCCACTTCACATCACTTTTCTTTTTGTATTTGTCACTTCACATCGATTTTCTTCTTCTTCTTTTTTGTCTTCAAATCGATTTATTTTGGTTTCTCACTTCGTATCGGTTTACTTTTGCCTTGACGACTTCCCAATTTATCGATATAATACCATGGATGAACGACGGTGTATGATAGCTAAAACCTAAGTGCTGGGGCCCTGTTTTCATCCCCATTTGGCTGTATTATTAATGTCTAATGAGCAAATTAAAAGCTGAAATTTGACTTTACTCTTCTTTCAACATGGCGTTGGTTCGATGTTTGGCCTTGGTTCCATTTAAATAGAGGCCATGTTGCTCAAATGGAGGCTCATTTAATGCAAACACTATTTTAACGCATCATAACATCATGAAATGAGTTTAACGTGGCGGGACAACAATTGAAATTCAATACTTTGTTGTGGTGATTTTTTCTTTATTTTAAATCGTATTTTCCGCGAACATTTTTGATTCGCTTTGTTTATATATTGAAGGTGTCTCCCGAAGACTATATATTCTTTGCAGACTCAAAGGTTTTATATTTTAACAAATAGAAAATTTAATTGACTACAGCAAAAGCTTAAAATATTATCCAGTGGCATCGATGAACTTCCGAATTCATTAGGCCATAGGCTATGAATCTAGGCCATAGGCTATGAATCTAGGCCATAGGCTATGAATCTAGGTCATAGGCTATGAATCTAGGCCATAGGCTATGCATCTAGTCCATAGGCTATGCATCTAGACCATAGGTTATGAATCTAAGCCATAGGTTATGAATCTAGGCCATAGGCTATGAATCTAGGCCATAGTCTATAAATCTAGGCCATAGTCTATAAATCTAGGCCATAGTCTATGAATTTATGCCATAGGCTATGAGTCTAGGCCATAGGCCTAAGTCCTATTAAGACGTTTAAGGAGAGGTGACGTTTAGTCGGCTCATTCCAAAAAGGGATCTTGTCAAGAGGAAAAAGAGGGACAATTCTATATAATTCTGATAAAATAGATTAGAAATTCTCTTTTTATCGCCAAAAAATATAATGTATTCTTTTAGTAACAAAAGATATGGTGCTATAAAGAGCCGATAGTCTTTTGGCTATTGGTATATAGAGGGTGTTTCAATAGTAGATGATATACCTGTGGGATTATGTTCCCTATGTCTAAATAATAAAAATAGTTCCCATGAACATATGTCCGGAAATGCTTGGTTTCCGAGTTATAGGCCATTAAAACACCTGCTAATCAGAATTCCTTTATCTCCCATAGGTTGCGTCTTTCAGCACAAGATTCCATCTGGCTAGTTAGTGGTGCATCGTGAGTGAACATGTACTCAAATCAAGAGAGAGCAGATATGCACTTCATGTATAGCTTGGCGAACGGTAATGCTGTAGAAGCTCGTCCTCTGTACCAGAAACCAAAGGTATTCGACGCCTGAAGAAGAAGAGGAGATACTCGATATTGTGAATGATACTCCTGAAAGCAGCACACGACAGTTGGTAAGGCAAGTGGTTATTCCTGATTTGTGAATATCCATCGCCAACTGTATGAATATAGGACCTTCGAACATCGTGGGGGCGACAGAGGACGACCAAGGTCTACCACGTCTGAAAAAGAAGTGGAGATACTGAATATTGTGAATGATACTCCTGAAATCAGCACACAACAGTTGGAAAGGCAAGTGGCTATTCCTCATTCGAATGTCTGGAAAGTATTATGAGAACAACAGTTGTACCCATATCATCTGCAAGGCTTACAGGCCTTGTTACCATCAGATTATCCTGCAAGAGTTACCTTCTGCCAATGGTTCTTGGAGCAGTGCGTTAGAAATCCAAACTTTTCCAGCTTCGTTTTCTTCACCGATGAAGCACGGTTCACACGAGGTGGAATAGTCAACTTCCACAATCAGCATGTATGGGCAGAATAAAATCCACATATACAGGTATCATCACGTCACCAAAAGCGGTTCTCACTCAACATCTGGGCAGATGTTGTTGTTGATACGTTATTTGGGCCCCATGTACTTCAGAATTGGCCTACGAGTGGAGGCATAGAAGCGCTTTCGTCAAGACAAGATGCCTTATTTCTTGGACGACGTTCGACTTATCACTCGTCGTCAACTGCATTTCATGCATGATGATGCTCCCAAACATTTCATTCTGTTAGCCCGCAGGTACCTTGATAGAAGTTTCTCTGGTGGGTGGATAGGAAGAGCTGGACCAATTACATGGCTTCAATGCTCACTCAACTGAATCCCTTGGATTTCTACCTGTGGGGGCCATTTAAAATCACTTATGTATTCATCTCCGGTAGATGATGAGGACACTCTCCGCAACCGAATTGTAGCAGGGTGCGAGCCAATACGAAACACGCCAGGAATTTGGGGGGCGTGTTCGTGGGTCCATGAGGCGTCTATGTGAGGCCTGCATTACGGCAGGAGGTGCACATTTTGAACAGTCTCTCTAAGGTACTCAGAGACTATGTGCCACCTGTGGGAAATAAAGGAATTCTATTAGCAGGTGTTTTAATAGCCTCTAACTCGGAAACCAACCATTTATTATTTAGACATCGAGAACATAATCTCGAAGTTATGCCATCTATTTTTGAAACACTCGTATACCTATATATAGTTTGTATAATAAAAGCCCTCTCGTTTAATTGCCAAAGTAATGTCTGAAACTTCTTTGTCTTAATTATTTTGAATGATAAATCTCAAAATAAAATCATAGCATAGTTGCATGAGCGCCCATTAACTGTGCTTTTTTCCCTTCGTCCTTGGCGTCATATTCCAAACGATCTTTAATGGGGAACATTGCGTTTTCAATTTGATTTGAGGCAGATTTCGTTTTGTTTAAAGTAGGACATTAAAAAGGGGGTCTGAAATTGGAGGTCATTTCGCACTTGGCTTTTTTTTTTTTGACCATAACTAAAGAAAAAGCCTTTTTTTTTTAGAAAGCGCGTCGCTATAGTTCGAAATTTGATTCGATACACCTTTTCGGAGACTTAGAACAAAGTCATTACAAAAGTATCAGATTTTTGGTATTATGAACTGGTGGGAGCTATGCAATGGACTGGCCTTTGGGGGGAAGGGAACGATGAATTGTATCGATGTAGGATCGATAATAATTAATCGGAAGAATCTTTTATCGGGTTTCCGAAAAGGCAATTAACTCGGAAGAATTCACAGAGGCGGGAAACGAATTGGATTTATGAGGTTCAGTAATCCAGAAAGAACGGTCACTTAAGGTCCATTAAAGAGGTGAGGTTTGCAGTGGAACTGATATAGATGGAGTATAATTGTTCGTAAGGGTCATAGTTCGAGGTACGACAAGAAGATATACCCAAAATAAAAAGCAAATGACCTGAATGCCTTTAGTTTCTTTAGTACTAAAATAACAGAATGTGGTTATTATAAAGTTAAATTGTGTTAAAAATAAAAGTATACACGAACCCGTCTCGAGTACAAGGAACAAGCTGTAGTGACCCCACTCATCCCGGAACCGGGACAGGTAACGTACGTGAAGATCACCCAGACTGGGACATTCAACAAAAATGTGCCGAACAGTCTGGGGGACAAAGCAGTCTTTGCAATAAGGTTCCCACGGGTGCTCCATCAAATGGCGGTGTGTCTCGCGAGTGTGTCCAATTCGGAGACGACAGAAAGCAACCTGAAGCCGTCGTGGAATTGGAGAGTAGGTTCAGGAAAACAGTCACGGCGAAATGACACGTAACTTTAGTTTCCTTCGGCCGTTTCCCATCTTCTTTGCCAAGCAGCCCGGAAAGCAGCTCTAATTCCTGCCATGAAAAGGGTAAGGCTGGTATAGTCGCCTTGTCCTCGCTTATTCTCTTGCGTCCTTATCGGTCTTCATGGAGGTTGACTTTTCGGGATCGAAATTTCTGGATTTTGACCTTTCAGGATTGGGACTTCTTAGATTTTTACCTTTTTGGTTTCAATCTTCCTTATTTGGAGCTTTCATGATTTGAGCCTTCCTGTAGTTTGACCTTTTTGGATTTGCTCTTCCGGGATTTTGACTTTTCGGGATTTTGGCTGCGACACATTAAAATAGCAAATAACGTAACTTTGAAATTTGCCGATGGTCTCGGCTTTAGAAAACGACACTCTCTGGTGTTGCTTTGGCTCGGGTTGAAATCGCCGGATCTACCTTAGGGTGGAGGACTTTCCCAATCCTCCCTCAAAGTGTCGTCCTCGTTGTTGATGTAACATCTACCACGACCCCACTGACTCAACCTTTCCCCTCTACTAGAACGGTTCTCTTTAATAGTTGACGGGTGTCATTTTACCCCCTTAAATTGTTTATAGGACTTCAAGACCAACCCCATGGGATACCTAATCGTAGTATTGAATTTTGAGTGAACGAACAGAGTTTTTTACCTTTCTTAACCATGCGGTTTTCTGCCGGAGTTCGAGCAGGGGTTCTGTATTCGACCGTAACCGACTACTCTCTCCATCCTCGAGGGTCGGTGTGCTTTATATGGGCCTTCTAAGGTAACAGAGATAGAAGTAAAGGAAGGTGCGGATTTGTTTCGTGATCAAATTCACCCGAAATTTGCCAAAGAGAATCAAAATAATTTGGGGGCGGGGGGGGGAATTTTGAGGGATTCGGGCCTGGTTACCTTTATGTTAAAACAACCTTCGGATCTCACTGGGACCATATTTCTCAATTATTTAATAATATGTATTTCATTATAATTTGTTGTGGACATTTATAATTTAACTGAATGTTTACACAATTTGAATGCAATTGTCATATTCCCCATAGGCCATAATCAATCTAAAAAACATTAATTAATAGGCCATAATCAATCCAAAAACATTAATTGCTAGGCCATAATCAATCTAAAAACATTAATTAATAGGCCATAATCAATCCAAAAACATTACTTGATAGGCCATAATCAATCCCAAAACATTACTTGATAGATATAATCAATCCAAAAACATTAATTGATAGGCCATAATCAATCTAAAAACATTAATTAATAGGCCATAATCAATCTAAAAAACATTAATTGCTAGGCCATAATCAATCCAAAAACATTAATTGCTAGGCCATAATCAATCTAAAAACATTAATTAATAGGCCATAATCAATCCAAAAACATTACTTGATAGGCCATAATCAATCCAAAAACATTACTTGATAGATATAATCAATCCAAAAACATTAATTGATAGGCCATAATCAATCCCAAAACATTAATTAATAGGCCATACTCAATCCAAAAACATTAATTGATAGGTCGTAATCAATCCCAAAACATTAATTAATAGGCCATAATAAATCCCAAAACATTAATTAATAATTAATCTTAAAAAGATTTAGGTTGCTATTTACCTTGGACTAATCCCGATGCACTTTTGTTACAGTATTTACAAAGATTCTAAGAATCCTAAAAATCTTTATATCTGAAACGGTAAGAATAAAGAAAATAAATATAGGAGAGAGACAGTAATAAAGAAAATAAATATAGGAGAGAGACAGTAATAAAGAAAATAAATATAGGACAGCTACAGTAATAAAGAAAATAAATATAGGAGAGAGACAGTAATAAAGAAAATAAATATAGGAGAGAGACAGTAATAAAGAAAATAAATATAGGAGAGAGACAGTAATAAAGAAAATAAATATAGGAGAGAGACAGTAATAAAGAAAATAAATATAGGAGAGAGACAGTAATAAAGAAAATAAATAAATAAATATAGGAGAGAGACAGTAATAAAGAAAATTAATATAGGAGAGAGACAGTAATAAAGAAAATAAATATAGGAGAGAGACAGTAATAAAGAAAATAAATATAGGAGAGAGACAGTAATAAAGAAAATAAATAAATAAATATAGGAGAGAGACAGTAAGTAGTAATTAAGCTTTTTTTATTAATTGATTATAGTGTTTAAGGAGACAATGTTCCTTAGTAAACTTTGACCAGAGAGCGAGGGGGGAGGGGAGGGGAATGAGGGGGAAGGGGGTAGAGGGGGGGATGGAGCGGAGGGGGATGAAGGGGAGGGGCGGTGGAGGGGAGGGGGATGGAGCGGAGGGAGATGAATGGGAGGGGGATGGATGGGGTATTAATTTTCAAATGTATGAAGTTTTTCGTATTGTTAATTTAGGTTAGGTTAGTTTTTATTATACTGCTGTTGCAGCAAAAGGTGGGCGTTTTTACTCACCCCTGGGGGTACGCTACGCCCACTTGCTTGGTTTGGGTGAAGAGGGTCCCCAATTGGGGTAATTATGTAGAGTGAAGGTGAGTATTCAGTGCCTTAATTACACCATACCACCACTATTGGTGGACGGAGTAGGATTGATGCGGTAGTGGTGGTGCTTCGTCAACCTGCTTTTATTCAGGCGGATCCCGAACGAATGATGAAATAGACATAAAGGTCAGTATGACAATCGGTGGTCTGCCCGAGGGTCCAAGGAACTGGTCCTCTTTTGGGGAGAGGTGCCAGGAAGTGTTTTGACACCAAACAACGCTCGGGTGGTAGCCTTCGTCACATCGGGGCAGAGAGAGAGAGAGAGAGTTGTGCTGTGAAGACGGGAGAGGAAAGAAAGGAGTATTGTGTGTGTGATGAGAAGTGCAAGATCTACCCAGCCGAATACAAAGGTGAGCACAGTGCGTCCATCAGTCGCTAGAGAGATCTCTCTGTGCGCTGACGTTTGTGTCCGCTCTTCCCGGGATCGAACCCGGTACCACAACGTTGGCAGGCAGTACATCTTCATCTTTCAGTACTTGGTCAAAATCCACGCTGTCAAAAATAGAGGAATATTCATAAGAATGTGAAAGAGCGCGAAGCTACGGGATGTTTTGAACGTCCAAAACGTTGAGATCCGTCGTGAGGGAATGGAGTCCATCGCCCTAACAAACATTTAAACTCATTTAAGGACATTTTAGAAATAATATAGGCAATTGCAGTCACAGGAAACATCGATTGCATATTTGAATGCGAGTGTGGACAGAGTGAGAAGAAAAAAGAGTAATAAATCTTGAAAGAAGAATAAAGAGAATTATTTCCTATGTAGTGACGTCATTCTGACAAGGTCTCGATAAACGTCCGTTGGCGCGATTTCAGCTTAGGCGAGATGCGATGACTGGAATAGGAGAGAAAATGGGAGAAATTGGGACTTAGATGAACAAAAGGAGTAATACAGAATACGTGGGATGGGTGGTGGAACTTTTGATATGATGGAGTTGATACTTGCTTTGGAGACGTTTAGTTCTTTTTTATTTAAAGCGAAAACCAGCAGGAGCAGCTAAATAGGTCTTGAAAAGATGCTCTGATTGAAAGTTAGGAAGATATGGAAAGGCGAAATGGAGAGGAATGTACATAACCAGAGAAGCGAGACAAAAAAAGAAAACTGGTATGAAAAGTGCCATCGGAGCTTTAACAGCGCCAAATGCCGGAGGGGGCCTTGGAGCCCCCAAGAACAAATTCGTACAATGAGCACAACCATTCATTCAGATGGGAATTCGAACTCATTTAAGGTAATAATGTAGGGGATTTTGAGCTCTTCACTACCATGTATTCTTTTCGATGTCCTTTCACACAAAATTCACACTTTAAAAAAAGCCTACTTAAGTCAATTCAATTGAAAGATGAAACTAAATGTGAAATTAAATTAATGGATCATAAAAAAACACTTCTCTGATTTAATGGTTGATGTCAGCCAATTTTATTTGACATAAACAGATTGGACAAAGCCTACTTATAGTAAATTTCTAGTGTGACATGGCATTAAATAGGCTCTTGCTTTGTATGTCCGTTATGGTTTCTCACATACAAGTCTGAAATGTTCTACTGAATGAATTTGAATCAGTGAGATGCCACACAAAAGATTTACACTACATTTAAAATTTACATTTACATAAAATAGATTTATAATATATTCATTGCTGTCTATATCGAATAATTAATTATACATTATGTACTACAACATCTCGTAATTATCTTGTGAACCACCAATAATACACTATCTTTATGCATCCCCTTGGGCAAGTGGATCCCGGGTCAAGAAACCAAGCAAAACTGATCCCTTGCATATCCTAATCAAAGTCTTTCGAAGTGGCTGATCGATTCTTCCTTCCACAATCCCACGTTATTGGCTGTGGGTCTTTGGCGACGGAAGTTCGGGTTTATTGGTTGTGGGTCTTTGGCGACGGAGGTTCGGGTTTATTGGCTGTGGGTCTTTGGCGACGGAAGTTCTGGTTTATTGGCTGTGGGTCTTTGGCGACGGAAGTTCGGGTTTATTGGCTGTGGGTCTTTGGCGACGGAAGTTCGGGTTTATTGGCTGTGGGTCTTTGGCAACGGAAGTTCGGGCTTATTGGCTGTGGGTCTTTGGCGACGGAAGTTCGGGTTTATTGGCTGTGGGTCTTTGGCGACGGAAGTTCGGGTTTATTGGCTGTGGGTCTTTGGCAACGGAAGTTCGGGTTTATTGGCTGTGGGTCTTTGGCGACGGAAGTTTGGGTTTATTGGTTGTGGGTCTTTGGCGATGGAAGTTCGGGTTTATTGGCTGTAGGTCTTTAGCGACGGAAGTTTGGGTTTATTGGTTGTGGGTCTTTGGCGATGGAAGTTCGGGTAATTTATGAATCAACCGAAGTGGTAGGACCACTTCGTTATTACCTCGCTGAAGATCGGAGATTTCAAAAAAGGACAGTAATAAAAGAAATCTTTACTTGATTTCTGTCGGGGAGTTTGGGGAAAGGAAAAATAGGTAGCGAAAAATAAGAAAGGGAGGCATGATTTGCTGTAAGAAAAGGGGGAAGTGTTGCGGTCTTCTGAAGTAGATGTATTGGGGGGGGGGATTATGGGACTTGAAGCAATAGCTCCAATGTCTAGCCACTTCAGGAAGCCACTGGAGGAGTACGCTCTTGGTGCCTCAAGTATGAGTCGGCAACTGATTAGCACTTGATTAGAAAAACGGTGAATATAGTCGCGGTGTGGAAGAATTCTGGCTATCTGATCTAAAAGGGAGATAAAGGAAGGATTTAAATGGCTCCATGATATTTCCCAAGGGATATGAAGTAGCAGAGGGATGAGAGAGGAGAAAAAGGAGACTCACCAAGAACAAGGCGGCGTTGAATCGACACTGAGATTCGGTACTCTGCGCAATAGTGAGCTCAGCCTCCAGACGGACCAGTCGGTTTGACCTGGCGAGGGGTAATTAAAGGGAAGGCGTTTATGGAGTCATTATTGTCACATTATATGGCACTTCTACCATTTAGAGATTAATTCTGTGCCATTTTCTTGAATAAATGTCATTTATCAGAAAATCTTTATAAGAACGTCGAGTATTTGTTTTAGTTTCCGTTAACTTACGAGAAAGGGGAAATTACATGGCACTGTCTTTTTTAAAGACTTTAAATGTTCACAATTGAATTTGAAACTTACTACGCATCTTAACCATGATGTATTCAGGATCTCGCCATGAGGGATGGGGGGGGGGAGCTTCGTTTGTCGTTTTGATTTTTGATTTACTATTTAAGCCACTCCAAAGAGACACCAGTTCAACGTTTCGAGTCCTTGTACTCTTTATTAGGACTTGCTCTTAGTTTTATAATATATCCTTTTAGCTCAATTATTTAGGTCTACCAGGTTTACTAGCGGGATTTTTCATTCATTTTAGCTATTTATTTGCTTCTATGTATCTACCTTTCTTTCGTCGAATTGACCATTATTTCTGGTTTGAATGAGAATATTTTCGTTAATTTTCCCAACCTTAATCTTTTTTTACTCATCAACCTTTCACTCATCATCCCACCCCGACATAAGTTAGACGAGGATTCGAAGAAAGATTCGTTCTTTTCATGAAAAGAACGAGTTTGAACAGTCGGGATGGAAGGAGCGTCGTAGAAAAGGACGTGTTTGGAAAGCCGGGAGAGACGATGATTTCTTTAAAAGGACGTGTTTGGACAGCCGAAATAGACGATGATTCGTTGAAAAGGACGTGTTTGGACAGGCGGGAAGACTACACTTCGTTGCAAAAGGCTTGTTTGGACAGCCGTGATAAAATAGGCTTCGTTGAAAATGACATGTTTGGACAGTCGGGAGAGATGACCCTTCGTTGAAGATCAGGATAGAAGGTGATTGGTTGAAAACGACGTGTTTGGACAACCATGATAGACGATGATTCGTTGAAAACGACGTGTTTGGATAGTCAGGATAGACAATACTTCGTTGAAAACGACGTGTTTGGACAGCCGGGAAAAACGGCGCTTCGATGAAAATAACTCGTTTGGATAGCCGTGAAAAACGAAGCTTCTTTGAAAAGGGCCTGTTTGCCAGTTGGGATATACGGTGCTTCGTTGAAAAAGACGTGTTTGGAGAGTCGGGATGGACAACGCTTCATTGAAAAGAACGTGTTTAAACAATCGTGATAGAGGATGCTTGATTGAAAACGACGTATTTGACAGTCGGGATAGACAACGCTTCGTTGAAAAGAACGTGTTTGAACAATCGTGATAGAGGATGCTTGATTGAAAACGACGTATTTGGAGAGCCGTGATAAACGACGCTTCGTTTAAAAAGACGTGTGTTTGGACAGCCGGTATTGACGAAGCTTCGTTGAAAAGGACGTGTTTGGACATTCGGGATAGACTATGCTTCGTTGAAAATGACTTGTTTGGACAATCTGAATAGACGATGTTTCGTTATAAAGGAATGTTTGAACAGCCTGGATAGACGACGCTTCTTTGAAAAGGGCGTTGGTTGGAGAGTCGGGATAGACAAAGTTTCGTTGAAAGGAATTATTTAGACACCCAGGATAGACGAGGCTTCATTGAAAATGACGTGATTGGATAGCCGGGATAGAGGATGCTTAGTTTAAAACAACATGTTTGGATAGCCGTAATAGACGACGCTTCGTCTAAAAAGGCGTGTTTGGACAGTCGAGAAGACGATGCTTGATTAAAATCCATGTGTTTGGAGGGCCGTCATAGACGACTCTTCCTTGAAAACGACGTATTTGAGAGTCAAGATAGAAAACACTTGGTTGAAAAGAACGTGTTTGGACAATTGTAAAAGAGGATGTTTGGTTGAAAAATACGTGTTTTGAAGGCAGGGATAGACGACGCTTCGTTGAAAGGGACTTGTTTGGACAACCGTGAAAAACGACGCTTCGTTCAAAAGTACGTGTTTGTCATTCAGGATAGACGATGCTTCGTTGAAAGGATGTGTTTGAACTTCCGGGATAGACGACGCTTCGTTGTATAGGACGTGTCTGGACAGCCGGGAGAGACGACGCTTCGTTGAAAAGGACGTGTTTGGATAGCGGGGATAGACAATTTTTCGTTGAAAAGGACGTGTTTGGACAACCGTGATTGACGACGCTTCTTTTGAAAGAACCTGATTGGACAGCCATGATAGATGACGCCTAGTTGAAAAGGAGGTGTTTGTTTGTAAAGCCGAGATAGACGACGCTTCGTTGAAAACGACATGGTTAGACAGCCAGGTTAGAAGACGCTTCGTTGAAAAGGAGGTATTTGGCCCCCCGTGATATACAACACTTCGTTAAACAGAACGTGTTTGGACAGTCGAAATAGATGACGCTTCGTTGAAAACGACGTGTTTGAGAGTCAGAATAGACGAAGCTTCGTTGAAAAGAACGTGTTTGGACAGCCAGGATAGACGATGTTTCTTTGAAAAGAACGTGTTGGATAGCAGTGATAAAGGACACTTTGTTGAAACGGATCTGTTTGGACAGCAGCGCTAGACAATGCTTCGTTGAAAACTATGTGTTTGGACAGCCGTGATAAACGACGCTTCGTTCAAAAGGACTTGTTTGGACCATCGGCATATTCGATGCTTCGTTGTAAAGGGCATGTTTGGATAGCCGGTATAGACGATGCTACGTTGAAAAGAAGGTGTTTGAACAATCTTGATTGAGGACGCTTCTTTTGAAAGGACTTGTTTGGAGAGCCATGATAGATGATGTTTCGTTGAAAAAGATGTGTTTGGAGAGCCAGGATAGACAAAGCTTCGTTTAAAACGACATAGTTGGACAGGTGGGATGGACAACGCTTTGTTGAAAATGACGTATTTGGACACACGGCATAGACAACGGTTAGTTGAAAAGAACGTGTTTGACAGTCCGGATAGAAGAGGCTTCGTTGAAAACGACGTGTTTAACAATCGGGATAGTCAACGCTCCTTTGAAAAGAACGTGTTTGGACAGTCTGTATAGATAATGCTTGGTTTAAGACGATGTGTTTGGACAACGGTGAGAGACGATGCCTCGCTTAAAACGGCGTGTTTGGACAGTCGGGAAGGACGATGCTTGGTTCAAAACTACGCGTTTGGATAGCCGTGATAGACGACGCTTCGTTGAATAGGACTCGTTTGGACAGCCGTGAAAAACGAAGCTTCGTTGAAAAGGACGAAATGCCAGTTGGAATATACGATGCTTCGTTGAAAAGGATGTGTTTGGACATCCGGGATGGACGACGATTTGTTGAAAAAGATGTGTTTGAACAGCCGTGATAGATAACGTTCCGTTGAAAAGGACGTGTTTGACCGTCGGCATAAACGATTCTTTTTTGAAAAGGACGTGTTTGCACAGTCGGGATTTACGACACTTCGTTGAATAGGACTTATTTGGACACCTGGGATAGACGCCGCTTCGTTAAAAAGGACGCTATTGGACAGTCGGGAGAGACGACGCTTCGTTGAAAACGACGTGTTTGAGAGTCGTGATCGACAATGCTTCGTTGAAAAGAACGTGTTTGGACAGCCGGGATAGACGACGCTTAGTTTAAAACGACGTGTTTGACTGAGGCGAAAGACGACGCTTTGTTGAAAACGACCTTTTTGACAGTCGAGATAGACAACGCCTTGTTGAAAAGAACGAGTTTGGACAGTCTTGATACATGATGCCTGGTTGAAAACGAGGTATTTGGACAGCCGTGATAAACGATGCTTCTTTTAAAAGACTTATTTGAACAATCGGGATAGACGATGCTTCGTTGAAAAGAATGTGTTTGGACAGCCGGGCTAGACGAAGCTTCGTTGCAAAGGACGTATATGGACACGCGGAATAGACAACGCTTCGTTGAAAACAACATTTTTGGAAAGCAGCGCTAGAAGACGCTTCGTTGAAAAAGACGTATTTGGACACCCGGGATAGACAACGCTTCGTTGAAAAAAACGTGTTTGGACAGTCGGAATAGACGACGCTTCGTTGAAAACGACGTGTTTGAGAGTCAGGATCGACGATGTTTCGTTGAAAAGAACGTGTTTGGAGAGCCAGGATATACGACGCTTCGTTGAAAAGGACTTGTTTGGACTGCCGTGGAAAACTACGCTTCGTTGAAAAGTACGTGTTTGTCAGTCAGGATAGACGATGCTTCATTGAAAGGATGTGTTTGTACAGCCGGGCTAGACGACCTGTTTGTTTAGCCTTGATACACGACGCTTCGTTGAAAAGGATGTCTTTGGATAGCCGGGTTAGACGATGTTTCGTTGAAAAGGACGTGTTTGGACAACTGTGATTGACAACGCTCCTTTAGAATGGACGTATTTGGACAGTTATGATGGATGACGCTTCGTTGAATAGGAGGCTTGTGTTTGTAAAGCCGGGATAGACGACGCTTCGTTTAAAACGACTTGGTTGGACAGCCAGGATAGACGAGGCTCCGTTGCAAAGGACGTATTTAGACACCCAGGATGAACAACGCTTTGTTCAAAAGAACGTGTTTGGTCAGTAGGGATAGACGACGCTTCGTTGAAAATGACCTGTTTGACAGTCGGGATAGACAACGCTTCTTTGAAAAGAACGCGTTTGGACATTCAGATTCGACGATGCTTTGTTGAAAATTACTTGTTTGGACAGCCAGGATAGACGACGCATCGTTTAAAAGGACATATTTAGACACCCGGGATGTACAACGCCTCGTTAAAAATAACGTGTTTGGTCAGTCGAGATAGACGACGCTTCGTTGAAAACGACGTGCTTGAGAGTCGGATCGACGATGCTTCGTTGAAAAGAACGTGTTTGGACAGCCGGGATAGACGACGCTTAGTTTAAAACGACGTGTTTGACTGAGGCGAAAGACGACGCTTTGTTGAAAACGACCTTTTTGACAGTCGAGATAGACAACGCCTTGTTGAAAAGAACGTGTTTGGACAGTCTTGATAGATGATGCCTGGTTAAAAACGAGGTGTTTGGACAGCCGTGATAAACGATGCTTTTTGTAAAAAGACTTGTTTGGACAGTTGGGATAGACAATGCTTCGTTGAAAAGAATGTGTTTGGACAGCCGGGCTAGACGACGCTTCGTTGCAAAGGACGTATTTGGACACGCGTGATAGACAACGCTTCGTTGAAAACAACATTTTTGGACAGCCGCGTTAGAAGACGCTTAGTTGAAAAGGACGTATTTGGACACCCAGGATAGACAACACTTCGTTGAAAAAAACGTGTTTAGACAGTCGGGATAGACGACGCTTCGTTGAAAACGACGTGTTTGAAAGTCGGGATCGACGATGCTTCGTTGAAAAGAACGTGTTTGGAGAGCCGGAATAGACGACGCTTCGTTAAAAAGGACTTGTTTGGAAAGCCGTGGAAAACTACGCTTCGTTGAAAATTATGTGTTTGTCAGTCAGGATAAACGATGCTTCATTGAAAAGATGTGTTTGTACAGCCGGGCTAGACGACCTGTTTCTTCAGCCTTGATATACGACGCTTCGTTGAAAAGGGCGTCTTTGGATAGCCAGGTTAGACGATGTTTCGTTGAAAAGGAAGTGTTTGGACAACTGTGATTGACAACGCTTCTTTAGAATGGACGTGTTTGGACAGCCATGATAGATGACGTTTCGTTGAATAGGAGGTTTGTGTTTGTAAAGCCTGGATAGACGACGCTTCGTTGAAAACAACTTGGTTGGACAGCCAGGATAGACGACGCTTCGTTGCAAAGGACGTATTTAGACACCCGGGATGAACAACGCTTCGTTGAAAAGAAGTGTTTGCTCAGTCGGGATAAACTATGCTTCGTTGAAAATGACCTGTTTGACAGTCGGGATAGACAACGCCTCTTTGAAAAGAACGCGTTTGGACATTCCGATTCGACGATGCTTTGATGAAAACGACTTGTTTGGACAGCCGGGATAGACGATGCTTCATTGAAAAGGACTCGTTTGACAGCCGTGAAAAAACGATGCTTCGTTGAAAAGAACGTGTTTGACAGTCGGGATAGACGACACTTCGTTGAAAAGGACGTATTAGACACCCGGGATGGACAACGCTTCGTTGAAAAGAACGTGTTTGGTCAGTCGGGATAGACGACGCTTCGTTTAAAATGACGTGTTTGACAGTAAATCCGGGATAGATGACGCTTCGTTGAAAACGACTTGGTTGGACAGCCAGGATAGACGACGCTTCGTTGCAAAGGACGTATTTAGACACCTGGGATGAACAACGCTTCGTTGAAAAGAACGTGTTTGGTCAGTCGGGATAGACGACGCTTCGTTGAAAATGACCTGTTTGACAGTCGGGATAGACAACGCTTCTTTGAAAAGAACGCGTTTGGACATTCGGGTTCGACGATGCTTTGTTGAAAACGACTTGTTTGGATAGCCGGGCTCTGCCAGGCTGACCAACGGGATAAGGGTGGGGGGGCCGGGGGGAGGCCTTTACCGAGTTATTGGACGGCGTTGCGACGTCCTTTTCACCGGGCGAGTACGCTACTTGCCGGCGACGGACGTTAAACCCTAGAATATGAACTAAAGCAACCGGCAAAATAAAGGTCTAGAAATCATTATGGTGGGAAATCATAGCCAAGTTGCAAGGGGTTTTCAACCTTTCATACCCGTATTTATTTATAAAAAGAAGAGATATGGTGACTCTATGGCTATCAATGTCTACAGGCAACTGATGGTTCTTGTATGTTTACACACTCAAGCTCTCGCGCTCAATCAAAAGATGAACTTTCCATGCGGTGTTCATTATTAATTGAGATCTAATAACACATGATCATGTGGCGTATGAGGGGGTTAATGGTCAAAGTGACAGGTAGATCAACAATGATACTAGTGTCAAATTTATTAAATAATTAAAAGGTGCTGGGTACTAGCAAAGAGGTTGGGTGGCTAGCATAAACGCTGATGAAGGCGCAATTGCCCAGGTGGCTAATAGTGTTGTTCCGAATTTCCGATGCAAAGGCCTATTTTTGTTTGTCTGGATTGCGTTTTTCACTCCAGTCTGTGAGGTTGGATTTTGGAAAGTTCTTCCAGTTGGAGAGTAGTAATAGATTTAGCGTTCACCACTTAAAACTTATAAAACATCTGTGTAGGTGTGCTGTAGGAAAAGATTTATTTCACTAATAGAGTGGTAGATTTCTGCAATGATTTACCACAGGAGGTAAGAAAGAGTATCTAAATGCTTTGATGTACTGGTTGTACGAGTGGAGGGGGAGGGAAGGTTATTGTGGTTTAGAAGGTTTGAGTTGGGGTATGAATTGTATATTTGTTAATATTGATATTATTGTAGTTGAATGGTAGAGCTTTTGATCTGCCTTGAATGGTGATAACTATATCCTTTGGATATAGTTTATGGAGAGATGGGGTTGGGATTGACTCTGATGTCCTTTGCAATGGTAGAACACCAGCGAATACAACCCAGACACTAAGATATAATTTTGCGAATTGGAACCAACCAATGGAGAATCAGGTTTCGTGGAGAAACTTTTCTCTCTTATTGGAAAAATTAATCACCCAAACCCACGTTATTGGGGCGATTCTAACCAGTACTAGGTATGCAAGAGATTCAAGGTGCAGAGATCAACAGTTGGTACATTGGTTGCATTGGTCTCTTGGAAAGCTTACGAGGTATTCCAATCTGTCTACTCGAGGTTTACCCGTTGAGATACATGAAAGCCATTGTATACAAGGGAGCGGTACAAAATATGGAGCTCCATGGCCACTATATGAAAAGAAAGCGGAACAGTAGAAATAAAATGTTTTCTGACACATTACCAACATGAGCCCTACTATTTATCTTTATATCAATTTGTAGAATAGTTTTTCATGTGGTATAAGTACTTGTATTTTTATAATAGTGTCGATTCATAAACTGATAAGTCTTTCTGGACCACAGTAATTCCTTGTATATTTGTATCACCACATTCTATTATTGTTTTTATAACCGCTTCTTTATATTATATTTATTTAACCAAATAAGTTAGGATTCATGTGTTTATTTTCTAGTTTATGTGACTATTCTACATAATCTATGCAACCCTCCCGTCTTCTAGTTGTAATAGTACTCTTCTTTTCAGATGACCAGTCAAATTAGGGTGAATGTGTTGTTTCCTATCTTCATTTTAACAATATTCATGATCGTCCATAGTACTCAATTCGAAGAGAGAGAGTCCCCCAATGCTTACCTCTTGTGGAGTGACCAAATTGACCAGGGCGAGGGGCCTAGAGACACGCAGGGCCCCGCCAAAGACCTGAGCCATTTCCAGTTTGAGATTAATTCATCAAAGAGAGGGGTATTTGCTTCTTTAGCAGCCGTGCGGAGGGCTGCCACGCGATGTTCTGCAAATGTAAGTCGCGAAGACATTTCAGTTTCACCAAACGGCGCTCTTGAGTTGTTTTTCATAAAATTCAACTCCCCTTGGGGTGGTTTGTTGATGTTTAGAAGTAAGAGTAGCCTTATTGAGCCGTAGTTAACTCGGTTTGGCATAATTAACGGTTTTTTAATTTTTGGTTGTGTGTAGGTCGCTCAATTATTGCCTTTACCCTTAGGCCTTGCTGTTACGCAAGTCGTTCACTTATTGCCTTCAACTTGAGGCCTTCTTTATGCCTTATTGCGTCACAGAGGGCTCCCTCCACCCGTACACGGAATCGAAGATCTTCTAAAACCTCAGATATGAAGATTCGGAGGCGTTCCCTCTAGCACATGATGTTGAGGATCTACATAATAGCGCATCGCTATGCAGTTTCGTTGGCCTCTCCGTATGAAAAAAAACACCACGGTGAAATGTTGTCTACGTACGAAGACCTCTTTCTTCCATAATAAGAGGATTTTTCAGTCTCACTTCCTATTAAATGGCGTTGGCTTGTAATGCGAAACCCCCTTCAATTACCTTAGCTGGAACGCTACTTACGTAATGCTCTCCTCAAATTATAAGAAATATCTGTAAAAATATCAAAGGTTCACGAAATAATTTATGTATAAAGAGTATTCACAGTGTGAAACGAAGCAGACAATTTCACTTCTATTTTACCGTCGTCTTTCACTCACTCTCGGTAATCTCTGGTTTAACGCACTTCATGAACGTATTTTCACGGTGAATCTACAAAGATTTTATTATCATCTGTCACTCTACAACATGATAGCCTTTTGTTTAGGATATTCTTCTTCTACGGCATAATCATGATGACTTTATGGCTAAGTCAACAGTATTTTTACCCTCTCAGACGACTCTTCTTATGGGCATAAGTTTATCGATTCATTAATACATCCGTTCTGTCAGACAGGCTCAATCAACGGACCGACTGTGAAGACCAAATCTCTATCTACATAAACTCAGGTCAGACTTTTCTATTACTACGTTCAGTAAACGGCAGGAGTTTCTTTTTTGTTTTAGTTCCCGACATACTTTTGTTATTTCACTAACTATTTAGGGGTTTGCACGCGCTTTGGAACTCAAAATAGACTGCGACATGATCTCGACTCATTGTAGATTTCTACAGCACAATCTTACAAACTCAGTACGCGGTTGATATGCATTTAGTGAGTTCCTTCGTCATTTCATTTTGGATCTTCCCGAAGTGAGATGAATTGAATCTGGGCAACTTTTGTATGTATTAATTAATTTGTCTCAAATTGTGTTTATTTCTAAGGGTCAACTATTGCCTCATTAATTTTATAACCATGGAAGGGTAGTTTAATGGCTTTGTTGGTTACCTAATTTATATACTAAGTGAACTTTTCCCCCAGAAATTTCTGGATTGGTTGACAGGAACTGAAACTTCCCCCTCTCCCTTATCATACCGTAAAAACTAAAGTCTAAAGCCACTCAATAAACGTTAATTCCGTGCTGATGCTCATTCAGGAAATTATCACTCCATACACAATATGATCAAAGAATTTGAAGAATTATTTGAGCTTATATATTAAGTTATCAATCAATCAATGTCGTTTAAAAAATATAAATAAAAAATGTTTTGGGGGATATGTTTAAATTGTTCAATTTTTCTGCAAACTGTTTACAGATGACTGCAGAAATTGATGGACCTTTTTTAAGCTGTAATAATTCCTAGGTCGTCTTAGGCAAACGATTCCAATACATTTTTTAAGGTTGAAAAATGGTGTTTTGTTGCTACATGAACTTGCTGAAGGAAAACGATTATAACATTGGAATATTGCTTCATCTCTAACCTAACGAAACATAACTTAACCTATCTGTTCAACAATTACACGGCTAAATGAAACACTTTAACAAAAACGACCTTCACTAGTCAACCGAAGGTCACAGAACGAAGAGTGTCAATATGGTGCGGGTACAATAGACCCAAAGGCTGCGAATATGAGCCTCCCAAGTGAGGCGTTGATCAAATACAAGATCAAGGTAACGGTGTGATTCAACCACTTCCAGGCGCACCCCATTAAGAAGTAAATCTGGGTCGGGGTAGAGCCGTGGGTGGCGGCAGAAGTGCCCCCCCTTAGTCTTGGTCAAGGAAAACCGAAACCTGTGCGCTTCGGCATAGCGAGAGACGCTGTTTAATGCCTGTTGGAGTCGACGCTCCAGAGTTGGCATCTGGGCAGCGCCAAAAGAGATCGAAAGGTCGTCCACGTACAGTGTATCGAGAACCTCTTTAGGCAGCACTGAGGTGATGCCGTCGATATTCAGGGCAAAGAGTGTGACACTGAAGAACGGGAGGTCGTGTGTCTCTTCAAGGTTTCAGTTGTGGCAGGGGGTTTCGCTCCGAGTTACACCATACACCTTATTTGGGGGTAGCCAAAGATTTGAGTGGGTAGTCTTCAATTTTCGCTATAAATTTAATTAAAATATTTTATTTTATTCGCTGTGGCCAATCTCACGTGTACTAGTGTGCATTGGTGTCCTTCCTATCTTAAACGTAAAGATAGCAGGAGAAATTTGATAAAAGTGCCTTCAAGGTCAGAGGGAATGACACCGACCATTTTAGAGCGTCCATTAACATTCTAATTGCGTTAGTTCCATTTCAATGCCCCCAGAAATTATAAGGCCACTGTATCATTGCACTCAGGTGCATTTTTGGCAATCTATTATGGGAATTTTAGTGAACCCTATCAGCCAGCCCCAGCTACGTCGCAACTGCCGAGACCTTGAGAACACTGAGCCAAGGAAAGGGTCAGATACTTATTCACGTAATGGAATAGGACGGCTTTGTGACTCACGGCTGAGCTTCCGATGAAGAGGCACTCCATCATATGACACAGTATGTTATATTCTTGTAAAACTAGAGTTTATCTAGAAGGTTGAAAATACTGGTAAAGTTGTACTGATTCTTTTTCTGATCCTCAACTTACACTTCCATCCAACAAATCCACTGCTTGAATCTAGAAGCACGAAAGTGTCAAAGTCTTCATTGTATGGATAGTAAAAATTCTTCACTAGAATAATCTGAATTTCTAGCCTTTTTCTCTCCCTCTGACCATCTGTTGTATCCTGAGGAGTACCTACGGGGAGCACAAGGCGGTATGACATCGAGGTAATGGATAAAGGAAGGTCCCTTGTTCAGAATTATTAGTTTGAGTTGTTAGCGACTTCTTGCCAAATTGTGTTGTAATATGTAAGAATTTTTGTTCTATAATATTTTATTACTAGAAAATTTTAATATCCAAGTGATTCTAATAAACTATATGAGTCATCTTACCATTTATTGTCATAATCTGACAGTTATGCGACATGCGCCTTTAGTCCTCGTTGATCTAGGTTGATGATTGCACAAAGTGCTTTTTGGCTCCATTTTTGATAAATTGGCCACTAACTGATCGCATTTGTCAGATGCTGCAGCTGATACGAAATTGGCGCTCTGAAACCTGCTCTACATTGCTTTTACGGAAGTAAAATGATTTTTCTGAGAGGAATAGTCACGTGCGACGAGAGATTGTTTTTTTTTCGACACCAGCTGGATGCAAAGGAAGCCTCGGAAACAATTTACAAAAGAGGATTCGGTGGTTTTGTGAGAGTCATCCTCTTGCAGTATTTACTTCACTTCGAGTCAATGAGAAGCAATGGAAGATCGTAAATAATTCAAAAAAATGTATGAAATAAATCAAAATTTGAGAGTGAAATAATCAAGCGAAGGAATGCAATTCTTCTTTACGATAATGCGCTTAATCGAGTGTCAAGCGTTACATTAGAAAAATTAAGATTTGGCAATTGAAGTTTTGCTCTTTTTTACCTTTTGCACCGAAGCCGGGGTAAAAATTGCTTTCAAACAGTTATGCGGTTAATGGATAAATGGTAATCCTCTTCTACATTGTATGGCGCAAGCTGGCGGACCCGGCTCATCCACGCCAAATAAGTAGTTGTTTCAATTTACTCTTTTACCATTCACTCTTTTGTCATCGCAGGACACGGGATCGTTTTCACCAACTGTGGGAGCTGGCTATATTATCTTTTTTTTAAATTAAAATGTAATGGAATCATAAATTCTGTGTATGGTGGAAAATGTATTGAAACATAAGGTACCTAGTTTAATAAATATGTCATATTTCTGATTTATGCATCTATCCTTTAAGCTTAAAATTGAAATTTAGCGGAGGAGAACCAAGTACTTTCTTAATCCTTTGGATCTGCGTATCCTAAAGTATGGAAAGATTCTCAACACAAGACGCAGCAGTCGGTTCGTTGCTTCCGTATACGATAAGTCTTCATGGGTCTAACAAAGCGAGGGGGAACGGCGCACCGTTGATCTAACCTTATAGAAGATTGAGGGGGGGGGCTAAACAAGGGGAAAACTGTCGTATTTCTTAATGGCTCCAAATAGTTTTGATTCCTCCTAATCTTAAATAAATGTTTCGAAAATGTTGAATCGAAAGTGAACTTCCAATTTACCAAATCTGCCTCAAACTTTAGAGAAAATGGGAGCAAAAACGCCGAAAAGTATAACTTTTTAGGACGAAGTTGAAATTTCACGTGAATAGAAACTTGATTATATCGAAAGTCTGGTAGCAACAGATCTAGTGATCCTCACTAGGCTACCAGAAGGATTATGGAACACAAAAGCATAAGACTGGATACCCAGAACCCTCCAAAAAACCTTTTGGGGCGTGTTCCGCAAGGAGACCTTCTTTCGTCGAGAAAGAAAAACAGGTTCCGGAGATTCGCCGCATCCTCCCCTTAACTAGCGTGTCATCTTTTCCCTTACCCTAACTACACCAATTTTTATAGTTATTAAAATAAAACCATAATTTATTAAAGGCTACGTAGTTCTCATTCATCTTAGGGTTGAATCTCCTCAGGTGTAACAAAAAGACAAAAAAGACCAAATGTTAAAACCTAATGATTAAAAATGACCAACGATGACTAGTACTTCTAAAACCTCCCTTACCTCCCCCGGATATTGGGGCCCGGGGTTATCGACTCCCTAGTTTATACCTGCCCAATCCTTCTCGCTAGTCACCCTTTAGGGGGCTTAATACCACCCCAACGCCGAATCAAGTAACCCGTTCTTCTATTTCCAGGCGCGAATTCGTTACATGTGCGAGATGTGTTCCAAGGAAACCAAGTCTCTCTTCGTCTTCGAGAGGTGTTGCGAGCCCCGTAGCCCCATTTTGAGGTGGTGCGAGAACTTTGTGTATTTTGGTATTATATGAACACATTGGTACTTCACCGGATCGAGTCTACCTCGTCTATTAACGTCTACCATTGACTCGGAAGCCATCGTGGTTGTATTTTCAGTCTCTTGGTATGGTCATTTATTGCGAATTCAGAGCTAAAGTTCACAAATATTCAGAGCTCATATATATAATTGATGTAACTTACGCATTTTTTTTTAAATAATGCCAAAATATAATTAAATTAAACTGGATTATAAAAATTAGTTATTTTAATTGAGGCTTCAATTTCGATAATTGAATTTACCCACCAAAAATAAAATTTCTTCCGGATAATTTTGTGTTTACTTTCCAAGGGGGTCAAGAAACAGGGTAGGTCTTACAATAGCACTACTATTATTTTAGGAAACTGGAGTCAAAGGGGAAATTTTTCAAGGGTTTATTTCCCTATTAATCCATTGGTAATCCAAAAGTGCGAGAGAATTGGAGGAAATTGGAGTAATAAATCAAAGTGCCTAAAAAATAGAGATGAAAAGGATCAATACAACTGAGGTGGGAAGGGCCTGTTCAAAGTTTTCATGAACAAGTTCGCTAGAAGAGTACAGGGACTCAAAAGTACGAATTTGTGCCTCTTTGTGGAAGTTCCTTAGAGGAGAACAGTTACTTATCATATTAATTATCAGTCTTGAGTTTTAGAATTGTCCTCAAAGGAATCCGTTCTCCTGTCTGCCTTTTAATGCGTCCGTCCGCCACAGAAGGAGGAAGCGAAGTTTGGACGACACATCGGTAAAAAAAAGGAAAAGGATTATATATGGATGATTATCTGCCTTGGATTATTTGGAAGGTAATTTATGATCATTATAAAGTAATCCAGGGATGATAATCTGCATTGGATTAATTGGAAAGTAATTTATGATCATTATAAAGTAATCCAAGAAATCCAGGGGTGATCATCTACATTGGATTAATTGGAAGGTAATTTATGATCATTATAAAGTAATTCAGAGATGATTATCTGCATTGGATTAATTGGAAGGTAATTTATGATCATTATAAAGTAATCCAGGGATGGTTATCTACATTGGATTATTTGGAAGGTAATTTATGATCATTATAAAGTAATCCAGGGATGATAATCTGCATTGGATTAATTGGAAAGTAATTTATGATCATTATAAAGTAATCCAAGTAATCCAGGTATGATTATCTGCATTGGATTATTTGGAAGGTAATTTATGATCATTATAAAGTAATCAGGGATGGTTATCTGCATTGGATTATTTGGAATGTAATTTATGATTATTATAAAGTAAACCAAGTAATCCAGGGATGATCATCTGCATTGGATTAATTGGAAGGTAATTTATGATCATTATAAAGGAATCCATATAATCCAGGGATGATTATCTGCCTTGGATTAATTGGAAGGGAATTTAGGATCAGTATAAAGGAATCCGTGTAATCCAGGTATGATCATCTGACTTGGATTATTTGTAAGGTAATTTATGGTAATTATAAAGTAATCCAAGTAATCCAGGGATGATCATCTTCCTTGGATTATTTGGAAAGAAATTTATGATGATTATAAAGTAATACAAGTAATCCAGGGTTGACCATCAGCCTTGGATTATTTGGAAGGTAATTCATGATCATTATAAAGTAATCTAGGGTTGCTTATCTGCTTTGGATTATTTGGAAGGTAATTTATAATCATTTTAAAGTAATAGAAGTAATCCAGGGATGATTATCTGCCTTGGATTAATTGGAAAGTAATTTATGATCATTATAAAATAATATAAGTAATTCATGGTTGATTATCTAGTTTGGAATATTTGGACGCTACTTTATGATCAATATATATTAATCCATTTTTTTTCAAGAGCTCATCTGGCGACTGCCTACTTGGGTATTAGTCGCCGTATTAAAACTGGCCTAGTTCTAGGCTACTTTAAAATGAAATTAAAGGGACAAAAAAACACCCCAAAAAGGGGGAAAGGAAGCAAGCTGCTGCGTTGGGGGAAGGTCCCCCCAGCGCAGGAGCGTGCAACCTAAAGGAAAAAAAAACAAATGCAATAACAAAACAAAACAAAAAATAAACCCTGCTTAAATAATAGGGAAAAGGCCAGCCTCCCCCCAAAAGTCAACAAGTCCACCAGGCAATGTGCACGAACTCGTCCCGAGGACAAGGGACAGGTGTTAGCGACCCCACCTATCCCGGTACCGGGACAGGTAACGTGCGCGAAGATCACCCAGACTGGGACATTCGACAAGAATGTGCCGAACAGTCCGGGGGACGACGCAGTCGTCTCAATAGGGCGCAGGCGAGCGCTCCATCAAACAGCAATGCGTCACACGAGTGTGTCCGATTCGGAGACGACAGAAAGCGACTTGAAGCCGTCGCGGCATTGGGAAATAGGTCCATGGGAACAGTTGCGGCGCAATGACACGCAACTTTAAGTACCCTTCGACCGTCTCCCATCTTCTTTGCCAAGCAGTCTGAAGAGCTTCCCGTATTCCTGCCAT
Source organism: Ceratothoa steindachneri (assembly GCA_963969495.1). NCBI lineage: Eukaryota > Metazoa > Arthropoda > Malacostraca > Isopoda > Cymothoidae > Ceratothoa > Ceratothoa steindachneri. The sequence goes on along the minus strand of OZ018334.1, from coordinate 110,626,560 downwards.
GTAGTCGGTGTGAGGAAGAGCGAAACGCTGGCCCGGTCGCAAGTCCTCGCGGACTCTTTGGCACCCTCATTGGCGCGCTCATTCCCCGCAATTCCTACATGTCCAGGAACCCAGCAGAAGATAATCTGGACATCCGCCCGGCTCGCCAAAACCGTGGCGTCACGGATATCGCGAAATAGGGGATGCGGAGATTCCAATGCCCCGAGAGCATTCAGGGCGCTTTGTGAGTCGCTATAGATAACAATCCGGTCTCCGAACCGGGCACGTTGCGTAATCTCCCGTACCGAGTAGTGTATTGCCACCAGCTCGGACGTGAAGACAGACGCAGCGCCTGGCAGAGTCCCGCTGACTTCAAACAGAGGGGATACTTGGAGCCATCCGTATACACTGGCACGGTTCCAGCGTGACACGAGGTGTGCTCCAGAAAGGTCGAACGCAATACTCCAAGCGCCGTACAAGCTTTGGGTGCAGAAGCGTGGCGACAAATAGCCAAATGTGGTACCCTCCAGGGTGGCATCCTGGGCAGAACCAGGGGCGCCACCGGCTCGAGAGCTATATCTAGCTCTCGAAGGAGTTTCTTGGCCCTAAACCCAAAGGGCTTAGGGTATGACTGGCGTCTCTCGGCGGCATAGGCACCATCGAGATCAGCTGCGGATGCAGTGAGAGCTGTTGACGACTGAGGGAGGCGCCGGGCTCGCGCGTACAGGCGAGTGATGCACTGCACGCGGCGCAGAGCGAGTGGCATCTCCCCAGCATCGACCAACAGGCTCTCAATGGGGAAAGTGCGGAAGGCACCGGTCACAAGACGAAGGCAGGCTTGGTAGATCAAATCCACCTTCCGCAATAAACGCTCGCTGCGGATGCATAAAACGCGCATCCGTAGTCGAGCTTCAAACGAACAAAGGATCGATGAAAAAGTAGGGCAGTAGCCCTATCAGCGCCCTAAGCGCTAAACGTCACGGAACGGAGAATGTCCATGGCGCGGGTACAAAAGACCCTAAGGCTGCAAATATGAGCCTCCCAGGTGAGGCGTCGGTCGAATACAAGACCAAGGAAACGGTGCGACTCATGGCGGCAGAAGTGCACCACCTTAGTCTTGGCCAAAGAAAGCCGAAACCTGTGCGCTTCGGCATAGCGAGAGACGCGGTTCAATGCCTGTTAGAGTAGACGCTCCAGAGTTGGCATCTGGGCCGCGCCAAAAGAGATCGAAAGGCCGTCCACGTAGAGCGTAGCGAGAACATCTTTCGGCAACACCGAGGTGATGCCGTTGATGCTCAGGGCAAAGAGTGTGACACTGAGGACACTTCCCTGCGGGACACCCTCTTTCTGCTCCTTTAGGCCGGAGAGGGCTTCCCCCCACCCGTACGCGGAATCGACGATCTCGCAAAAATTCAGATATAAACATTGGGAGGCGTCCCCTCGCCCCCATCGCGTGGAGAGTCTCTATGATACCGTATCGCCATGCGGTATCATAGGCCTTCTCCAGATCGAAAAACACCGTGGCTTAGTGCTGTCTACGAAGGAAAGCCTCGCAGACGGCATTTTCCAGTCGGAGCAGAGTATCCGACTTGGAGTGGAACTTGCGGAAGCCGCACTGTGCAGAAGACAGATGGCATCCGCTGTCCAGGAAAAAGGCTAATCTAACATTTACCAATTTCTCCATCAACTTTCACACGCAAGAGGTTAGAGAGATTGGGTGGAAACCGGTCGGAGTAGAGTGATCTCTCCTCGTTTTGCGAAAGGCGAGCACAGTAGCGATTCGCCAGGAGTCTGGAAGAAGACTCTCCACCCAGACCCTGTTGAACAAATCTAACAGAAAGGCCCTGCCTCGCTCACCCAGGTGTCGAAGCATGGCGTATGGGACATCGTCCAGACTATGGGCGGTGTCCGCGCACGAAGTGAGAGCAGAGCGCAACTCACTCACAGTAAACTTGTCGTTGAAGGGTTCTCCGCCTCTGGAGGTAAAGTTCAGCCGGCGGCCTTCCGCGACATGACGACGTGCATTGAATGCTGGCGGAGCAGCATCCCAGCTAGAGAATGCGAAAAATGCGGTCGCTAAGGATTCCGCCACGGACGCGGGGTCTAAGATTGAGGTCCCATTCTCCTGGAGAACGGGAGGGGGGTCCTGCGAGAACTTGCCCCGAATCCTTTTGACTCGCTTCCACACCTCTGCTAAAGGGGTCTACATCGTAACCATGGAAACAGCAAGACAAATAAGTTTCTTCGATTGTGTATCTTCACTGACGTCAACTTTCGGCACCAGAGGGTGTTTTATCGCCTTTCAATGGCACTAGTGGGGTCTGATATATAACCATGGGTCGGCTTGTATCCTGACCACCAAGATATTTTTTTTAATCCATTGGGGATAAAAAAGAGCAACGAGTACCAGACTCCTATTGAGTGGAATCAAGACATCGTGGCGATGGCAACGCGAAACACCGATCTATCAGCAGAGATGTCTATCACTGCTTTAAAATTCTCAAGCAATCATTGGTGTTACTGGTTGCAACTTTGCGTAACTTCCTTAACTAAGTGTACACTTGTTCCATTTATTTATGTAGTTAAACAATTGATACCATGGACACCACACTTAGTGCTTTACACTAGCCAACAATGTGGGGAAATTCCACGTGGAATTTCTTTTCTAGCACGGAAGTGACGTCCATTAGTTAAAGAAAATTCTAGAATTTGGTTAGGCTTAAATTGGTAAGCCTCCTTCCCCCCAATCCACAAGTGTTAGCCTCGAACCGCGTCCACCCCGGACCACTTTTTCACGGGTTAGAATCGCCTGGACGTGAAGGTTCGAGACCATTCGAGAGTAGCGCTGGCCAAACACCCCATGTTTTTCCCACCCCTGCGGGGGGAGCCTCGGATATATAGGGTTCGTCTTCCAGGTGGGAGATACAAAGTTGAGGAGTCCCGCCAGGATCCAAGAAGCATTCCCATTAGTTCCAAGTCAGGTGCTTAACAACGAAGCAAAGTGACGGCTGAACTTTTCGTGTCGTTGGAATTAGCCCAGCAAGTGAGGTATTTCCATTTGACGATTGCAACCGAGTGATTTCTCTGACTCCACTCATCAACTCCTGTAGAAGCCCTCCTCGTTCCCTCCTCGTCTTTGGGTGACCGAAATACTCTCCCCTGGACCGGACGTTATTTCCCCCCCTTTGGAGAACCGTCATCACGTCAACTTCCCGCTCATAAGCTCCAAGTGCCCTCGCCCTAACGTTTATTTCCTGCAGAAGACATCCGTGAAACCTTACCCTAATGCCTCACCCGGAATCCTCCGTAAGCCAACTCTTTCCCCCTTCAGCAACCCAGTGGAGTTAATCCTCCCCATTGGAATAGTCTCCTTCTGTAACGCATTAGTTTCTAACTTCAGAGTCTGATGCATAACTCTGCCATTCCCCCCATCATTTACCAATATAATTTTGCTCATTGATTCTCTTATTTTATGTAAATAAAATTATATTTTTGTACATGCCTCTTTAAATAACCTTGAGCTGTGCCATTGCCCAAATTTTACCTGACCTCGTTTTGCACTCTATTCTCGCTGCTCCGCGCGTCGAAACTCGTGGCGTTCCACCCCTTTGTCGGTTCGCCTTTAAGTTATTAGTCCCTTCCCCATAGATATAATATGGTATTGATATAATATAATGTCACACCAAGACATATATATTTATTAATATACATATTGTATAAGGGTGTTTGGGGTTTTTACGAACCCGTGTCCTTTTAATTTCGACATTAGAAGTCCCCTCGTTATTCACGTCTATCCCTTTTATTTTAATTTTTGTATTGTACTGGCCGAAGGCAAGCTCAAGTTAATTGAAGAGCAGTGGAACGTTAATCTATTTAGATTTTGTGTTGGACCCCAGGTAATTAATTGAGGATTATAGTATTTTTAAGGTTCGTACTATTATGGAGAGTTGAGTGCCCTTTTCAAGATTTAGGGAACACCAAGTCCCAAATAAGCCTCCCTTCCGTGTTTGGTTCTGGCACAAGAAAGTACCGTTAATTGGTATCTGCCTATGATTACCATCAGAAGTGTTCTTTTGGCGACTCTATCTAGGGTCATAGTCCCCGAAACCCATTTCAGCCCCTATTAAAAATAAAATAAATAGAAGAGAAGTTATGACCGGATAAAAACAAACGAGACGAGAGGAAAGCGTAAAGACACGCGACACTACCCCAAATTAAATGAGATGAAAGAGGCCAGGCTCCTCCAAAAAGTTAAGAACACAGTCGGAATTACAGGAACCAGTCACGAGTACAAGGGAAAAACGGTAGCGACCCCGCTCTTCTCGGTACAGAGACAGGTACCGTGCGCGAAGATCCCCCAGACTGTGACATTCAACAAAAATGTGCTGAACAGTCTTGGGGACAACGCAGTCGTTGCAATAAGGTTCCCACGAGCGCCCCATCAAATGGCGGTGCGTCCCACGAGTGTGCCTAATTCGGAGACGACAGAAAGCAACCTGAAGCCGTCGCGGCATTGGGGGTAGGTCCAGGGGAACAGTCACGGCGCAATGGCATGAAATATTAAGTTCCCCTCGACCGTCTCCTATCTTCTTTGCCAAGCTGCCCGGAGGACTGACCTTATTCCTCCCCTGTAGTCATCGTGGGGAAGAGCGAAACGCTGGTCTAGTCCCCCAAGCCTCGTGGACTCTTTGGCCCCCTCATCGGCGCGCTCATTTCCTGTAATCTCAAGCCTAGGGATAGGTGTGTGTGTGGGAGGAGGGGGTCTAATGCCCTTGCCAACACTCCAGGCGCCGCTTAAAATTGACCGGTCTCCGAACGGGGCACGACGCGTTATCTCCCGCACCGCGCGGTATATAGGAACCAGCTATGCCGTCAAGATAAACGCGTTGCCTGATGATATTAAAGTCAAAATAAAGCAGCTTTCGAATCCCCTTCCGTGCAAATGAAAAGAGACGTAACATGGATTCGTCTTTGGATCTGTCACTAAATTAAACGAAATAACCCGTCAGGTGGGATTCCTGATATTGACAGAATTTATTATCCGTTGACAGCCTTATTCCTTTCGCAGTTCGCTGCAATTTCCTCCATATCAATTTCCTCTCAAAACCTTTTGCGGGGAACGAGTTTAATTCCATCTTTCACGCGTACTAAGCTAGTTCCTAGTAAAAAAAAATGAAGGAATAAGGAATTGCTAAAGGTAGTAAAGCTTAGGTAGGAACGAGGATGCAATAGAAACACTTCAACGGGCTTTGGTGGCCTGCACAGGCAACGTAATGGAAGCCTCCAGGGACAAATTCGTGGGGTAAAACACTCGCATATGAACCGTTATTTTAATTCCCTTTGGGTCAATTGACCTGATTATATAACTTTAAATTTTCTTCCTGGTGGGTTAGGTGAGTTACATAACACCCCTTGGGGAGGAAAGGGGGGGCTTTTAAGTGATTAAGTCCTAGTGGAAAGTGACTCATGGAATCGCGCGATCTGTGATTCTTGTTTTGTGAGATGTGGTTCTTGCCATGTCTTGTACTTGTTTGTCATTTCTTTTTGTCCATTTGCCAAGGACTTGTCGACACATGGTGGGAGGTTCACGAGAGGCAGTGGGGAAGGAATACTAATAGGTGGGTATACAGAAAGAATAGGAGTAGTAAAATGGCAGAGGGTGTCAAAGACTGCAGTATCAAACTTCTTCAACCTTCTAAATAAGGGGACGCAACATACGGCCAGCGGGCCACATCCAACCACTAACTCAAAATCATATGACTCGCAGTTTTTAAATATTCTATCAATTTGACCTGCAAGCGGCAGTTTGGAGGGGGGGGGGCGGGGTTGATTTTCATCATCTAAAACATATACAAACAAACCTACCACAAGTTGTAGTGGTAAGCGGTGTTACGACCCAATATATGTCTACATATGTATTTACAAATTGAAAACAAATAAATATAAAAAACATAAAAGGAAACATTTAGAATAATAATATATTTTATTCGTAATTCGTTTTATTATTTCAGATATTTTATAGCTCACGTTTTCTGTATGCAACACAGCGGCTGACGACATAAAATAGCCTGCCTGACGATAGATGTGTCCTGCTATCCGTTCCTAGACATAAGTCCGGCCCGTATATACGACAGGGTTGATGACCCACACCCTAAATACTTGGGAAGAAGGCCATGATATAAAACCCTGGGAATAACAGCCTAATATAAAGAATTCTCGACCGTTTATATCTATCAGGTTGAAATGGTCGATGCGAATCTAGTTTCCATTTTAGTGTTGCAAAGATTGAATCGATTATCACAGAAATCAATAGGGCAATATGCCAGTGAGACCGGAATCAGCACATTACGTGTTTACCATTTTTTTAAAGTCGTCACAATTGAAAAGCTACATTCTAAGGCTGTTATACTCCATGGCTGGAAATTATTCTGATTGCAGACTCGAATTTTGTGTTTTCAGTCGATGGAAGTCGAAGTCGCGCAGTTTGCCGACAAAATCGTGTGATCGGATTAAGCCAAATGAGAGCGGAATGGCACAAAATATTGACACATTGCAGGTATTGGCCAGCTAATAATCCAAAGGTTTATTAATATTGGTACTAGGATTAAAAGTATGATGTGGTTTATCATCAAGAGTTTGGTTGGACCACTTTTGTTTAATGGAACAGATACCGGCCATGCATATCTCGACATGCTGCGGACAGAAATGTTACCTGCAGTTCGGAGGCTGTTTCGAAATAACTTTTACTTTCAACAAAAAGGAAGCATCACCCCTTTCATTACAGTATGAAATAAAATTTCACATTTTTCTTGTTCCTGGGTTAAAATTTGTTATTTCCCAATTGTTCCTAACTAAAGTAAATGAGAAAAAAAGAGAATCTATTTTGATAACAAAACCTTGTAGTTAGGAGACATTATTTCTAAATTTGCCCAGTTAGAAAATAGAGCTAGGGTATTATTAATTTCGTTCAAAAATACAGAATAGCTAAAATACTGTAGGCTTTCATTTTTTTCCGAAAAATGGTAGAAAATTGTAAATCACTTAAAAAAAAGCATTGGAATGTTGTAGAATAATATTTGTTCAAAGAAAACTTTCCGAAACATTCAAAATTGATGAGAAATATCTATTTTATGAAGTTTCAAGAATGTTCCAGAGCTTGCCAGAACACACCCATGGAAACTTCTAGAACTTTCTGGAATATTAGTAGATTATTTACCCCACTCCACTGGTAGGAGAAGCTCCCTATCTGTTCCTAATACTATCTCGCCTGCCTGCTCTGGAGCCCACACTCCCTGACCCCCCTACGTAATTAGACCTAGCCTTATAAGCGGTCCTGCAGTCAGATTTGGGCTCGTCACCGATAACCGGGTTCCTTATATGGCCCCTTATTGGGGTCTCCCTCCGGAGTTCACTACACCCTACTACTGACTGCTTCTGAGACCTTGCTGGTGGTCAGGTTATACTGTGCTAGATGGAAATAAAGTAGGAGAGTTTCAGATATAAAAAGGTATAGTATGAGATAGGAAAAAATAAGGAGATCACCGCTGTGGGGTGATTCCCCGCGAATCAGGTACAGGAGGTCTCTCCAATCAGTCCGATTCGCGCATAGATTTCTTCTTTCTTCTCTTTGGTATAGATTTAAACGTATATAGAAAATGTTCTCTTCGCAAAGTTATTTCAAGTCAAAAGATTGATGTAACTTAGCAGTGCGTAGATCGCTGTGAGTTGTCAGATGAACTGAGCCGTCGAAATATTTATACAGGGATTCACATATTTACTACCATTTCAGCTTTAGCTACCGTAGTGAACACATCAGAAGAGGAAAGACATCAAGAGGCTGCGATCATTCTCCAGATGCATTCTGTTATATTTGCTGCCAACAATTCACCAAAAGCAAAAATGTTCGGTGTGGCAGCATCTATAAGAATGTGTGAAGCTTACAAAGCATACTTTGGTATGGCAGTTGATGACCAAAACAAACCCTGGGCATCTCATTTGGCTTGTGAACACGGTAAGAAATCTTTGGAAGGAAAGAAAATTTTTTGTTGCAAAGTGAAATATTAAATGTCACAAATATTAAAGGTATTCTGTTTTCTTGTTAACCATAAAGTAATAATGTATATATGTTTTTACTTTGACATGATGGTGGTATACAAGGGAAAGAAGAGCAATGAAGTTTGCCATTCTCAAGATTTGGCGTGAGCCCACTGGCCACTCAAGCAATTGCTACTTCTATATGGTGGACTCTTCCAAACGTCGAAGTTGCCAATATGCACCTGCTATTTCCTATCCCGATCTTCCTTCCTCTATTGCACCGTTACCACACAGCGCTGATCTTCCTGTACTGACCCCTCCAAAAAGGAATAAACCACCCTCAGAAGAAAGCAACAATTCAGAAGCGTAAAAGATCAGTGAAGATGTAGATCACACTGTTAGAGATATGGCTGTTGGAGAAATCCATACTATCCAACCCAAAAAGACCTCAATGACCTTGTCAGAAATCTAGGCCTATCAAATTCAAATGACGGGCTTCTAGTTTCTATGGTCAAAGAATGGGACTTGCTAGGTGATGATGTGCAATTGACAAGCCATGTGGTGGCTGAAAAAAACAACTAAATGTGCCTATTTTCAGTCAATATTTCATCCTACAATCCACAAAAGCAAGATTTAAACAAATAATAGCTATTTTCTATTGTTTTGCAATAAAAGGAGTTGAAACAAAAATTATGTTACATAATGGGAGCACTTTCTGATCAAACATTCCCTTCTTTTTGGACGGTTGTTATCTCGTAAACTGAGATGATCCTAGATAAAGTCGGACTTGAGTCAAGGCTAGAAGTTTCTCCCACACATTACTCGTACGGGTTTTTAATTCTAAATTCAATTGGGAGAGTTCTACTTGTGAATTAGAAATCATTGGCATTTCAAGTCACTCCTAAGCCATAATTAGATCTTTATTCTCAATCTTTTGCATTTTCCGTAGTTGGGGAGGGCTATGTACAAGTGGTAAGGGAGGCTAAAGTAGTTTTATTTTTACTGTGGAGACTTAGATATTTTTACTATTACTCTCTCGATTGAAGATTAATGGAACTAAAAGGCTTAAATAATTGGGAAGACATACGATCAGTCATCTTGGCGACATGCTTGGTCTGCCTTGGATGGAACAAAAACACTGATGTGCTACGAACGGTGAGCAGATGGGATTACACATGGCGTGCGTGCACTGAAACTGAGACAAAAAAGGAGTGATCTTCAAAGGAAACCAAAGGACACGGGTTCTATTATACCTAGAAAGGCAAAAATAATTACAAGAAAAGAAATAACAATAAAAAGAGAAAAAACAACCTCATACAGCAAGCAAGAACCACGGCAAAAAAACAAAAACAAAGCACCACAACTGCATTAACCCTGCAATCGACCACATAGGGTAACATCATAACGTGCATCCTCCACAATCACGAGATAAACACGGTAAAACCGAGATCATGCGCGAAGGCCCTCGATGGAAGGCTGGAACAGATTGAGTTTGAGCCGAGAATCTTCCCATGCAATTTGGATTCTAAGGGATCGTCAATATGACAGGGAACTCTTTCCCTTTAGCTTAACTAATCATCCGAGGAAAGAAATGAAATAAAGACAAGAACAAAAACGAAGAAAACCATAACCAAAACGAAGATGATAAAGAAACTTACAGAAAAGTGAAGCAGCGAGATTTCATTAAGGAAGAATCAGCAGAGGAGAAAGAAGACATCAGCTCTGACTAAACATCACCCTCCAGTAAAGAATCACTCGTTACCCATAGAAAGATAAAGGTAATTAAATTAGCCGTCGATGAGTTAAAAAAGAAATCAGAATTGAGAGGGATAGAGAGGAAGCAAGTTCAACCATCTCCCCTCAGAGGAAGAACTACGAAAGAAAAACAAAGCTCACCACGGAAAGGCCTTCATTTCAAGCTCGTAATCTCAAAATCATTCATATAAACACCAAAGATGGAATGATAATACAAACCTCTTTGGAAAGATCGATCCTATATCAGAACACGGGATCAACTAAAATACCTCCTAAATGGAAATATGTATGACGTTATAGCAAAATACTATTCACAAGAACGTTATGAGAGGGTGGTAATCACCACTAAGAATGGCACACAGTAGAAAAAAGAGAGATTACGAAGAGTCATACCTCGCGATAGAAGTAGATATAGACGTAATAAACATCATTATAGGTAGGGAATATCAACCGAACAGGTGAAATCGATTACTCTTCATAATTTTCTTTAGTCTCTTCAGTGACAGAAAACCAGTAATCCTAATGGACGATCTTAAGGCAACAGTTAGAGAATCAAGATATAAAGGGACCATCTGCAAACGGAATTGTCAGAAACTTCAACCTTCTCTTGAAGAGAGATATATATATATATATATATATATATATATATATATATATATATATATATATATTTGTGCGTGTATGTGTGTTGCAAGCACGTTTCTACCATTTTACTACCGTATGCCTCAAATTCATATCCAGTGAATCGATCATGTGGTAATACAACCAGAACCCTATTTAGATGAAGATCACAACCAGGAAGGATTACCAGAGAGCTGACTAGGTAGTGTACAAGACCAAATTACGCACATATGTATATGTTCCATCAAACCTCGAAGATTCATCATTGGATGAAATAGACGAAGAGCTAGATGCTATACCTAGTGCACTGCTAGGGTCGGACAAGGAATTCGTTTCAGCGGTCGCTTATAGAAACTTACCAGGTGTGGGATGGACAGAGTAATTGAAAGGTAACAACAAAAAACTCCAAGTTGCATCAAATACGTAACCAGGGATGAATAGGGAACCTTACCTACGAACAAGAATGCTGTAATGGTAACTAACACAAGATCTGTACTACCAGAAAGAAGTGTAAAACAACAGAATAGTACAATTATACCAAGAAACATCACCAATAGAATACTTTAAGGGTCGGCTCGTAGGGAGGGATTTCCCTGCGATGACCCTGAGATTTCAATTATTAAGATGACAAAGAATTTAAGGGGGTGACCACACCCACTCAAATTAGAGAATAGAACGGAAAATTCGATTAAGCCATCACAAAGAACGAATAATTGATGAGTTGAACGAAATAATTTACAGAATCACTTTCGCTATCAAGTGTATCTCGAGAAACAAGAACTGGTAGGAGTCCGGAGCGATAATAACGAGGCCTTACATTGAAGATTCTCTTCAGCTAATCCAACAAGAAGCCCCGGGATTCTCGGGACTAACAAAATTAAACTATGCAAAGAGTCTACTCCAATATCATCGAAGGAATAAGAAACACCCTCGATGCATGTTTGAACACTGGTTAGTTTCCCGACAGCGTCAAAATAACAAAGATGAACATTCCTAAATATGGAAATCCACCAGAGTAAAACACTTTCACCCGATATCTCTGCTGGAAGTATTGGTAAAGTTTTTGAACACCCTCCCCCCACCCCTCTAAACAGAAGATTGATAAGGCTTCTAGAAGATGAAAACCTTCAGAACCCGAGACAATTTGGATTATGGAAAAGAAGGAATAGCGAGATAGCGATTGCTACCATACAAAAGCCAAGAAAGATGAAGTAATGGAAAGATGGAGTATGGTTTATTGAGATGGGTTCACAACATTCTACAAGGCCTGGCAGCGTGGAATGCAATGCAGGATCCTTCAACTGGGCCTTGATAATAACCTCGAAAGGCAATGTGCGATTATGTGCTCGAACGAAAAACGTAATAAATGTTAACAAGGGACAAAACTTTGAGCTTGGAGAGGGCTTGCCTCAGTGTGGATACCTGTCTCCAACGCTATGTTTGAGTTATACAGCGGATATGCCCCCCTTCCAGCCCCATCAACGAGACTACACTTAACCTGCAATTCTCAGATGTAACAGAGACCATCGCTTTGCTTTGAAGAAACTCAATCCTCCAGTCAAGAATGACAGACTTTGAAATCGATAACAACTGATATGAAATGAAATGGAAAATTCAAATAAACCAACAAATTTACCGTCATTCCTCTCTTCCGATGAAAAGTAGACATCACAGAAGAAAAGTAGATCCCACTGAAGAGAGAAGATACAACTATAGCAACCAAGGAAAGATTTTAGGCCTAAGAATAACATCAACCGACTGGCTACAAGCAACACACAACAGAAAGAATGGGAAAAGCAAAATGGAACTTCTTTACACTTTTAGAGGACTTAAGAAGAAAAATTAACATGCGTTGGTTCGTTCCGTGTTATTATATCCATCGACCACTCTTTACACATCTTAGAAGTCATAGCACTTTACATCATAAGGTGGAAATGCAGTCTCGAGCACTACACAGCTTCGACACTCCATAACTAAGCTAAGATGAGATCAATAAATATAACTTTACTGAGAAGAGCACAAAAAAGGAGAAATAAAAGGAGAGTACAGACTGATAGAAGAGGGGAGATCCTTCTCCTCTTTACCACTCATATATGAAAATTCAGGAGTGTTCTTGACTCCTTGAGACAAAAAGCACCCGGAATATTCGGTTTAACTAAAATCAATTACACCAAACTACCATAAAATAAAATAAAGGTAATCTTCAACCTTATTAACACAATATGGTACATTGTTTACTTCCCTGCAGCGTTTAAAGAAGCAAAAAGGATCTTTATACATAAAAAAAACACTAATAGAGAGCGCTGACTACAGACCAATTTTCCTGCTCAACATTCTTGGAAATGTTCTGGATAAAATTGTATGTCGACGCTTGTTAGAATTCATGGATGAGAATTTCCTCTCCCTCGAGAACCAGTTTGGATGCAGGAAAAAGAGGAGAACCAAAAGTACCTTAGCTTTACAAGCCGAGAAGATGGCACAAGCAAAGGCCACAGACTTACTGTGGTCTCAATATACATAGAGCAGGACTTAGGTTCAAATTCAATAAATTCTCTCTGCCAAAATGATTCATTAGATTCTTCTCCAACTTCATAAGGTAAGGAAGAGAATATAGTTCGCGATAATACAAAGTGGGTAGATGTATAGAGGACCTCTGGTGCTAACGAGTGTAAAGCTGGAGAATTCAAACGACGGGCGGGTAGATGCCCAAAATGCGTAGGAGAACACTTGGTTAAAGACTGCCCTAATGAGGCAGAAATGGGTGCTAAAATGTATATAGAGCCCCAAGCGAACAGGTAAACAAAGGAAGATAATACCCTCTAGTGAGTTGGACAATGGGTTTAACCTGTTGGGTGGATAAAATAAGCCAGGATGGTGCAAACGGCAGCAGGAAAGGAAGAGTAGTGACAATAGTGTATCTTGCCGAGAGAGGTGTTTCGTGCAAGGTTTTATTATGTTTAAGTAGGGAAATGAAGATATGAGCGCTACTGTGATGTGGTTGGGGGGTCGTAGTATATTTAGTCGGCCTAGCAGAGTTACTGGGATAGAAGAGAGTTGGACAACGTCCAACCGTGTTTGGGCTGGACTTGGGTGCGATTGAATTGAATGTGTTTTGTACCTTATGAAGGGGTGATTTATTTGGAGGATTAACGTATCCTGTTAGGTTAAAGATGGAGATTTATCATTTATCAGCCAATGTTTCATGTGATTCGGGAAAGTAGTCATGTTGAGTTGTATTTAGTGACAGTATTTGTGTTAGAAGTGTAAATATGCGTGTAAATTTGAATTTGTATGGATCGTTTTCTTACTTTGGGTTGGTATACAGTTTTTATGTGTATATTGGATCAAAGATGGATTATTTGGAAGTTATCGTGAAAGATATTTCAGAGTGAAACGGAGATTGAGTCTACAAGTTATTTGGACGTAAGTTTTATGTGGTTTGATTCAGTGAAAAGGAGGCCAGCATAGGTGTAGTGAGTTGAATGAAGTGCTGATGTGAGATCATATTCCAAATTAAAGTTTAGGAGAGATGTTATGGAGTTTTAAAAGAAGTCTGCCATAGGGTTCGAAGGCGCGCTTGGGAGATTCTCGGTTTGATTCGTATCGTATTGAGTTAATTGGTCGAGTACCTGGTAACGAGTGGATGCGACTGGTTTAGGGCTCTTGCTAGCCAAGTGGTTACGTCCCAGTACCGGGTTCGATCTCAGTATGAGCGGACACGAACGTAGAGATCTGGCTAGCGATTAGTGGACGCTCTGTGCTCAGCCTTGTTTTGGGGTGGGTAGATCTTACATTTCTCATCATACAATTACAACACTTTATTCTTTTCTCCCAGCACAGTCGCCAACGGCATCCGTGGATGATAGTGACGTGTTAAAGCCTCTGATAGACGCCAGTCATACCCTTCGAGTTTACAATTAGGAAACTCCTTCGATATTTCGGTGTAGTTTGACCTTTTTGGAGCTCAATACATCAATGGGTACGGGAGATAAGGCGTCATGCCCGGTTGTGAATCAGGATTGCCTTCTCCTGGGCATTTGGTGATTGCCTATAATGAGCGGGCAGTCGATGGCGCCAATGAGTGGGCGAAGCTTGGGCAAACAGACCAACGTTTTAACAGGAATCAGATCAACCCTCCGGGATGCCTGTAAAACAAGATGGCAGACAGCCGACGGGAATCTTAAGTTACAGACAACCGCCTTGTGGCTGTTTCCGTGGACTTAGCTCTCCGAAGCCTTCAGATCACTTTATGTTGTCTCCGAATTGGTCATACTCGCGGGAGGCAGTGACCTGACATTTGATGGGGTAGGGGTGCCCTGCGCCTTACTGCGACGCCTACGTTTTCCCCCAGACTGTTCGGGACATTCTTGTTGAATGTCTCAGTCTGGGTGATTTTCACGCACGTTACCTGTCCCGGTACCGGGACGAGCGGGTTGGCTACCGCTTGTCCCTTGTACTCGGGACGGATTCGTTCACACAGACTTGTGGACTTTATGACTTTTTTTGGAGGACGCTGGCTTCGTCCATTTTACTTGTCTCTCTTTGTTTTTGTTCGTTCTATTTTTTTGTTTGTGGTTTGATTTGCTTTTATTTGTGTGTTTTTTGCATTTTATTTTTAGTGGAGGCTAGTAATAGGCTATAAATTATTATTTTGACGACTCATTCTATTGGTTAGTTTGGGAGATGAGCTTCTTCAAATAAATCCGAGGATTTTATAATGTTAAAGTATTTCTTTCTGCAACTTCTTATAATCTGTTTCCACGTTTCTTCATTTTGCCTTTTGTGTTTCATATTTGCATTGGTCTCCGAGGATTATCCTAAACTTACCCCCCGTGCCACGCTATTAGCTTCACTGATTTCTTTAAAGTTTTAGGTGTTTATACTTTTCGAAGTTTCTGAACCTTATGTGGCCGACGCTTCTTCATGTGGCAACATTTCCATCCTAACTTCATTTGAGTCCCTGGCCTCTTTGATGAGTCATAGCACGTAACGTGTTTTTCAAGTGTGCCACGTTATTAGCTGCTGAACGATTTCTTGAGAATGGGAAAGACTAAGGGTCTCTCTGAGGCTGAATAAACTACGATGGTGAAAGAAATGGTTAAAGGAACTCCTCCTAAAGTTATTGCCAACTCCATCGGCCGCCATGTTGACACCGTGAAGCGTTTTTTAGCCGACTCATCGCCAAGGAAGACGCGCTCGGACTCTGGCGTCTTGAAGACCATATATACCCGAGACCTTCGTAAGGCTAAGAGACAGTTGTTGAAGAAGTCAGGACAAACATCGAAAACAATTTTTACTGAAGCAAATCTGCCAGAAGTGTCAAAATCAACGAGATGCCGGTTGCTGAGAGACATGGGGAAAAGCATTACACCTGAAAAACGACCTCCTCTGACGCCCAGACACAAAGAATTGCGGATGGAATGGGCGCAAAAGCACATGAAGACAAGTTATGACAAATCAGGACCTGCAGCCACACGCTCCTTCCTCGTCTATTTAAGAAACAGTAGCTGATCGCCGATCGTCAGTCACAAATTTTTCAACAATGGAGAAGGTTGAGCACCGCGCAGTGATCAAATTTTTGATCAAGGAAGGCAAGAATGCAGAAGAGATCCATGAACGCTTGGTTGCAGTGTACACCAACACCACCCCTTCCTATGCAACCGTTGCTCGCTGGAATAGGGAGTTGCGCCATGGTCGTGAGTCCCTTGAAGATGACTCCCGTCCAGGACGCCCGTCAGGCATGACCAACGAGGACAATGTGGCCCGTGTGGAGAGGATGATCCTCGAAAATCGACGGGTGAAGGTCGAAGAAATCGAGCGAGAACTTGGAATATCACATGGAAGTGTTATCAACATCATCCACGACAATTTGGCCATGACCAAGATCTCTGCCCGTTGGGTCCCTAGAAACCTCACGCCCCATGATCGACTTCAACGTCGTCAAAGTCTACAAGGCCAGAGTTGCACAAGCTGCCCTGCGTGAGTGCGCATTCGAGTTGCTCAACCATCCCCCCTACAGTCCAGGTCTGGCCCCTAGCGACTACTTTTTATTCCACCAGCTCAAGGCTGCACTGCGTGGACGCCGGTTTGGGGACGATGAAGATGTCCAGCTCGCCGTACAGGAGTGGATTGAACAGCAGTCGGGAGATTTCTGGTGGTCGGGAATTCGAAGCCTCAGGGACAAGTGGCGCAAGTGCATTGAAGTCGAGGGTAGTTATATTGAAAAATAATATAACACTTTTCCTCATATCTCATTTCCTTATATCCGAATCGCAAAACATATTGACCACCCCTCGTATTGGCGGAAATAGTTGGAAATGAACTTATTGGTCCTGTTCGAGTGGCTAATGGAGTAAAAATAACTCCTGCGTCCTATTGCCAGCTTCTTGACTCAGCTTTGCTTCCATGGCTGCAAGACGTACCACTGCAGAGGCGTCGAAGTTTGATATTTCAGTACTACAATGCCCCGTCTCACTCTGCAAAGGCAACACAAGCAAAGTTGTCATCGATAGGACTCAAAGGTAACCGTTTGATGGTATGGCCGCCTTGCTCTCCCGATTCGAGCCCTATTGAAAAGTTATGGGAGATTCTGAAGCAGGCTATTTACAAGGATGGGAAGCACTACACTTCGAATGATTTGCGGAAAGCAAATAAGACATCTGCTCGCAAAATTCCTCGCTCCGAAGAAAAAATGAGAATTACAAGAGAATTCTAAGGGTTTTATAGAAGAAAGGATCTTATGTAAAGTATTTATTTAAGGTTTTGATTTTGTGATATGACTTTTTTTTTGCATAAATAAACATTGTTTAATCATATTCTATTGTTATAGCCTCTTATGATGCTAAATTCTGGTGGTTATATGGTTTTTGTATAATACTCTATTACGTAATACTTGAAAAGTCGTTAAAATCTTTAAACATTGCTGAAATGAAAGTCACATTACAAAATGTCCTGAAAATGTAGGACATGGTCGCACTCATTAACTTAAAGATACCATAGGAGTTTAAGCTCAGTTCTACCGATAATTAATGTTTTATCACTAAGCAACGACATTAAGCTAATAGCGTGGCACGGGGCTTGTGATCGTCTTTACATGTATATTAATGACTGCTCAATTAAGTCTGTTATTTCCTTGCCTGAGTCTGATGTTGTAGACTTAAATTACCCTTACAGAATACATATTCAATATTTAATTACCTGTAGATTAATTCCTCGAACAATCATATATAATTTATTTTACGAATGGTGGTAT